>VZRW01006049.1:167377-303485 GCA_013398125.1 Aegotheles bennettii | reverse complement strand
GCTGGCGGCGGGAGGAGGAGGAGGAGGAGGAGGATTAATGGGGAACGGCAGCGCGAGCAGGATTTACCAGCTTTTCCGATCTGCATTACAGCTTTTCATAATATTTCACTGGATTGCCTGGGACCGCCTGGCTACAACAGGAGCCGCTCGGCCGTAAGGGAAAGGTGAGCTCCCTCCTCTTCCTCTCCTCTAGTTGCAGCATCTCCTCTGCTGGCTGCTTGTGCTGGCCGCGGCACACCGAATAACCAGACAACTTTTTGCAGAGGTTGAGGTATTAGCATTCCGGGCAGTCTGAACAGCTGTTTGATTCATTAAATTTATCCCTGGCATCTGAGTGCACGAGGCTCAGCTGCATTATTTATAAAGATTGCAGTTTGCTCTCGTGCCCTTCTCCAAGCATCCACAAAACATTATACTAGAGAATTAGGCATGGATAACGCGAGTGTGTGTTTGTGTCACACAGCCTGGTGCAGCAGACTAGAATGCTCGGCTTCTCGGAGCAGTTCCTGAAGCATCGTTGTGCTAAATAAATAGACTAACAATTTCTAGTAGGTGGATGTTGCAGGAATTTGGATATCGAGGGGTTTATGAGAGACACTTTTAAAATGATTTAGTTACACATCTGCATGTTATTTTAATTCCAGTAGATTACCTTGCACACAGGAAAAGATCTCTAGCTACTGTGGGCTGAGGCAAAAATGAATATATGGTACATTTTTTACAACAATCTCTTGCAAAACTTCAGCCTACAGCCACAGAACCATATTGGGGTTTTGGAACTTGCTGATAAAGCATAATTTGCTGGGTGCTTGAGTTCTTATATCAAAGGGATACACATTATGTATGAATGGCTTACTGTTGATCAAATGCTTTCTAGGTTCAAGAATATTGTTTGTTGATAGGTCTCAGTTTATCAGTGAATGATGACAGTAGATTGCATGTTTCCTTTTGAGTACACATCCCTCTGTACAGAATGCACACATGCAGACATATGTAAGTATAAAATGTAGATATGTATAGGTCTGCATCCCTTCCATACTGGCATGGAATCAGTCTTCCTGATTATTACTTTATCACTGAGCTAGGTAAAAAAAGTATTGGATTAATGGGAAAAAAATACCGTATCAGTGTTGTATGTTCTGTTACAAGCTGTCACTGAACACTTCCCAAGTCAGCACCCTGCCTCTCAACAAGCCTCCCTGGACCAACTGCCTCCCCCGCAGACTATTCTGCATCCCTTACCACAGACTACTGCAGCCGCCACCACCATCGCTGCCTCTATTTACAGCTGTGCCAGAAAATAGGCTTCAAAAAAGTGGAATATCCAGTGGAAGAGCTGCTGTGACCAAATTTGCACAAGTTAGCGCTGACTCTCTAGCCTTAGGCTGCAGCTCTGTTCTGTGACATTGCCTTTCACTTCCAAAGCTGCATTATCTGTCGACTGTGAAACACTTCCCATATTGTATACAGTGGATATCGTGTATTTTTAACTTGTATATTTTCAACTTGATTTGGCTAGTTTATGGGCTATATAGTTTTTCTCCATCTTCCTGTTATCTCTGTGTAAAGATTTTTTTTCTGCTTTATTTATCACAGTTCATCATTATTTAACAGTTTTAACACAATATCAGCATCAAAGATAACTTTGCAATGATTATATCTTGTAGCAAGCACATTTTCAATACAGTGTGAGAAGAGAGGACAGGTAAGGGAGGAAATGGTAAACTTGCAAGAAAGCCCTCTCAAGCTGCAATGTTTGCCGCTACAGCACGTGGAGAAATTGTGGTGCTTCTGCCTCACTTATAGTTGACAGACCTTACGTTGTGTGTAAAGTAACACTCAAACAGCATTGTGTCAGGGAAGGGTTGCTCACGAGGGCAGCATGTGCACAGTCAGCACAGATCAATCCTCTAGCAAGTAAAACTTTTTAAGTTGGAAGAAGTGCTTGTTCCTTCTGATGCCTAGAGTGTAGGGCCAGATCTTTTGGTAGGAAAGCTGGCGTGACAGATTGGAGCTTCAGTGGTCAGGACAGGCTGAAGGTCCCTTCATGTACGTCTCACCAGGCACCTCATTACTTTACTGAAAATCCATAGGTGATAAACTTAATTTTGATGGGAAAGGGGTGGAAGATTTAGTTTCTAGAAATATTTAAATGCCAAAATATTCTCTAAATTAAACAATTTGAGGTGATTTGAGAAGAGATGGGGAAGAAACCCTTTTATTATATTTAAATGCAAACCCTCCGCAAGTTCTGCAGCATCAGAACTGAATGGCGTGCCATGTTTGACAGCAAGCGTGATGCAGGATGTGCACAAGCAAAGCAAGGGCACTGACATCCTCAGCCTTGAGTGCCTGAGCAAGACATTCTGCCTTGGAACAAAGAAGAAAAGTAACTTGAGCTTTCCACTTGCCTTGCAGGAAGGGCAGGGATGGGGACTGGCGTGAGCTGCAGCGGCTGCTGGAGCCGTGTGGCATGTCACCGTGCAAGGCAAGAGCTGCCCCAGGGCTGCCTCCAGCAGCCTCCTCTGAAGGGTTATCAGGAGAGCACGGGGAGGATGCCTGCCCAGGGCCAGAGCTAGAGGGTGGTTCTGCCTCTCCCTCTGAAGCCACATGCTCTGGGAAGGCCAGGCCGCTGGATTTGAGATGGGTCTCACTTGAGCATTGTGTTGTAACCACCAGAAAGGACGACAGTCAGGTTATATCCTATAGACTTTACCTCACAGAAAAGTACATGTTTAAGCTGGTGAAGGAAATGAATATTATAGTAACTTCATCAAAAATTTCCTGTCTTTTTGGTGAAAGAATATCCTAGGAAAGGTGATGGAATTACAAAATCAACTCTTTTTCTTTCCTTTGCATAAATTCCTAAATTACATTGTTAAGTTAGCAAGACAATTCCACATAACATTTTCTTAAAGAGCTAGGAAGAGTAACAATGGACCAGAGCCAAAATCCGTCAGCAACAACCTATACCTTGATTTGGGTGATTTTGGCTTAAGACAGTAGAGTATCAGGATGTTTCTTCTAAGCTTTACCTTTAGGATGTGCTGCTTTCCACACAAGTATGATCCACAGTTTCACTTTTCTCTCTTATCCCATGATTTGGAAACTAGGATAATGTGGAATTTCTCTGTCAATTCCACTTGAGGTATGAGAGGAGAGCTCAGACAGTTCACACCTTTTTAACCCCATTCTCAAAACTCAAGAGACAGCTCTGGCCATGTATGAAAGTATGGCTGCGAGAAGCACTTGCTGTCAGCTGGCTCAGGCCTGGCACTGGCAGAAACTCAGGATTACTCAGAGTGCTTTTAGCTGTCAGAATAAGGGGAGCTGCCAATATCTGACAGGATCCCAACATTAAATTTGTGGTTTCTAAAGAGTTTGTCTTCCTATGTGCATTCACGCAGCATGATGTTGGCCTTGGCTTTCCAAACAGCCTCAAGAAAATGGCAGTGTGTATCCAAAAGAAAGGCTGTGAGCCAGAATCCTTTAGCTAGGTCCTAACTGACTACATTTGTCCTCAAACAAAGCTGACAAAAGAGAGGAGAGATGTGGAAGATGGATGGATTTTTCTAAAAATAGTGTTCATGAGTCTAATTCTCTTCAGTTTACAAAAGAAAAAATAGTCCTGCTACTATGCCAAGAACTCTGAATTTGCAAAATCCTGCTGGTCTTTAGACAAGATCAACTATTGATGAGCTGCAGCCATCAATGCAGTATTGTTCGAAGTTTCTGCATTGAGCAGCCTATTAGGGGCCAGCCCTCAACTGAGCTAATCTTTACCTGCAAGCCTGGGGCTGTTCTTTAGCATCTTCAGCCTTTACTGTCTCTCATAGCATCATTAAAAGTATTCAGTCTTCCCTTAAAAATTCTGTAACTACTGCTTTAGCTACAAGAGTAGAATTGCCAAGAACTTCACAATTTTTCTTCTATTTCTATTTACAAATATATTAATGCAGCTGCCAAGTATGACATCTGTCACACTTCGCAAGAGCATTTTGGAAGCAAGGTACTGACCTGCTTTTCCTTATAGCAGCTTTTTAATGGCAGTTATAGATCTGGTATTATATATGTAATGAAAGAAAAATAAGAATTAAGAGAAAACCATCACTTTGAATTGGAAATGCCTCAGGTCTGGTGCTTAGTCCTGTCAGCGAACTCTGAGATGCAACATACTGAGTAATTACTGGTTTATAAAAACACAGACACCAAACGTGCCACCTTTTTTAGTGGAGCAAGGGATCCTTTCCTTGCAGAAGGCACAGCACCCAGATGACACTCTGTACTACCACTCACCATCTCCAAAGCTGATCCTTGCCAGTGCTAATTATTTTCCTTTCTTTTTGTTGCAGCATTAACCCTTTTATTGTTCTCTTCACCTAAAGGTCTTCTCTGCTGTTTAACAGTTCTCATTGCCCATCTCCAAGTCCTTTCAATTACCATTTTATGATTTTACTAACTCAACTCTAAATTAATATGGTCCTAAAACCCTCTTGGCTGTGAAAACTGATAAATAGGAGAAGAAGACTCTACTTTTCTTCCATTTCACTTCATTCATTTTAAGTGAAACATGCATGAAAAAGACAAATGATACATTTTCTATTACCAGATACTAGTTCATGTCCTCCTTACTTTTTCCTTTTTAATATCATCATCAAAAGTGATGCACTTCAGTTCTTTTAGGCATACTTTGATGATATTGCAATATGCAGCTTATGGAAAAATCAAATTACTTTTTTTTATGTCAGCAGCACCCTGCTATTTCTCCACTAAAAGGCAACATTTAATTTTTGAGTTGCACATTTGCAGCAGTTGCTGTGGGTGGAGAGTCTGCTTATTTATTTGGTTGGGTTTTACTACAATGTACTGTCATGGCAACTGTAGCGAGGGCGAATGCATCCGGAGGTAATTTATATATGCCATATTGACTGCAGTAAAATTGGCTTGTACCATTTAAACTTTTTCAACCACTGGGCAAAGACAAAGTTAGTCTTTTGAGACTCAGAAGCAGCTTCTCCCTGGTAAATAAATAAACAGATAAACTAGGCAGAGCAACAGGAGCAATGCCAAACATTTCTTGGTGTTTGGATGCAGAGCTTGCTGCATATTTTAATTAGGTCTGGCAGTTACCCTACGTTCGGCTGATCCATAGTAGGCTTTTCATCCTGCTAATGTGGGAGGCAGCGATCATGCCCTGCACAGGCGTTGTTTGGGCAAGCAGTGGCCAGACCTGTCTCCTCTGGCACAAGGAGGTATCGCCGCGGGATGCCCAGACAAGTGGCAGATCCTCTCGTCATGGGGATGATGCGGCTTCCAGCTGCTCCACTTTACATCCCTGCAAGTGTGGAGAAACTTGACTGAAATCAACCAAAAGACTCAAGCACACAGAGGCATTAAAAGGGACTAAACTGGGTCCACTAATGTAGTTTCAAGCATAACATGCTCGACCTCCACTACACGACTTCAGTGGTCCTTCAGCCAAGCTGCCACTCAGCACTGCTGATTAGCAATGCCTAACGGCTCTGGCTGCTGCAGCTCTGCCTTCCCAATGCAAATAACTTGGATGCACTTGATAACTTTGGCTCAAAGCACTTCTTCCTATTGTAACGATCACTTTGTGAGTAAACCAAAAAAGCTATGAAATCCTGAATTACAGTTGGGCAAAGATGATTGCCAGTCTGATAAATTTATCTAGCTTCATCTTGCTGCTAGGGAGGAAAAAAAATAAATCTCAAATCTTTTGAATACCTATGTGATTGCAGCCATTATCATCTCATCGATGAGGCTTTGCAGCAGCATTTTATTAAGGGCCATCCCTTTGCATTATAGATGGCAACTAGAACAGTGTGCTGTCTGCTCAGCCGCCAGCCACCGGGACGTGCGGCTTCCTCCCCTGTTGGCCAAGCCTTACCTCACACTATGGTATGCTGTAAGGAGCATGGCAATGCCCCAGTCAGAATGTCAAAGCCTCGTACACACATGCACCTTTCTTTTACATTAGACAGGCTCTTTTGGGAATAGCTCAAGTTTCCAGTAGCCCCATGTTAGGAACAACTAGTGAATCAAATCATACCTATGTTGCTGTGATACTATTTCTTCAGATAGATTAGCACAGTTACAATCTGCAGTATCTAATTATGGCTAATTTCCTGTTCATCTGTCTAGGTACTTCTGACCCTTTTATTGTAATTCTTGAGCACTCACAACATTGATCAGAGATTTTCAATAATTTAACTTCAAGGGTCAGCTCCTCAGCTGGTGTAAATCAATGCATTTTCTTTGGCTTTGGAGCTGATCAGAAAGGAGTTGTGTTAAACTGTACAGTGGAGAAAGTGGTCTTAATTTACTACAGTGTGCTATAGCCTCTTAGCTCTTTGCACTTGCTTGCTTTCAAGTCCACTGAGTTCTTGGAGAAATCAGAGAGATAAACATAGAATATTTTTGGGTATTACTCAGCCCTATACAAATGAGACCAGCATACATGAACCTTAATAAAAAAAAGTAAAAAAGCATCTAAATCAGGTCTGTCAAGACCACCTGACTTACAAGATCAGAACACAGGGACTCCTGCCTTGTGCAACCCCGTTTAGCGACCGAAGCTGAAAGGTCACACAAAAGGAATTTGGGCTCAATTGACAAAAGATTCAGCTGAGCTTTAATACATTTTTGGCCTAGAAGTTTTTGGGTTTTGTTTCTGATTGCTGCTTAAGATAGAAAGAATTGCACAACTAAATGAAAAAGGGAGTGGGTGGAGACTTAATTAGTAGCGTCTATTTAAGAAAGAGGCATGAGTGAATATCCACAAAACTTTAAATCAGATACTGAAACAAGAAATACAGCGAACAGATGTTTCTTTGCCATGACAGTAGGTTTCAGGAGTGTGCCCCAAGTGCAAGTTCAGCAAAAGCCATAATATTTTCCTTTCTGGAAAACACTGCATCTTTTCTCAACACTTGCCTGGCTCCACAGAGAAGGGATTGAATGGGAAAACAGGAACTCATGGGGAAATGCCAGCTTTTATTTGCTACAGGAGGTTAAAGTTTCCCCAGAGCACAAAGGAACTTTTCTTGTCCAGACAATCCCATCATGGTATACATCACCACAACTAAAGCCTGTAAAGCTCATAAGAAGTCAAGAGATATCTGGTAAAACTTGAAATTATTTTTTTCAAACATTCACTAGTTTTTATCCATGGGCATCCACACATCAATATTTGGGAAAAGAAATCTACTAAAAAAATAGCAGGATCTCTGGTTTCTTTTCAAGTGACATGCACAGCAACTCACACAGCTATGTGTAAGTACAGAATCGCCAAATATCCTTCCAGGATAAAGCCTGACTTCATTGTGTTGCACAGTGAGTTGATGAAATTTCTTTTTTTCCCCCCACACACCCATTTCCTTCTGATCTGCATTTGTAGCTTAGGTACTGTTTAACTGAAAGGAAGGAATTTGATAATACCTTCCTAAAAAGATGCCTATGCTGTGGCTGGCTGTTCCAGCTGGTGACAAAGAATGGAGATGTTGGCTATTGATGAAAGAAAATTAAAGAACTGTTTTTCCACTTATCCCAAAAGAAATAACCTCACCGTAAAAGTATTTCTTGTGCATTCAGAGTCAAAAGAAAAAAAAAAGATTGAAGATCTGAAACTAGCTTCTGCTTCATCAATCATTCTCAATGGATCATAGTTTTTAAAGTGCATAATTATAAGCAACAGATGGAGAAACGCTCAGCCTCTACTCAGTGGGTACTGAGTACCCTGATGACACGGGTATTTTCTGTTTGATGTGAACCAACCTTCCCCTCTTGGTATTTCAGGTTTCAGCACTGGCTGTTTGGCAGCTCAGCAGAGCATGACGATGGCATCACCCCGGCTGCATGGGGAGCCCCTCAGCCAGCTGGGTGCCTGAGGCCGGCGGCAGTGCCACACTAGGCTGCTCTCTGCTGCGGCCATCCAGGGAGGAGGTTTTCTGTCAGGAGAAGGCACCAAAGTGATGGGCTGAACATATGGGAGGAACCAGCACCCAGCCAGGTGGAGATTCAGGGGCCTGTCAGGAGGCAGGAAGGGCCCAGTTTCAGTAAGGGCATGGCCAAAGCTTTCTTCAGGCTACAGAAGTTTCTCCGTCGGACCCAGTTTCTGCTCTTCTTCCTCACAGCAGCTTACCTGATGGCTGGCAGCCTCCTGCTGCTACAGCGGACCCGCTTGGTTATCCAGCAAGGTTCGCGTGGGACTTCTAATCAGGCCCTGCCAGTACCAGACGGGATGGCCGGGGTTGGGATCGTAGACCCCAGGATGCTGCAAAACCCTCGCCATGGTCCCAGGCTGCTGGTGGGCATGAACACTATGCAGGAGCCGGTCCTGGACCAGTGGCACAGCCCACGGTGGCTTGTGACCCGCAACTCAGAGCTCAGGCAGTTGAGAAGAAGGTGGTTTCACAGGTTCATCAGCGACCAGGAACCCATTCAAACAGCTGGATTTAAAGCAATGAAGCACACTGCTGAACACAAAGGTAAGGGAGGTACCCCCTGCCATGTTTCCTGGCACGCACATAAACTTCATGTCCTCCTTGTACAGTCCCAGGCAGAGACTGGCAAGCACCACAAAGTGTCCCTGCAGAAATGTCTTCCTCCTGGCTAATCACCACTTTCAAACCAGTTCTTAAGTGTATCCACGGGCCAAAGTACCATCCTGATGTCCCTGGTGATGCTGAGCTGTCACTTCCTCCAAAAATGTATTTTTATTGATTGAATGGAAGCCCACACAGTGAAATATGCTTCCCTAATTTAAATTATTTTATCTTCAAGCAATCACAGATGAACACTGTTGAATTGATTTTCTTTCTCAGAACAGGGAAGACTTTAAAAAGCGGGTTTTATTAAATTAACTACCAAAACCACACAGTATCTTAAATCTAGAAGTGCCTTCTTGCTGCTACAGCTTTCTAGCATATACTAAATTCTGCTATTGCAAACACATTTGCTGTTCCTGACCTGCTCTCTGTGACCATCTCTGCAAACACACTGTTCATAGTGGGACAAGATGTGGGCCATACAACCCTTCTTCCCTTACTGAGTGCCAAACCAGCACCACAACAAAAGGAGAACTCTTGGGTCAGAGACAGACTTCTGGTGTTTGGCGAGTTTGCTAGAAACTTGGAACAGGCCAAGGGGAATGCAAGGGGAATTCACACCACTGCACAGGTGCAGAGCATCAGTGCCAGAGCACAGGGTACAAAACTGTATGTTTTCCAATCCAAATGAAAGCCATTCAGGTCTGACAGAAATCCAGGTTCACTTCACTGTGAGCCTGATTCTGCTGCCTAACTGTGGCTGATAAATACATGAATGGACTGTTTTGGTTTGTTCAGTAGGAAAGCTTTTAAGAAACTGTTATCCAGAGCACGTAAAGAAAAAAAAAAGGCATCTGTAGATGTTCACCTTTCCTGCATGGCTTTGTACCTTTATGACCCAGCTCTGTGAGAGCTGCATCATTCTGGGCAAGTCTGGGACGGCACCCCTCAACATTTTCTGCTGTTAATGGTTTGAATCAAAGTACCCAAATCAAAAGTCTCCAGTAAAATCTAGAACATCCTCATTGCAGGTGTGTGACTCCCATCTCGTTTACAGGGTGCTGTGGGTACACATTCACAGCTTGCGATTTTTCTAATTGCATGTTTGAAAATTACTGATGTACAGGTCTTTGAGTCTACTGTTGTGTTTGTAATATTTAAATGTTTGGTTTATTATTCCTAGCTCCAAAACCTCTTTTAGAGTGGCTTGAACTTTCTTTTGCTTGTGGATTATTTTATTGTTAATATAATGCTTTTTAGTTTCATTTTTCATCCTCTATTCTCTTCTGGTCCATAGCTCGTGTTATTTAATTTCCCTGTGTTATCATCTCAGTGCTGCTACCTCTAAAATCAAATTTCCTTTTTTTCTTCTATTTTTATGATAAAATGTACTTATTTAGACACAATTGCTGTATAACAGTGGGACTCCACATCATCCTTCCAATTGTATATTAAAAAATGGGTTGGATTTTTATAGTATTTTGTTCATGACAACCAAAAATAGGCTTAATATAGGGTGCAATCTAATTGAAATATTTGTCTTTCATATGCTAAGTAAGACATATTTTAAGAGATGTATTTGCACTGGAAAGAAAGAGATAGTTCAATGCGATACCTTTTCATTAGAGCTTTATTAACTCTATGCACCCAAGGAAAATTTACTTTTGTAACATTTCTCTTGCACCATCTCATTATCAACTAGAGATTTTTAAGAAAACTTGGGGGAAATCCAAAAGATTCCTCGAAGTTTATACCATGTTGAAGACTACCTTACCTTCTCCTTTATTTTAGAAACACATCACCAAAAGAAGGGAGTCAAGCAGGCAGCAGCCACCTGCGGGAACTATGGCTCCAGGGTGGCCACAGGCTCTGGGTCTGCAAAGGCAGCCCTGCTTGAAGGAACCGGCGTAAGGGAAGGGTCAAATTTCCCTTCTGTTCATTCTCATGGGACATTTGAGTTTACCCTTTCCATAGCACCTACAAAGGTTTAGAACCAGTGACCAGGCCTGCAGAGCAGGCAGGACCCTAGACAGGTTGTAACTTGATCAGATACAGCCCTGCTTACAACGTAGGGTGCTGGATCATCACTGGGTGTTTTTCCCTTTCCCCTGTCTCCATGCTGTGCACATTGCTTAACTCCAGTCTTGCATGTACACAGGTGCCTACATGGGATGCTTCAGCGATGATTCGAGGGAGAGGACACTGAAGGGAGCTGTGTTTTATGACTTAAGAAAAATGACAGTATCTCACTGTCAGGAAGCTTGTGCTGAGAGGTGAGTGTTTTTTTTTTCACTGCAAGGTTTTTCTGACAAGTTGAAATGGGAAAAGCATGCATACATTAAACATAGCATCTGTGAAAACTGTGATTATCGAATACCGTCAGGCATGGTGTAGCTCTGCTACCTTACTTCAAGTAGATTATTTCACTGCTGCCTACACTAGACGGTGGTTTCGCACAGTGGAGGAGGCACTGGTGACCTGGATGTGGTGGTGGGATGCGAGCCATAGCTTGGGCAGCTCGAGAGAGGCAGTGAGCCCTGCGCCTGCTGCTCAAGCAACATCCTCACCTTGGATCAAGCAACATCCTCACCTTGGATCAAGCATCTGAAAATTGCCCGACTGGATCCAAAATGCTCAGCTTTTAATAGAACCTGTGAAAGGGGCTTTTTGTCTCTCTAAACCATCCTAAACATTTCTGATCAAAACCTGCAGGGGGTAGGTGTAACGTAGCTGCTTATCTCAAGGAGGCTGCGCTGGTTGCACCTCTGGAGCGGGTCAGCAGAAGCATACACCATACACAGGGGCAATCTCCTGCCTTCATTGGGTATTAACTTGGGAGTAGATGGGGTGCCTGTACTGACAGTGCCTGGTTTTGTTTCCTGCAGGGCTTATGCCTACGCAGGCCTGGCGTACGGAGCAGAGTGCTACTGCGGGAACAAGCTCCCGGCCACCACCTCAAAGCCCGAGGACTGCAACAGCGAGTGCAAGGGGGAAAAGGGCTCTGCCTGTGGAGGGGTGAACCGACTCTCGGTCTACAGGGTGGAGGAGCTGCGGGCAGGAGCAAGACGACGTAAGTGGGTGTGCAATGTAAGTGGGTATGCACCCCGAGCAAGGAGGCCGCTCTGCCCCACAGTGACACTTGCACCACAGCCGGGCTGAGCGCCTGGGCTGTCCCCACTGCTCCTCTCACTCCGTTTGTTACCAGAGTCTGAAACAACAAAGGACAAAGGTGCCCACAGGGCACAGTGTCCATTTACTGCTGGTCAGGTCCCTGGCTCCCTCCCCGAAATAGCAGCGCTGCTCCTGGCGCGGCGCCTCAGGGCTGCCACGCACAGAGCCAATGTCACTGGGGAGGGAACAAAGCACAGCACAGAGCAACTGCAACAGCAGAACTCCAGCGGAAAAGCTACTCCCTTTCACATCCATTGTGGAGAGACAAACCCACGTGAGTTTAAGAAACAACTCTGGAAGTGGGCACCTTATAATGGAAGGGCAGAAAAGCACCCATATCAATGCTACCCTAAGCTCAGAAATGATCCTAAACAAAGTAAGTACTGTGTTACTGCAGCAGGAGATAAGCAGAGGCCAGAGAGAGAGGCACAACAATCTCTTTCCTACGCGAGACAAATGAGACCACAGAGTTCTGCTTTTCCAAGGACTTCTGTTCTAGCGGCGGTTGGGATTTTTGCTTCATCTTTAGATAACAACACTCATCATTCAATTAGCTACCATGGGAGATACGATAGATAAACCTTTGGGCCAACACAATGCACATAAAATATCTAAACAGCTGAGCAGTCTTTACTATTGGCAAGTTCACAAAACCTTACGGATGTTATTGAGAAGAAGCACCAAGACCTTAGGTTGTGCCCTTATTGATGGTACTTCATTTCTTCTTAAAGGCAAGTCAAGGTTTGTACAGCAATCCACCCAGCCACATATAAATTATATATCAAAGGGACATAGACTTAAATTGCTAGTGTCAGGCTGACAGGCACCTTGGCAGGTTTCCCAGGACATGCATCACTGTTTAAATATTCAGCATAAAATATATATACGTTTCACGGGAAAAGGTGGCATTTATTTTTTTCTTGAGTATTAATGAATTAGTCATCAAATTAGTCAAGCCTGGAGCTAGACTTGTATTTTGTTCACCCTTAGTAATACCTGATATTTGACTGTTTGAAGAATCCCACTGACACAAGCTAGCGGAGGGGCCAGCAGAAGTATTCATCATGATGAACAAGTATATTGGAAAGTAACTTGGAAAACGTAACAGGATCCGTGATTTACACTGTGCACAATAGAGAACAGATCTTGCTTAAGGCTTCTCCCTTACACAGAGCAGATCTAGTGGCATCTCCATTTAAACCCTTCCAGACATGAGGTTTGCTGGCTGCTCTCTCCATCCCTCACCTCCCCCTTCCCACTCGGCACCACAAGCTGTGCAGCTCCTGTGCTGCAGGACTCATGCCCCCACATCATCTTAAATGCAAGGAAGCTCAAAGTCTGCAGCTATTGCAGGCCAGGGATCGCTGGGCACAGAGTGCCATTTTTCACAGGGCAGAATTCGGCCATCCTTTCCCAGAAAGCAGGCAGATGGTGTAAATACACCACATTTCCAGTGTGACCTGCAGGTTCTCTGTGAACCCTGCTCCCTACCAAGTGCTACTGCAGGCAGTTACAGCTTTCTTCCTGACCCACTGAGACAACTCCAAATATTAAATATTAATGTGAGATTTAGTAGGAAGTCTTTCAAGAGCATCCTAAGAAGCCAAAAAAACTTTTGTTCCTTTATTCTTTGTTGCCATACTTGCAGGGATCTGGTCCTAGCAAGAAAGACTCCTGTTTCACCCCAACTTGCATTGAGTTATTTTATTTTCACATCTCCTGAGTGATCCCAAAGATATAGCATTGCTTCTAGTAACTGGTTTGAACAGTTACTAGAACAAGATTAAGCAGCTTCTCCTTAGATTGCTCTTGGCTCATGCTGGAGAATCTGGGTCCTTCTGCCAGGAAATTCAAGCAGGACCAAGATTTTCCTTCAAAACTGCACTGCATCTCTCCTGTTCCCCACATCAGTTCTGGAGAGTAGTGTTTAAGGTAGCCAGTGGGTGCAGACCAGGCCTCAGAAGATCCAAATTCATTCCCAAATGGACCTTTCTCCCTATAGAGTCATGCTAGGCAAACCCTGCAATGAAGTAAAGGTGTTTTCCACCTTTGTAAAGCTCACAACATGCAGACTTTTTTTATTTCTAACCAGCCACACAATGTGATTTTCTTCATTACCGTTAGGCCATCTGTGCAAATGAACAGCCTCACCCCAGGGAAGTGAGTTTCCATGACAGCTTCGGGTTTTTGTTTTATTCTGTCAGGGGACATTTCTCTCTTAAGCAGGAGGGAAAATTGTACTGCTGCTTGTAACAACTATTTGGGCCAAATCCTTACTTCAATCACAAAGATGTAAAAAATGGAGCAATTCTGCCAGGCTCTGTGGCATTTATACAGAAGCAGAGATCAGAGGCTGATGCTAAAGACTTGGAGAAAGCTGTTCTCCCTGAACAGCTTACAGAAGCCTAGTTTAGATTTTGAAGGCTGCAGCAAACTCCCTTGGCCTGAAAAGAAAGCAAGCAGGAAGAGGAGAGGGATAGCTCAGGAGCTGAGCAGATGTGCAGGAAGGTGGGTCCTGTGGGGGCTTTCAGGATTAATTTAAATTCCTTTCCTTTTCTAGTGCAGATCATGGGAAGCTTTGTAGATTTTTATCGGGGCTTTTAAGTCTTTCCGGGGAAAGCATGTCTTCAAAAGAAAACTGGGACTTGCAAACAATAGCAATGCCCTCCACTGGCGGAATTTAATTTAAACTCTTTGCTGCAGCTCTTTCAGTGGTTTGTACTAAGCTAAAGGCATGTGCTCCTTTCAATACCACAGGATTTGCAACACACTTTTCTAGTGTATATCGTGGTTTCTCTTATTCCTACAGCATTTAGAATATAGAATTTGTTTTATTATTTTTAGCTTCTGAACCTAGTATTGTTCTTTGTAAAAGAGGCAGGATACTATGGACATTGTTTTCTCAAGAGAAACCTATTTCATATCCCTGCAGGGAGGAATGTTATCTATCGAGGATGTTTTAGAGCTCCAGAAAATTTAACAGACACCTTTCCAGCCTCTTTGATACAGCCCAATTTGACGGTGGAGATGTGCTCTGAATTTTGCTCCAAGAAAGTAAGAACAGTTCTCATTTCACATCCTTTCTTCTTTTTTGTTATTTTAAATTTTAATCTACTAGGGGAATAGCAGAGATTAGTGCCTGAGAGCTTTAAATTTGTAAATGAGTTTCTAAAGGACAAAACTCATCAGTGTAAATACCCACTGATGCATCACGGTCCAGCTGCTCTCTCAAGTGGAGACGGCAGGAGGGAAGGCCATCAGAGTGATGCCACTAAATATGATGCACAGGAAAGCCGTTCTAAGTGACAAGGATTGACCACGAGGAAATCAATACCATTTCTGTGTCACATTCAAACCAAGCCCAGAGCCAGATCTGATTCCTGGGGAGGCCTCAGTGGCTGCGGCTCACAGGGAGACAAGCTGCCAGAGGGTAGATGTGGGCTGGCAGCACCTGAAATGTGGCTCCAGTGCCCTCTGGGGAGCTGATTCCTGCTCAGCTCTCGGGGATTCATGTGCAGGGAGCAGCGATCCCCAGTGCCTTCCACTTTGTGCAGCCTGGTGTGCTCCCTCCAAGGAGATCCTTATGGTCTCAGGCTCCCGGACAGCACAGCAGCAGGCATTGCCATAATGAACAAGAGGATTTAATGCTGGGGTAGCTACACACGATTTTTATACCAGCCTGTAACTGTGTTGGCTAGGAACATGATACATCTGAAATATTAAAAAAAAAAAAAAATGTCTGCCATTTTAGCAGGTGAAAGCACACTGAATGCAGGGGACTTTCCTGGTACTTTTATACAAATGTGCCTGGTTCCACACCAGAAGAATTTATACCACTTTCACGATAGCCTATGTAATTTAAATCTAATTTATTTTAATTTAAAATGGCATCATGGTACAACCTCATGCTGATATATAAGGCTACAAGAAAGCAACAAATAAACTCAGTTGCATGCTTATTGGCTTTTGGACAGAAGATGAGAAGGGACATGCTAACATCTGCTGTCCTTGTGCACACTCCTGGCCTGAAGCATCACCTTTGCTCATCCTCCATATTTACCACAGAGTATGACCACGGATGTAAGAGCTGAAAGGTTTGACTTTGATGGACTTGGGCGTCCTCACAGGAGGGAATGTTTGGCCCAGGGCACCCCCTGCTTTAGTGGCTGTTGCTGTGGTTGGTTCCCTTCCTCCCCGCTCTGATGGGGCTTATTTTTTTGTACAGAGGAGGGTTCACTGTGTGGTCAGATTTAGCCTACAGCCACATTCAGCCTCATGCACTAAACCGAACATTCAATTACTTTGTCTTCTAGCATCACAAAATTGATTAAAACTATCAAGGCATGAACAACAAATCTTCTTAATTACTAGGTAGAGCAGGAAAGCTTTTTCCAGTCAACATATCCTCTATACCAGCTCATCAGTGTTTTAAGAATGCATCATGGAATTAACTCTGTGCAGTGAATTACAGTGAATCATCCATATACCTTGTATATAGTACCTTACAAACATGCATACAAACACACTCGCACATCCTCCATGCATGTAAATGTTCAGTAAAGCAGGACTTCACAAGCAATTCTTTCCAAGCTCTGACATCAATCTATTGTTTTAATGGTGGAAAAAACCCTGGAACTTTCTGTGTCAGTTTACTCACACGAAACATCATTTTATTAATGTTTACTGATGAAGTGCAATTAAGAGTTAGTATAGAAAGCTGAAAAAGAAATTCAGGAGAGTAATCAGAGTAGAACCAGATATGTGTATTTTTAATCTATTCATAATCCTTAATTTGGATACAATCTAATAAAAAACAATCACAATGAATGTGATTGATTCATCACATCATCTGTGTTGCTACTGGAGAATGATTGCTTTCCTTACAGCACTTAACTACCTGTTGAGGCTTCATCTCAAATTCTTATGTAAATAGTCCCACTGACATCAGTTCACTGAGTTATACCTTGCAGGATGGACACCTAAGCCTGTCAATGCATGCTCTAAAGTCCAGTCCAGAAAAACGCTTATTCACAGACGCACAGATTTCTGTGGCAATGCGCTCGTGTTTAACTAAAGCAAAGCATTGCAGATTTGTATGCACTAAGATTGAGGACTAATCCTGCACTTAAAAGTTACATGGTTGCTTAAAGCCATAACCACAGCTTAGGGCACACATAAATACGCAGGTGAGCAAAGTGGATGGCTTGCAGTTTTGATTAAATAGTGATGGGAGGTCAGAATTGAATACGGTGCACACTGCATCAGGTAACCAAGACCGTCCGAGCAATCAGCCAGATGACTACAGCACTTTGCACCGACGCTGCAGATCGGGGTAGGATTCCCAGAACTACTGTCATGCTTCTTTCAGCGTGTGTCCTGCCATCACTGAGACTTTGAAACCTTCCCTTGTGAAGCCCACTCCCTGTTTCTACCCTTCCTCCGGACAGGCCAGGCACCCTGCACCACTGTCACCCCGAACTGCACGCAGGGCGGCTGCGGAACAGCACCGCATCACCCAGAGCTGCTGCAGATGCAGAAGTACAGAGAAATGTTTGCTTAGGTCTCTTCACAAGACCTCCAGCCTTCCAGAAAAGTCAGTCACTTGCAGGTGCCACAAGGTACATTTCTATTCCAGGCTGTGTTTGAGGGCCAGGATACTTACTAATTTTTCAAGCAGAGAAACACCGCTTCATTGTAAACAGAAAATTTCTGTTTGCAAGCAGAAACAGAACTGTTTTGCCCTTGGATCAAATCTGTAAGTAGTTTTTGACAGTGTCATATCTCATTGGCTAAGCAAATGTTGGCTGTTTAGGCACAGATGGCACATGTGTTGTATTTGACTCCTTATCAGAATGAACACGTGGGGAAGAGCAAGAGATAAACTGCTTAGCAGTCCTGTCACACACTCCCAGACTCCAAGAGACTTTTAAAAGGCAAAAAGTGTTGATATGGAATAGATGGAATTGAATGCTCTGCGCTCAAATAACCTCCGGCCTTCCTTCAGCCACCCCGAGCCCGTCTCAGCACCCCTGCGCTGCCGGCCCAAGGAAAAACAAATCCAGTCCTCCTGGTAAAAAGGAGAAAAACTGAATTTTAGGGCCAGTTTCAGCAAAGTAGTAAGTGTGATTTACCTACTGAAGCATAGTGGACAACTGCCAACTTCTTCAGCCAATATTTAGCACACATTTCCCTCAAACTTCTCTTAATTCTCATCACTATTAGCACAGACTGCTTTACAGCTTGTTGCCTGTTTTGGCTAAGACTGGTACACCAAAACCTGAATTACTTTCATCAAATCTATTGAAAAGAAATTTCTTACAGCCAAAATTTTTTCTTGGAAATTATTCCTTACAACAAACACTACCTATAACTTTCTTGTGGTCACACGTTTTACACTCTGCTGAGATACCAGTCGTCTGCAGCGGTCAGTCTGGATTTCGTATGAGGTTTCCCTATCTAGAAGCAATGTCCATGCCTGAAGACAGAGCCCGGGCGCCAGCCGAGCAAACGCTGCGTGCAACGGCAGGCAGAGCGGCACCTGCCCTCGGCTCACTCCGGCACCACAGGTGCCCCTCTGCCTCAGCCTTTTCTGGTGCAGCCCCATGCTTGCCCTGTGCTTAGTGCCTCTGAATAGATGTGCCAAAAATTACTTGGTATCATATTTCTAGGCAGTTCTTTCAAAAATACACACAGTAGCTCTCAAGCCATGTATCAGCCCCTCTACGCACATTCATTTTTTGTAAACTGTGAAGAAATCATACTAAATGCATACTTTTTTATGGCTAGACTTTTTGTTTTCTATTTTTAAACATGGTTGTAGCAGTTGGTGGGTCTAAATTTCCTTCTTCCCTTTAATTCTTTAAGTTTAAGGGCAAGTTTCTTCCACACAAACTCTGATAAAATCAACTGAATAAGGCAAACTTTTCAACAGCTGACTCCTCGGTTTGGGGGAATATAAATGGAAGTTTGGAAGGTGATCCAATTCAGAATACCTGTTTGGGGGGCAAATAAGAACAACTTTTCCTACAGTGATGTTTTGCAGGTAAAATTACATATTAGATGCTGCAGGAATATTACAACATTATTTTATGACTATTGAAAAAACCAGAATATTGTGAATTTTCAAGCTTTACAAGGTTTGTGTCTGAAAACCACTTTTTAAGAAATTACAATAGGAAAGACAGTAGTTGTATAAGAAGCATGAGCTTTACAATGATACATCAAACACTGCTTTGATCTTGACAGTGGCCCTGTAAAGATTGATTTTTCTTTATATAGTAGCAGCGTTCCCCACAGGCTGTTGATGCCGTGGCATTTACACACTGATCTGTTTTCTCTCTTTCATAGGAGTTTCCCTTGGCAGTCATCCGAGAGCAGGAGTGCTACTGTGGCTACCCCACCGGACGCTTCCCGCTGCATGGCGGCGCAGACGGGCTGCTCTGCAGTGGGATGCACAATGCCAGCAGCCACACCGAGGGAAAGTACTGCCTGGTCTATCAGACACCAGTGCAAGGTACGAGCTCCGGCCCCGTGCCAGGGCAGACCCACCACAGCTGGAAATAGCTCCCATGCCCCTTCTGCAGTAGGCAGAAGTGATCTAGCTTACAGCAGTCTTAGCCACAATGGTTGGTAACACAGTACGGACAGGAATTTAGGAAACACCAATTCTCTGAAACCCCACCTTGCAATCACACTCGTAAATACGCATCTTTCCATCCTCATTTAAGCACCACAGCCTCCCCTGACCCTGGAAAAACATCATTATTTTGCAGATGGAGAGAACAAGGCAGAGCCAGGGAAGGCATACCCCGAGTCACGCAGTATCCTGGGCAGGGGGGACAAGGACCCTGTACTCTGGTTTCTGTCCTGATTGTTAAACGCACACCTGGTCCCCATGTTATGCAGCCACTGAGGCAGCTCTGCAGACTTTAATTTTGCTCTACCTATCCTCCTCTAAAATTTACATCTGTATACACGTTTCGAAGCCAGAAAATAAAGCAGAGAGTAAGGCTCCAGTCCAGTAAACTGTTTAGGTGGTACTGGCACCTTTATCGATGCAATGATTTGCACTGAGTTCAGTGAAACTTCTCACAAGCTTAAAATTAAACAAATTAAGTGCTTTTCTGGATTGGTGCTGGGCTTTTTTTTTTTTCTGACACTTTTTTTCAGTAAGAGGGGTTTCTCCTGCATTATAAAACTTGCAATTTCCAGGTGTAATGGCACATGTAGGGTTTCATTAAAGAGCCAACCTGCCAGGCAAACAGCCGTTAACAAACAGGCATCAAGGGGCTTTTATCACTGCTTGCTGGCAAGTACAATGGTTTGCCGCAGCTCTATCAAGAAAGCATGGTCTAACACAAAACCAGAAAAAACCTTTTCTGAGGATAATCTATTTGGCCTCTTATGGCTGAATTAATTTTGGGAAGTAGCTGACTCACAACTGGACTTAAATTGATATCCTATATTCATAAGAGAGAGAAGAAAGAAGCAATAAACCCTGTAATCAAGAGCTGTCAGTGGAACTATTAAAAAGCCACAATGCTAACAATGACATATCTTCTGTACTCACAGACACCCGCTGCACCGACAGGAAATTCTTAACCACCAAATCCAAAGTGTTCGTTGCTTTGTCGAGCTTTCCTGGGGCCGGGAATACATGGGCTCGCCATTTGATAGAGCACGCCACAGGATACTACACGGGAAGCTATTACTTTGATGGAGCCCTCTACAACAAAGGTACCATATCCAGAGGGATGGGATGCACAAAGCCTTTCCAAGGCACAAAGCTTTATATACTCGCTCTGGCATCCTTCTGCTTGGAGCCAGTAAAGGCTGTCGGTGTCGGCACGTTTGGCAAAACTTAAACATGTGCCTGGAACGAGTGGTCTCACTTGGTGCAGACAGAAGCAGGGACTGCCCTGCTCAGTGGCTGGGGGCTCCCGCCAGGGACAGGGTCCTCCTTATACGGCAGGCATGGAGAAGTGCACAAGAACATGGCTCCCAACCAAATAAAGTCAATAAGCCTTGCAGGTCAGTGGCAGGCCAGGAATAAAGTTCAGCCCTGGTCTCATGTCCTGGGTGATGGATTTAATTGACTGGTACTTTCACAACAGTTTTGCACCACTGTAGGGAATGATTTAGAGTGTGAAAAGGCACAGACATATAACCTGCCTTGTAAAACAGGTTTTAAAGGAGAAAAAGACCACTGGAGAAGTAGAAGGACCATCTGTGTGAAAACACATGAAAGCGGCAAGACAGAGATTGAAATGTTTGACTCAGCAATCCTGTTGATAAGGAACCCATACAAGTCACTGATGGCAGAGTTCAACAGGAAATATGCCGGGCACCTGGGGTACGCCACTGACCGCAACTGGAAGAGCAAAGGTAACGTGCTGCCCCAGTGTGGGCTGGGGTACCCACCTCCACGGGGGGCAGAGTTTGAAACCTATCTTCTCAGCATGCTTGGGAAGGGGGTAATGCACTGGGACCTTCTCTGGAGACATTCAAAACCTAACTGGAATTTCAATGGGACTTGAGTCCCACCACAGCTATGATCAGTCCCAAAAATCACTCAGACCTGCACTTTGGGAGTGATTGTGGTCTTGCCGTATATCCACCACCACGGAGAGGAAGGCAATGCTGCACCACAGGCACGCAGCAACACTGCTGTCATCATACTGTTTGGCAGAGAAAACATGTCCAGGTACAACACCCCTGTGCACACCCCATTTGCCAAACTATGTGAGGTGAAGAAAATTTGCCCCTGCAGCATGTAATAACCATGAGAAATCTAATTTAATATTTGGAGGATTCAATGGAGCATGACATTTCCTGAAGGAAATTTTACAGCACTGCATAGGTGCTACTGCACTGCAGATAAATAAGGATAATAGCAATAAGGGGACTTGAGATTCAGTGTTCCTTGAACACATGAAAAGACTTAAGATATGCCTGCCATGCCTCATGCATTTGACTGGCAAGCTGGGTGGTATGACTACGATTTCCCCACCAAATACACTGCTGCATTCAGACTCTGCAGCAAAGATTCAGCTTGCATTTCTCCTCATGCATGTTTTAGGCATTACAGCTGCAGCTTGGCAAACCACACAGCACAGGGCTGGGGGTGTTGGGGAAAGCGTCCTCTGTCACAGCACATTTCTTTCCCAAGTTCACATACCAGCTTTCATCAGTCACAACTCAAGACCTATTCATCAAAAAACAGACAAAACAGCCCTTAGAAAAGAGAAAAAGTTTGGAGGGAATGGCTTTCCTATACTGCAAACTACAAATTGTTACATTTCAGCCACAAACGGTCTTTGTCCAGCCCAAAAGCTTTAGCTAGGACTATCCTGACCTTCACAAAATTAAATTATCACAGACAGCAAATAAAGATTGAGGTGCCATTAATGCCCAAGGCAAAAGTGGGAAAATAATTCATTAAATTTTGTCCCGGTGATCCTGACAGGTGACCTTAAATCCCTCCCACATGCCAGGAACAGAAGAAACTTGCCTATTAATCCAATTTCTTTATCCATAAGCAGGCTGGTAAGCATGCAGAACAATATGTTATTCGAGAGATTTGGAAGTCAGGAACACCCTGGGCCCCAGCCAAGATCAGTCTCTTCATGCTGCATTTACATAATAAAAAAAGTTAATATATTACTATACATTTATATAATTATTTGTTTACATATATATTAAAAAAATCAACCTGTCTCTTTCTCAGACTGCATTTGAAATGGAGGTAAAGGGGTAGAAAAACCACAGAAGTAAAAGAATCTGCTTGAAGTTACATGGCAAAGCATTGCTTAAGCCACCATCCAAGCGGGACCCTCTGCTTTCCCTGCCGATACCCCTTCACGGGCTTTCAGTCGAGCTCTTCCCCTGGAGCGTTTGGTCCCCCTGAGGCCCTGCGCAGAGCACCCGCCTGGCGTGCGCAGCGCTGGCCTGCACAGAGAGCACAAGTGACAGGAGGGCAGCAAGGTTGAGCATCACGTATCTCCATGCCAGCAGCTGCAAAGCCGAGCTGCCGTACCCCAGCTGCCAGCCACGCTGCACTTCTCTAGCCCACTCCCATTCAGCAACACCAGACCATGCCCAGCAACACCAGTCTTGTTGCACAAGATAACGTTTGGAAAACTGTTGAAATGCACCTTGGCTAACATTGTCTCATTTTCCTGGTTTCTGGTCCTCCAGACTGGCCGGATTTTGTGAACAGCTATGCCTCGTGGTGGGCCTCCCATGTCCTCGACTGGCTGAAGTACGGGAAGCGCCTGCTCATCATCCACTACGAGGACCTGAAGCAGAGCCTCATCCCCAAGCTGAAGGAAATGGTGGAGTTCCTGAATATGACAGTGTCAGAGGACCGACTGCTTTGTGTTGAGAACAACAGGGATGGGAATTTCAAGCGGTCTGGTGCTAAGCAGAAGGATTTTGAGCCATTCACTCAAGAAATGAAAGATCTTATCAACAGATACATCCTGACAGTGGACAAAGCCCTGAGGGAAAGAAACTTCACAGGGCTGCCCAGAGAGTATGTGCCCAGATGATAGCCTGGTAGCACTCAGTTGTGTTTAAAAATAAAATAATTTTTTCTAAAAAGAAAAAAAAAAAAAGGGACCAGAGCTTTATAGCAGTTAAAGCAAAGATACTTGTGCAGTCTGCTGAGCAGTGCAAATTCTCTCCACTCTTGGGTGTTCTTCAGGGCACTAAGTGCTCCAGAAGGCAAGCAGTGAAGGATGGAAATTGGGTTATAAACCAAGGCAAAAAGCTATTGGTGTCCACCAGCATGTGCCCCTCCCTGCATAGACGGCACAGAACTTCGCAGCGAAGCACCCCTGCTTCTGCAGTGGCCATCCTGCCTTGTCGCCCCCACTGCCATCACAGACCTGCCACGGGCTGCTCAGGTTTTCACAGCAACTGTACTGCAAATGGATGTACATAAAGGGGGAGGAAAGAAAAAAGGCTTAATGCTGATCAACAGTTTTCATCAAGCATTTAAGAAAATCACTTGCTTTCTTCTTAGTATAGCCCACTAGCTTCCTTTCCCAGGTTTGCTGGTCAGGTCACCTGCCACAGCAGTGTCAGAGGTGCAGGGGGAGAAAAGCATCAGTGGGCAAAGGTGCCCAGATGCTGGGCAGAGAGATGCTCCAGGACTGACCCCAGGCTTCCCTGCAGGAACGGTGTGGCCCAGGGCCAGGTGAGCTCCACAGGGAAGTGGGCAGCCACAGCATCCCCCTGCAGTGGGGGACACAGCTAGGGACCCATAGAAGAAAGCAGAAATTCAGCATGGCCAGGGTTAGAAATCCCTGGGTGTTACCAGTCCCAAACAGACCCAAGACGTGGCCCCAGGGGCACGGAGGAGGCCCCAGAAGGGTGGGAGACAAGGGGCAGCCGCCTGTGCCAAGGGCTCGGCCCAGGTTTCTGCACCTCCATCCCTGCATCCAGAGAGTCACAGCAGGTCTGGGGAGACACTGGGGCCACATGTCACTGCACCCAGTGCACATGGTGCTAGAAGTGGCCATGGCCAGGCAGCACCGATGTGTGCCCTGACTTCTCACCAGGGAGTGGGGGCAAAGGGGACGACCCAAAGCATGGGCAGAAGCCTTCCTCCCCTCCCATCCCTGGGGAAAGATCAAGGCAGTCCAACCTGAAAAACATGAATCTACTTATTGCTGCTCTCCAGAGCCACCCCTAGCTGTAATGCGTGCTTTATTTTAGTTCCCTGCATTTGTTTCATCCCATGCTGCGGGGCAGCATGGGGCAGCCGGCCTGGCGGTCCTGCAGGCGAGAGCTGCCGGAGCAGCTCAGACATGGCTACACCACACAGCCCTGGCTGCCCTGCTGCGAAACGCTTCTGGTCGTGTGAAATAAAGAATTCCTTAAAAACTTGAGTGAAAAATACTAGTTTTAATAAAACAAGAAGTTTATATAAAGGAAGCTGGACTTCCTCTGCGTATCATTGGTGCTTTAAAAAAAAAAATACAGGACACGGAGCACAATTTGACCTGAGTATCTCCCTGTTTGTGCTCCACATGCAGCTCGTCTCTGTGCTCAGGACCACCCGGCACCTGTGGGAGCATGGCTCATGCATGCATCCGGAGGGAGCATGGGTTCCAAGCAGGCTGGGCTGGGGACCAGGGAGCTGGAGACCAGAGAGGGTACAGATGCAGCCATTTGAGCTCCTGACGGGGAGAAGCCAAGCAGCCAGGCTTGTTCTGCCTGCAGCCACTACCTGGATGTGCACATTAGTCTGTTTTTAATAGTCTGTCCACAAGTCCCCTACTACCCTCAAAAACAATATCGTGTGAGAAAGATATAGCATACACCACAGGTACAGAAACATACACATAAAGTGGATAAATTAGGATGCTACAAACCAGAACTATCATCTTTATTGTGACTTAGTAAAGAGCAGATTCTCTTTGAATTTAGACATTAAAACACTTTGAAGGTCCAATTGGGGCACCAGTTGCTGTTGAGGGATGTGGCTCATGTCCTGTGGAATATGAGCCCAGACTATGTAAGAGGCACAAATACCCCTAGAAAGAAGTTGCTCTCGACTTCGCTGAATCACATGCATGAGACCACAGACCAGAATGTAGGTCCATCACAAAACTAGGATTAAGAGAATGACATTTTATTATATTGCCTTTCCAACCTGGCATATGTTTTTAAATATATAAGCTATTTTTATCATTTCAAACCTGTAAATGGTGAGAGTAAAGACAGTTTGTGAACTCTCAGTACAGCATGTCCTGTAATAAAGACTCTAGATGACTAAAATTAGAACTGGACATAATTAGAAATTATGAATGTTCATTACCTTTGTGCATGCCAAAAATCAGCTCATTTATAAAAGAAATTGTAGCTAACCAGTTCTTAATAGATGAGAGATACAGGGACTGCCTTTTTATTTTATATAATATATATACACACACATTTTATACATTATATATCAATATGTATACACACACATATGTACGTATCAGCTTGCTATATGTTCTGCAAGGATTCATTTAAGAACGTAGGAATAGACAAGAAGTTCCTGGGCCATTGCACACAATCCCTGCTACTGCCTGCATCACCACATGCAAGTTATTCACACAAACACATTGACTTCTATCTTAAAAACAGTTGCAGTATTTTTACCCTTTACTCTCCTAAGGCAGCGCCTGCAGAATCTTTTTCCTCTTAACGGTTAGGAACCATCTCCAAACTGACAGCCTGCACATACTTGTAGCTCACGCTGTCTTTCCACTTTTTTTTTTCCCCCAGCATTGTCTTTTAGCTTAAGCAGCCCTCCTGTAGCACTGCTGACCTAAGCACTGCAGTAGGTTTGCACAGCAGACACCAATCCTGGCATGCTGCACTGCACCATAAGAATTTTTCACAGACATTATAGACATTCATGGTATATGAAAATAGGCTTTTCTTACAAAAACAGTACCCAAGTTTCACACCACCACTGGGTGCATGCACTCTAGTCAGATGCTCAACAGAAGTAGGAGTTGAACCACCATGTGCTGCTGGAGCTGCCCAGGTCAGTAGACAGGAATGCTTTTGTCTGCTTTCCTCTCCTGGAAAGCCACCTCCCTCTGACCACAGTGGACTTCTGGCATATTAAAGCCCACAGAACCTTACTAAATTAGTTGTACTTATTCCATTTTCCACAGAACTTGGTTTAGAGATTGTTCATCCTTCCCACTCTCCATGGGGTTATCTTTACATAGAAAATATCCCAAAGTACTATAACATTTCAGACCCTCGTACATTGCAAGCTGCCCAGGTAAACCTCTCCATGTATCTGAGCCAGTGAAACAACAGCTGGAGTCCAAAACCTGCCACTGAGATCGAGAGGACAGAAGGCGCTGAAGAAGCAGACTGTTATACCCAGTACAGATTGTGGACCAAATTTTGCTGGGACTCCTCTTCTTCATGCCAGGACAGGGAGTGACACTAGCAGTAAATCTACTAAATTCAGACACATTAAATTCCATTTGGTACTGTCACACAGTAGAAGTCTATTGATGAATGTTAGTTTTTACTGAATTATTTCTCCCTCTGCATCCATTTTAATGAAATATAGGGGCGGATGAAGAAAACTACTAAAAAAAACTTGAACAATTTCCCTGCAAGACGTATTTTCCTACACTCAACAAGCTCTAGGCTTATCACACTGAGCTTTAATTAACCAGGATATTTTAGTAAAAAAAAAAAGCTATCATGCCATTAAAAGCCATGTTGATGTTCACTCCATGCACATTTTCCTTCTTATTTTGTATTCAATAGTAGCATATTAGAAATGGAAATACACATGCAATTCCCTCAAGCTTTCAGTTTTCTTCAGGAAGTTAAGACCATAAGCAGGCAACCAGAACAAAACAGATACTACCCTTGAAAAAGGAGAAGAGTTTAACAACTGAATTTTTCCAAGTGAACAACTTTCACAATAAACAAATTGGAATCAAGATTCTTCATTAAATTCCAGCTACATTTTGCTCTGCTGCACATCTGGATTCAGGTTACCCCAACCACTCTCCTGTTGACTTGAGCTCAAAACCAACCTCCAGCCACACCACCCAGTTCAACTGGCTTTTATCCCATGCAAGGTCCATTGTGTCAATGACCATCATTCCCCAGGTGTTCCAATACTGTTCCAGTATTGGAACACCTGGTCACTCAAGCTAACATGCCCAAAGATGATGGGCAGTAGCGATGCAGGTGGCCACATTCCCTACAAACCAGACCAGGAAACTGCTGTATGCGCGTAAGCTTGCTACAGACACAGGCTGTAACAGCACAAAACCAAAACCAAGTTTGGCCAGACTCGGCTTGAAGACAGGAACAGCGAGCCCCTTTCCCGTTGTCAAAGCTAAGGTCCTGGAAAACTTTTACACATAGGTGGGAGACAACCTCTCTATAGAGACTGACAGATTGGTATCTCAATTAGAGATCTACTTACTCCTCAAGTACAGTTGCACTCTTCCAGAAGGTGGGGGGAGGGAAGAAAAGGGGGAAAAAAGATGTAAACCTTACCAGGAACAGAGGACATAATAGGAGATGAAATGGTTTTGCTTCTTGGAAACCACCAGCAAAATAAAGCCTTTAAAGCAATACTAAAAAAGCATGAATGTCATCATCAGCCTTCATATGCAACTCAGCCATTCTGCACTGCTTTATTAATTTTCCATTAAACTAATTTCTACTAAAACCTATTATTCAGTGCTAAGATCAAGCTACTACTCTACTACAGCAACATTAACCTCCATAAAATAATTAAAGGATGGATTATCAGCATGAGACCTTACGTTTCACCTCTCTGGAACCTAACGTGTCTTTCAATGGCCTAGAATATAATGAGATGTTCAAATATAGAAAGTTGAGTTACCACTTTTCTCAGTTGTGATATTTATTCAGCCAAAAAGATCCAACTTCTCAGCTGCTTTACTTATAATTCACTTTTGACCCTGGGTAGCTGAGAGTAATCTTTAAGGAAGCTATCCCTTTGAATCTCCTTTTTATATTAGCATTTAATTACTCTAGCAAATTTCCAGATGTACAAATTATAATGGACTGTAAATCAGCTTTTCCCCTTTGAACCACAATGTCCCACAGGTGGCATTTTTAGCCTTCTTCATACTCAGACCAGCAAACATATCTTTCTCAGCATTTGTTCTGGTTCCTTACAGCATCTCTCTATTTTCCATTAATGGTTCTCAGAAGATTTTCCTATTGCAGTACTCAGCCTACCACCTGAACACTGTGGTCATTTCAATCTGCAGGGCTCTCAAGTGCCATTGTAATGCTACTTGTCTTACAAATACAGCAACTCACATGCATGTCCAAGAAAATCCAAGAAACATATGAGAAAGTATATAATTTCTACATATGGGGGCATGGTCATTGTTAATGGGCATGTATTTTTGACCAAGCTATCTATAAGAGCAGCAAAGAGAAGAATGGCTGCTCTTAGCCACATGAAATGGTGGCAAGCACTCCCATAAATGAAAAGACATGGATAAAGTGAATTATTAAAATGAAATGTTTTATGCAGTAGTTAAGATAGTGTGATGGGCCCAAAGATTTTTAAATTAGGTCAATTAATACTATCCCATTTCATCAATCTGGTCTTCCCCCCTCACCCCCCCGATTACCAGAGCTCTGTCTCTCCCCTATTTTTGGAGCCCTCACCCCCTCCCTGTCCAGGAGAGGAGGGTGGTACCCAGCCACCAATTTGGCTCCTGCCCACCCTGGAGACACCAGCCATGATTTTTCTGAGGTTCAAGGCTCACCAAAGCCTTGGGGCTCCTTCAGGTCCTGCACCAGTGCAATGCACAACATCTGGCTGCCCACCTGGTTACTGCTGCTGCCTTTCAGCAGTGCTAGACATAAAGCACCAAGATTTGGAGACTGGAGATGCTATATAATTGCAAGCTCTTACAATTACTGAAAAGCAGAATAATTTTCTTGCATGGGCCATATTAGAGGTATCTTTTAAGGTCAGTTCTGCATCAGTGGGGCAGATCGGAAGAAATACTGCATAGCTGGAGCACTTCCTGCACGTATGCATTGACTGGATTACAAGCAATTATCACAAAACCACTGCAGAGGCAGAAGAAACAATTATAGCTTTTGGGATTTTAAGATATGTCGAAAGTCTACATTAACCTATAATGCTTCTAAAATAAAGCACTTAGCACTGCCTTAGCAAAATTATACAGTTCATTTAGTAGAAGAGAATTCATGTCACAATAGACAAAAAATACAGATAGGGAAATGATTTAAAGGAAACACCTTGCTAATGACAAGAACATTTCTTTGATGAGTAGGGTTATAAAGGAGCAGTCTGAAGTAAAACTGCATCCTTCATGAAGCATCAAATATGCTGGAAAATAGACAAAATCTTCCATGCTGACTTACCCTATTAAAATGATGTTCTGGAAAATTGTTCAATATATGCAAGTACACACATGTGTGACTGCATGGGCAGTTGGTCCTGTGTCCTCTGCAAAGGGACCAGGAGGCTTGTCCCTGCCTCAGCCCCTGGAGCCACCACACTGCCTTGGGGTAGGCAGGGCCAGGACGCCCAGCCTGCACCAGGAGGGCACAGCTCGACAAGCACCATGCAGAGTGCCCACCACCATGGGCACTGAGGAAGGAGCACAGCTGCCTGACAGCCACCAGGCTCTGATGGAGTGTTTTTTGTTAACAGACCATGCAGAACATTTGTTTTCTTAGAAACGATCTCTTTTGCAGTCACTCATTTAAATGGATTCCACTGTGCCTGTTTTATGCCTCTCTTCATTCCAGCAGAGACTAAGGTTTGAAGTTTAGGGAGAAATCCCAATAGCACAAGATTTCAATGCTATTTCTTGAATCGTGGGATATTAAAGAAAGGAGGAGAGCAAGAGAAGAGAAACCACTCTTTTATTGTTTTCTGTAGCTTGATCCTGAAACGACTGACTTTGAAAATAAACTTAGTGCCTAACTTTGCATTTTTTTATAGACTAGACCATGTAAATACAGTTTTCAAAGGTTAAAATAAAACTCCTTTCCTATACAGGTTACAATTATGTAATACATTGACATAGTAACTTACATCATTAATATTAAACAGCAGATAGGGGAAAAAAGTGACCTAAACCAAGAAGTTGGTTTAGCAGTCTCCTCAGTATGGAACATCCACACATTGATCAGAGAACTGGCAGACTACAAATGTGCATAAGGTTTTCCAAAAAGGAGGGAAGAATTAAGCATTTTAATTTTGTATAAAACTGCGTAGCTGCCAGTTAGCCATTGACTTAGTATGTAAGTCTGTCAAGATGTCTGTTTGCAAGGATTTTCCTGGCACAGTAATAGTCTTAGGGGATCGCGTAGTAGTATTATTTGAGTTTTCAGGAATAATAATGACAATTTAGTCCCAATTAGAAGATAAATTAAGTGTATTTGATTACTACAACAATAAATAGGAAGCATCTGGAGTGTACACTAGTCATATACACTAGTCTGGAATAATTTAAGCCTGTGTCCTCCTATACTGCAAAACTTGCATACAACTATGTACCAGGAAAACCTGGAGATGTTGTGAAGTTTAGACAAAATAGTTGTCTCAAGGAGCAGATCAGCTGATGGAATAATCTTATTATAGAAGATCCTATAATAATTTTTAAAAAGACCCATGCACTTTGGGTCCTTTTTGCCCCTTCCCTCCTAGAAAACACTTCTGGTGTAAGCTGTCCAGCTAGCCCCGTGACCCAGCACAGTGTGAGGAAGGTAGGAGGACCAGGGGGATGCTCCCTGGCCTGTACACTCACTGCTACCAGGCTAGAGGGAGGGAGTAACAGGGACCGGAAAGCTGGTGGGACGCCAGCCTGCCCAAACCCCCACAGAGGGCTCATGGCTCTGCAGGCCACCAGCACAGGAGCCAAAAGCCATGGCCTCCTGCCCCCGTGCACCCATCTGCTTTCCAGGGTCACCAGAAGCAGTGACAGGGATATGGCCTGACACAGCACCGATGGATGGCTTCTGCACGGCACACAACATAGCTGAGGGCACAGTCTGTATTACTTGAAATGCTATGTCTGGCTGGACATAGTGTTGGAAATGGTGCTCCTGCAGCAGGGGCTGGAGGCACAGGAACCAGGTTAGCAGCCCCACTCTTTGCAGCAAGCACAGTAACTGACAGAGCAGCAATGTACATTATTAATTTGAAACAGATTACACTACAAGCAGAGAGATGTGGCACACAAACATTTCCTGCATATAAAGGACCTTTTCCAAAAAAAGGAACCATCTTATTCACTTACTTTAACAGCTCTTGGATCACATGACTTCTGTTTTGTGAAGAGTCTTAAAAGCTAGGACTTGATTCTCTGTCTGCTCATGCTTGTGTAAATCAGAATAACTGCAGCAGAAGTCAACTGAGTAGAATAAAAAAAATGACAGGTCTCGCCTTTTGACAGGCCCTCTCAAATGAGCATGTCATTTCATCATCCTTTCAAGGCCACTGTGCTCCTCTGAGACTGGAGAAAGCGAGTGCTCTGCCGAACACCACCGAGCTCAGCCAAACCACAGGAGACCTACTCTGCTTTCTGTACACTGTACAAAGTTTAGTGAGTTTTACATCAGGGAACAATAACTGTTATGGTGATACTCACATCATATTTTGAATCCACCCAGGGCATTATGTGTATTATTCCTGATAAAAATATACAGATTGTAGACAGACCATTACATACTTGTTTTATAGCGCATTTGCTATCAAGGTCAACTTGGTCTTTCCTATTCAAAGTAGGGGAAGTTGACTTTAAAGGATGAAATTTGCTTTCAAACCAAATGGCAGCACCAGCCCTTTCATTTTCCAGCCCGCTAAGGGTAGTTTTGAATGTTTAAATTGAGCTGTACTAGTTGAGAAGGCAAATAAAGATCCATTTGCAAGACTGAGTTTCTCCCGTAACGTCAAAGTCCTCAGTACAAGAGATCCTCTCCCACAGCACCTCAGCTGCAAGAGGTATTTCAACAGTTCAAATTATTCATGCCTACTGCTTTAGGGAAAAGAAGGAGAAACACCATCAGAAGTGGAGTTTATTCTGCACAACACTTCAAATTTGCACCTAAAACATCTCCTGAAAGGAAAGGCAGGAGATATATAAGGTAATTGCACATCTACTTTCCTTTCCAAGCCTCAAGATTTAAAGGAGCGAGATGTACAGGACTCGTCTTGCAACCTTACATTTTCAGAGCAGCCTCTGCTTATTGCTTTAACCTTGAGGCTGCAAGAGCAAGTTTCTCCTGCGCCACAGGATTTGAGCCGCACAGCACCGCTTACAGCACCCTCCTGTATCAGAGTCCATCATAGCAGATCGACACGAACGTGTATGGTATCAGGTTTGCAGCACATACTCGTACAATGTTCAGGAGAGCTCACCTTAACCTACATAGGTTTACTTAACCATCAGCCTTTGATAGTCAAGCAAGAGGTCCCTGTAGTAACTCACGCAGCAGAAAACACCTTGGACCATGAGCAGTGTGACTTGCACAGGAGGAAGAGGAGGTTTCTGTGAAGGTACTCACTTGTAATCACCTCAGCTAGAAGAGTTTACTGTGAGATTACATTAAAGTTAAGTATTGCTAATATTCAAGTTCCAGTATGAAAATTAATGGGCATTTCTAACTCATTTTGTCTATAACAACTGGGTTCTCACCTTGCTGTCTTCACCACACATACAAGAAAAGCATGCAAAACATGCAGAAGATACAGTAACAGCTTGTTACTAAAACCTTCATGGTCTGCAAAGGAGAATACCTATGAAAGTGCTGAATGTCAGAGTTTATGTTTTCTGCTATACACAACCAAGCCAGGAGAAGGAGGAACAACGACATGCTGCACAACCTGCTGAGTCCCTAAAGACCTGGGCACTGGATGTGGATGGAGCAATTCCCCAAGCTAAATAGCTATATAGTGGGGGAAAAGAGTCATTAACATTACATGGAAACTAAAATAAATGGCATTCTCAAACGTGATTGCAACAAACCAAAAAAAAGAAACGCTCATCAGGGTAAATCAGTCCTCTTCATACCTTGAGATACCGACTAAAAACTAATTTAAACCTAAAATACCTCTGCAAATTCCGTGCTCTCTGGGCAATATCAGAGTTATCATTTCACCCACCACTGCCATTATTAAATTTCCTTTTGAAGGATGAAACAAGCCTGATCTTCAAGCATGCATTCATTCCTCCTAACGTGCATTCAGAAAGGAAAGAGACAAGAAGTTCTCCCTTTGACAATCCTTTACCAGCTGTGAGCAGGATTAACCCTAATTGCCAGGGACAGAAATTCTGTTAGGCTATCCAGTCCAGCAATCTGATAGCACAGGATATTCCCCTGGGCTTCTAGGTTATTATCTAGTGCTTTGTTTAGTCTGTCTTTGTGTTGATGCCCATAACTAGCACCTAAGCACCTCTCAAGTTAATTACATTGCTAAGAAAGATCAATAAATCTCACGGACTCCTCAGTTCTCCAATTCAGGTCACTTAGGCACACTACAAGAGTAGTAAGGTACCCAATATTAGATGCTGATAAGAACATCCTGCATCCTCTTCCTGCTGTCAAAAACTGCTTGTGGAAAAAGAGCATGTTCAAAGTGTCCCAAACTAAGAAAACAGACTTGCAAAAAAAAGTTGCAACTGCCAAAACAACATTCATTGAAAAAAATATTTGTTTTGGCTCAGAGTACAGTAGCTTTACAATTTCAGTTTATGTTATTTGTTTTTTAAGCAACTGAAGATGAAGCAACATCCTTTCTGGGTCTGTTTTCTTCCTCAGACTAATCACATTCATGCACACACAAATTGCCCTTTCATCTGTCATTTAAAGTGGCAGCAATACGGAAGAGTAAAGAGAGCAAATAAATTGAAAACTCAAATTTCTTCTGAGACAAGAAACAAAGTCTTCTGCTCATATATACAGCAGCATTAAAATTTAAGTTCTGAGCTTTTTTTAAACATAGGTTTATCACAAATGCTTACACAACCTCCATCAACTCTCCATGTACGATAGGCACAATAGAATTCTTTCCAATGTACTTTCCGTCATCTGACCAAGGACTGTTAATGATTTTTTATTTGGTATTGCTGTAAATACGTGGCCAGTCATAATTAGAACAGAAGATGCAAACCATGCGCTGATGTTCTCTGGAGTTACATGAGAGAGTCTTGTCTTATAGGATGGCCACAACCCGGTATCAGAGCACTTCTTCCAAGTTAGAAAAGTTAAAATGCTTCATTTAATCACACTTTGTGAGATATATTCTAAGTGAACCATGCAGAGGGGGAACTTTCAAAACAACTTGTTTCCACAGCATTTTATAAAAACTGATATTGCTATTTGTACTCAACCAACTTCCAAAAATAAAAATAGGCCTCCATCAACAGCACTGAGAAATAAAAGTTACGTAGTATGGGAACATAAAATTCTGGTCAATCCCACCAATTTTATTTGTACTAGAAGCATAACAAAGCTTTAAAAAAGAGCACAATGAAAAATGAGAAGGGCTTTCATTTAGCTAATGTAAGAATTAATTAAAATAAAGATTTGCTGTCAGTGTGAGCATCAACAAACAAACATAACATTATTCTAATAATGGCTTACTACATTATTGCATTCTAGTAGAAAAAACATTGATTTGAAATCCTTGGGATGGAACAAATAGAGTATTTGACCAAATTAAACAACTGTTTACTTACAAACACAGATGCTTATTGTTTACTTTGAAATGAGTCTATAGGTAAATTCTAACTGCTGGCAAAGATGGCCTGATGCAACCAGTCTAAGTGGTTAGACTGGTGATGAGTTAATCCCATGCAGTTTTTCACTGTGCGAAGGTGTAACTTGGTCCAGCCTGTCCCAAAACACATCCTCTGAGCCCATGTTCTACCATCTGGTGTTTCACTCGATTATTCAGCCCTGCAGAGTCAAGCATGCTAAACAGCAGGGCTGGCACCCAGGGCACAGCATCACCACTCCAGGTTACTTGGCCCCTGCTGGGACCCCCCTGGGGGGCTCACCCCGAGGCACTTTCCTCTCCACAGCACTAGGCAAAGAGACCAAAGCAGATCCAGACTTGCTGTTCACTTGCAACACTACCTCTCATGTCATGTATTTAATGAGATTCACAAACAACTTGCTATGCACAAGTGCTGATCCACCAAGAACTGCGATGCCAGTACCATAGAAACACACAGAAACAATGACAATATCCAGAGATTAGTTACCCTCCATTTCTAGCTATTGAATCCTCTGCACCTTGGACTTAAACTTCCGGATTCCACAGCTATAACTTAATCGGTGCCAAGATCTTGGGGATATAAGCTTTTCATTATCTTAATTCAATAAAACACTTTTCAAACAGCTTGCTGAAAATAAAATAAAAGAAAATAAAAATCATCACACTCTGCAAAAGAAAAAATTCCACTTGCTTCTTGGTGTGCGACATGAAACATGTCAGTCCTGACCCTGCAGAACTGTCCTTTGCCACAACAACATGATTTGGTCTACATGTCCGTTTTGATCAATATTACTAACAGCACAGAACAGCCTTCCTGCTTTCAGCAGGGCTGGCTCCAGGTCTTAAAACAGTCAGTGCACATATTTAAATCAGAAACAATAGCACACACGCACTCTATAAATAATTTTCAATGTGTCAGCAACACGCAGAAAGCTCAGAAGGCAGCTAAAGCCTCTGATAGGCTCCTGCTTTCTTGGGTTTTAATTTTTGTATTATTTATGCTGATTTAAAATTTACTAATATTATCAAGCCTGACTGCCAAGTTTTAAATTATACAATCACCTGCAAGGTAGAAGGGGATGGAAATTAATAGAACAATATCACAAAACAACAAATTGTTTTATTCTACATGAGCTACGCATAAAACACACCTTTTGTTTCAAACACACCACAAAGACATTAAGACTGGCTTCTTTCTGACCCCAACTTGACAAAAAACCCCAAAACTTTTTCCCAGTTTCAATCTAGCCATTAAATCTGGAGACCAGCACAGCACCGGAGCCCCGCTCTGACCCACGGCCCCATCGCTCTGCCCAGGCAGTGCAAGGATGGTCCCTGCGCCAGCAGCTGCCACCAGGGCTTCAAGGGCTGACTGGGGCAGGCAGAGAAACCCCAGGACAGGTCCCTGCCTGCTGGCTCGCTCCACGCTATCAGGTCTCTGTTTGTGGAAGGTAACGTGGCAAAAAGGAAATTTAAGGAAAGGCATTGGTGAGAGACAGTGAAGTGTGCCACAGCATCCACTTTCAGGTCATGGAAGAAAAAAACATTAATGCAATCACATCCACAAAGCTTAAATTCCCTTTTGTTCCTGGCCATAGCCAGCTTCATAAACAGCAGGTCTGTCGTATTACCAAGTATTTGGTCTTATAACAAGTCAAGAAAAAAGAGCAAGCAGGTTTTTAGTAGTAATTTGTCTCAACACAGGCTTTAAACCCCCAATTTATCTCTGTCTTTGCCAACATTTAGCTTAATCTGTTGCTCTGTCTCTTTATCACTGCTAAGAATCCCAGAGGGATAAGGAACTGATATACATAAAGAACCGAATTTCAATTAATGCAGGTTCTTGCTAATTTTTCCAACACATAACTAAAACATTTTTACTCACAATTTTCTCATTGCTGAGCCTCTAGAGCCTCTACATAGGTATATATTCTACATATTTATTTTCTCTGCAAGTTGGTATTTATCACCCTCTGTGGCTGTGTCAATGCCATGAAAGTTTGCAAGCAATGCCTCTATCTTCCACCTTCCCAGAAGTAAATATTTCAATTAAAATGAGAAGCAATTTAAATATTAGCATGAGTTTTCCAAACAGATTTAAATAATGCCTCAGCTGCACGGTGCCTTTTTCTTCTTTCGTTCATCATTTTAAAGGAGACCATACAGTATTAACCAAACAAATACATTTCCTCTTCCAACACACCACCATTAGCAGGACAAACACCAAAACACGCATGAAAAGCACAGATTTAGCTGTTCACTGAAGGAGGAGGAAGCAACGCCTGTGGCACATTTGAGCAGAATCACTAAAGGTTGTTAGGGTGCCCTAGTGAATCTGAGCCTTTGCTCTGGCTGGAAGCTCTCCTGGATTTGAGCATCAAAGAAACGAGAATGTTTTACTTACGGAGCCAAGCAGAGACCTGACAAACCCTCAGAACTGGCAGTTCTGTAGTTCTTCAGCATTTCCTACTTTGTCAGGAGTTTCCTTCACCAAAGTGCCCGCCCCGTGAGTCTAGGCAAGCACAGCCTCAGGGCACGGCAAAAACACTGCTATGAGCCCCTGCCTGCAGAGGGGCAGAAACCAGCAGCTGCCACAGCAGCATTCCCACACCACAGCAAAGTTCACCAACAGAGCGAAATCACTGCTCAGCCACATGCAGGATCCCTGCTCCCCAGGGCTCTGAGCCATGGCTGATCCCACCACCATCTCCTTCCACCCCACCAGCACTGCCACCCTCACAGCATCTGAGAGCCAGCCCAGCCTCTTGGCAGCAGGACAGTTAGCACCTCATTTAGAAGAGGAGGACCTGCCCTAGCTGTGAAGACCACTGGTCCCTCACCTCTGAAAACCAGCTGGTGTACCAGCAGACAGGTGAAGCATTTCTAGTGAACAAACTGGTTAATCCTGAGGGGGAAGAGAAAGGGAAACACTCCTGTCCTATGATGACTGATTAAAGGCACGAGTGGGAACTTTTTGTTGTGGTGTTACCAAGAATAACTCTTGCTGATACTGTGCTTTGTTAAGGCTGGCCCTTTTGGAAGAATCTAACACCAAATTTGGTCCTGGTCCAAGGACCATGAGCCCCAGAGCTGAAGATAAACCCATGGCTATAGCAAGCTCCCCTGAGCAAAGCCCAGCGACCCAGTCTGTTCACCATTCAGCAGAAAACCAGACCCCCGTGTGTGGACGATTCCATGGTCTCGTGTGGTGGTCATAGCTCAAACACTTTTATCGTTCCATTTTGTTTTCTCCATCTATCTCCATATCTGTGATGTGTCCTGCCAAAGGGCAAGGACTGACACCATGGGACACGTGCTGACACCCAAGGGACTAGGCACATCCAGGGTGCCTGTGGGGAGCCAGAGCTGTGGGGGCTGCATGGGAAGAGGAACAGCTCCATCCTGGTGTAGGAGCTCATGTGCAGTGAAAATCACCCCAAACACACTGACTTGGGCACTGAACCCAAAATACAACTTTTAGTTTCAGCCCGTTTTTAAAAGCAACATAAATAAAATGGAGCCTCAGCCTCAGGAAAGAAAATGTACTGACTTAGTTAATTAGGCCAAGCAGAGCTTTCTCATATTGCCTCATTTTCTCCCAAATTAAAAACAGCCTTTTGAATCTTTTTTGTCAGTGAACAGTGTTTTCTTTCTAAGAAGTCAATCTAGAAATAACTGTGCTGCTACCTGACAAGCTTAAAGATAAGGGACTGTTCAGTCTCTTTCCAGCATTGGTATATGCTTTGCATTTCTCATTTGTGCTACTAAATCATTAATCCCCTGTATCTGTGCTCCATTCAGATTTTTTCCCTGTTGCTTTCCACATAAAGCAGTGCTTTGTATCTTCTGAGTGTCTGTTTATGGACTAAAATAAAGAAAACAAGACTGTACAAAAAAGGACATGTTCTTCCTCTTCAGCTTCAAAAATAATCATATTTCTTTTTATCTTGAAACCATAGCTCACCGCAGAGTTGAGAAAGCCACTTTAAAGAAACTGTATTTTTCCTTTGTAAAACCTTCATTTTTATACCTTTTAATTTTGATGTCAGTGTGGAAAGGACTACAAATCATCCTCCACATCAGTTAGCAGTTTTAGGACAATTTAGTATTTTCTTTTGGTAAGAATTGAGACCAAGAGCAATGCAGGTGCAAGCATAAGCTGTTCCTGGTAGTGCTGGTGGGTTGGGGGGGTGGGAATATCTCTCCTGACAAAAATCAGGAGATTTTTATCTCCTTCACTTTCTTGCTGAACATCAACACAGAAACCCACAGACTGTTCACAGTATGCGAGTTACACAGACATGAAACCTTTGCAGGGTGCTTTTCTTTACCAAAGTGCCCATTATTCCCTCTCTGTACAGTGAATAGACTTGGGGAATACTGCCAGAAGCCATCCTTTCAACACCTGAATTAAATAACTTTTAACAAAAGCCATAAATGGTTTTTAAAAGTCATGAGCATGTCTCTAGCAATCAATAAAACAAGCCTGTTACAACCACAGTCAGACTCCAAATGCAGGAGATGATCAGGCTGGATCCCTACAAGTCAGGGATGTGCACTTAAGCATCCTGTCATCTGCAAATGGACTTTGGGAAGAAGCCAGAAAGCTTACAAAAGCATGACTCCATTAGTCCAAAGGTAACACAAAGGTGCTGTATACTCCATATCACCGAGGTACGTGAAAGGGTGCAGCCAATGATCATTAAAGGGTAAACGGGACATTTGGAAATGCATTTGAAGAATACTTCTGAGAAAAAAAGTATCCAACCCAAAAGCTGCATCAAGACATTAATGGAACGAAACTAACCTAAAAGCCGTAAGAAGTAACATCAAAGAAGCAACAACAGAGTCAGGCCTTCCTGGGACCGAAAACGGTCTCTCTGGTTTCCCCTGAATTTGACTTTAAACTAAAAGCCCATTGTTAGCTCCCCTTCAGCTTCTATAGGCTTTTTATTCTCCAGATTCTGCATCTGGAAATTTTAAACTTTACATCCTAGTGCAGTTTTCACAATGAATCCTAACAGCAACTTCTGCAAAGAACAGTTTGATGCAGAAGTTGAAAGACTGAAGAACCTGGGCCAGAGTCTCACCCTGCAGGTCTATGGGCAGGAGGAACAAAGCCTTCCTCAGGATGCTATGCTTTTAAAGGATGCCACACAGGCTGGGATCACTGGGGTCAGAACACCAGGAAAAATGTGCCAGACAGCCCGGTACGGCATGGCTGGGATTCACCAAGCCGGCAGGGGTTTAGAAAGCCAGCCTCTTAACTTCGTAATCCATAAAATAAAGACAATCTTTTCAACTACAAAATAAGGTTTTACAAACGGCTCAGACTGCTCTGTGGACACTGGATGTTCCCCACACAGTCCCTGGCACTGTGGGTGCCATCACTGCTCCCTTCTTGCCCATTTCTGCCCTCTTCTCAGCAGCATCCCCAGGAGCTGCATTCCCACCAGGCAGGCACCTACAAAGGGCTCCACACAGGACAGATGGTGAGAGGTAACAAAGCAGGGACACTCCCCGCGTTGCCTTTGAGGTGGCCAGCCCCCAGCAGCTCTGGTTGCCTCATGGAGCAGAAGACTGACTGCTGCTGCCGAAGCAGGGGGCCAGGGCACAGGATGACCGCGGCCGCTGCTGGGTGCACCCCACACTGCCCACACCCACCCTCACCTGCTGCTCTCTGCCTGTAGCCCTTCTTTGGGAAACTCGTGCCAACTCACAGATGACAAGCAGGAAGGTCACCATAATTGTCAGAAACAAGCAACGTCTGAGGCAGAAGTGCTCAGCAGCATTGTGCTCACAGCCCCAACTGGGCAGTGACAGAGAGGAGGGCGGTGGAGGGGGATCCCATCCCCGGTGATGCCAGTCATTGCTTTGGCAGCGCTCTGCTTTCATGGCAAGGAGAGCTGTCATCTCTGTGACACACAGGGGATCCCTGAAGGGGCAGACAGCACCACAGCTTAATCAAAATTCTCTGTAGGCCAAAAAGATTATCTTCTTTTTTTTCAGTCTGTCTCTAGGAGTGAATCTCACAAACCATGGTACAGTATCACCTACTAGGGAAGCAGATTACACAGTAACTTTCCTAACCTTTGAAATAGGCCAATCTGTTTGGAGTTTCCACCCTCTTCTTGGACTTTTACTTTATGGGCTTTGTAACAAATGGAAGTGAAGGGGAAGGGGGGGAGGAAGCAGCAACGCTGCTGCCGAGATCATCTCCTTAGAACGCAGCAGTCCCCTTCATAGTGCAGGGAGGGCTGTCACCCACACGTGTCCATACCCACCATGAAAGGTGCTATTTAAGACAAAAATACTTTTTTTTAACGCTTTGGTTACCAGATTTCAGTGTGCTTCTAACTTAAACAATGAGATTTAGTCATATTTTAATCTCTCACTGAAGCGGATTACATATAGCATCCACCAGAAGCACTAGCAATCACGGGCTGTGCACAGCAGGAGCCAGTGAATCCCAGCTGAGGCCTGGGTTATCTGCTGGCACTAGTGTGACCACAGTGATGGTTGGGCAGTGCTGCTGAGCACCGGTTGCAGCAGCCACCGTGTTGCCCCCCAGCATCCCCTCCCAGCCCAGGACTGGAGCTTGCAGCTCTCTTCTGCCACTCCAGCACAAAGCCAGGCCACAGCACCTTGCTCTATTAGTCATGTGCAGTAGCCATTGTATAAATTAACTCAGACATTCAGTGGAAATACAGCTATGATGTGAGCTGGCCTCCACTGAAAATTACTCACCTTGGGTAAGAGGCCAGAGTGATATTTTTAAGTTTGTTTCAATTTTGTTTCAGCTGCAACAGATTTATCAACATTTGCATTTTCTAAGACTCCAGAGTTCTTGCATTATTCAGAGGCAATCCTTTCTGTAATCATTCTTTACAATGAATAGGTAGCATACAAGATTGCCCTTAACAGAAGAGAGGGGGGGAACAACAACAGTATACATACAATAGCTGATGTATGGTACAGCACATGCCCCATGAGCGCCATGGAATACTCGCAGTCCGCAGAGAAGCAGCCGAGTAGGCTTTACCCTATATTCATTATCTCTGTAATATCTGTATCTGATCGATTTAAGGCAAGAGAAGAATTAACAAAACATAATAGGAAATCACAGTCAGCGTTAATAGCCCCTGGGGAAATCTCTTTCCAAATGGCTCCTAGTAGGAGGCGAGACTGGTGAGATAAGGGGCAAATAACCAAGACTATCTTGGGTGAAATGATTTTAAGGAGAGACTTTGGGAAGAGCAAGCTAGCTCCCTTGTGGATTGAGAGCAGGGTGAGGAGCAGGGTCTCAGCCAAGCACCCTCCTCAGGACACACGAGCTCACCGCTCCACATTGCCCCCCAAAAGCCACAGCCTGATGGGTCATTTGGGCTGAGGCAACCTGAATCACCTCAACTGCAAGAAGGGGCCTTAAACAGGACAGAAGTGACATTTGCCACCTCCCAAACATCCCTTTGTGTTTCCAGAAGAGCCAAAGGCAACTGCAGTATAAATAAGAGCAAAATCTTTGAGGTAAAGAGAAAATAAGTTATTTTACCCCAAACAATGCAACTTCTCTTAAATTCAGTACTTTCTCAGGTCTGTATATTACAGTAATTGGGGGGGAAAAAGGTCAAAGCTATTAATTTATTTCAGTAAGTAACAGCTTCTGATTTCTTGCAGCCTCATAAAAAGGAAAAAAAACCAGGGGCCTATTTTTACACTGCCCTCCACAGGTGTGCATGTTCTCCAATAACATTTCACATCACTACTACTCTTAGATTACCTCCCTCAATGAAAAATAACATATTTTTGCTTTGGCAGAGAAGAGTCAGAGCTGTTGTCCAGCAATTAGTCCAAAATCTCTTATGCCCTGTAAAGATATATATACCAGAAGGATGCTCAAAAGGTAAAGTGGCAGCAACCATTTCAAAAGGAGTCAGGAATGCCACTGGCACGGAAAAAGCAATGCAGTATCTATCATTTTACTCTTTATTGAAAATATTTTGCCTTCTCCTTCTTCCATACAATTAAATTTGCTATAGTGAATTGGCATGCAAAATGGCTCTCTTCATATACATCGTTGTTAAATTACTCTATAATTAGTACTAACATATTGTACTTACAGTGTTTACTATGCTTGATTGTTCCATCAACCTTATTGTGATCTATAGCAGTAAGGATAACAATTTAAATGGTATTACTCAATTTTAAACAGCCACTGACAAGTTCTACCCACATTTACAAGCATCCTTTCAATCATATTTAGCCACATCCATAAACTCTATTATCTGTATAGAGAGAAACAGAAAAAGCCTTCCCAATCTTCTGGCCAGGACTTGGAGGCAGAGGATCCAGGGCCATGATAGAGAACCTGCTTCCCATGAGGCAAAGACCTGGGGCTGCTGCAAGCCCAGGAAAACCTCTGCCACCAGTTTCCTCAGTGCTGAAATTCCTCATATAACTCAGTAGGATTCACGATCCCATGTCCTTTAGGGCCTTCTGCAAATCCTGGTTTATTGCCCAGGAGGGATGCACGAGCTGCACCTGCCCAGGTGTGGAACGCATGGGACCCCACAGAGCTCCAGGGCAAACGCCTCCCCATCACACGCCTGTGGCGGGAGCAGGGAGGGCATCGCTAGGGGGCACAATGACTGGCACCCCAAACCTCATGGCATTCGGGAGGGGAAAAGGCTGCTGCTGTGCCACCCTCCTCCATTGTGGCCAAGGACAACTACAGGGACCTGAAAACCAAGGGCAAACACTAACTGCAGTGTTGTTTTTTCTTTGAAGAAAACACAGGCTGTGCCCTGTTTGCCACTTCGCAAGCTGAATTTGACCACTGAGGATTTGAAGGGAGCTGTTATGATTGGTAAACCTGTCAGCATTTAAAGCCCATCCCATCAAAACCCACTACAAAATAATTGTAATACTAGCATTTCCCAAGCTACTGGAAGCAGCATCACAGAACATGCTTGCACAGTAGTAAACAGCTGGCAAGCATGGCTTTCATGTTGTGCCTGACCAGACTTACATATTAGGAGGGTCCTCTGGAAATCCCTGGCCATGGTGAGTATCATAGAATCATAGAACATGCCGAGTTGGAAGAGACGCTCCAGGATCATTGAGTCCAACTCCTGCCCCTGTGTAGGACAACCCAAGAGTCACACCATGTGCCTGAGAGCATCATCCAAACACTTCTTGAACTCAGCCAGGCTTGGTGCCATGACCACTGCCCTGGAGAGCCTGTGCCAGTGCCCAATCACCCTCTGTGTAAAAAACCTTTTCCTGATATCTAACCTAAACCTCCCCTGATTCAGCTCCCTGCTGTTACCCCAAGTCCTGTCATTGGTCACAGGAGTGAAGAGATTGGTACCTGACTCTTCTCTTCCCCTCGTAAGGAAGCCATAGACTGCAATGAGGTCACCCCTCAGCCTCCTCTTCTCCAGGCTGAATAATCCAAGTGACCTCAGCTTCTCCTCGTAAGTCATCTTCATAAGTCATCAAGTGCTGGAGAGAGAAAATGTTTGAGTGATGGAAACTTTTCCTCAGTGAAACCCACTTGCCATTCAAAATTTTTGCAGTCAGAAAGCATGTAATTTCCCACTTCTTGTGCATAAAACTGGGAGGCAGTCTTTCCCAATCCCCTGCATCTTTGCTGTTTGCCTGCTGTTGTTACACAGCCCCTCTACACGCTGGATGACTCACGCTATGCATTCCCCATGCCCAGATCTTTGCTGCCACACAGTAATTGCAGGGTTGGGAATGAAAACATCACTCAGCTCACCATGACTGATGCTTTCCCATGAATGGAGAAAACGTAAGCCAAGCATCCGCAACTTGCACGTGCAGAAGGTTTCAATAAACAAGGTGATCTTGTCTTTGAAGAGCCTCAGTACTGGCTGAGCTTAGCTGGTGGCCAGGGGTGCTCAGAAGAATTCTGGTGCTTTGGGCAGAATCTGTGATCAGCTTTGTTGAAAAAATGTACTCTGACATCTGCATAAGAATAGCTGTGAAAGGAAAAAAACAAGCAAACGTGAAACATAATTTGAACATACACACACAAAAGGAAAGACAGCAGTTATATTTCCTTATTCCAAACCCCTTCCAAAAATTGTGGGTGAAAAATTCATGTTCTTATGCGAGCCCATGGAAAAGGAGAAGAGAAAGTTTTAAAAAAAGGAAAATCAAGGGTTACAAAGAAAGGCAGAAAAATTTTAGAGAGGCCAAAGCTACAGCCAAGCTCATCTTACTGGGGACAGGGACAGATTTACTCATAGGGTGCCAGTGAGGGGAGGACCAGGCCCCTTGTCACGAGGTGTTAAATGGGCTCGATAAAAGTGGAGCCATTAGCACGTATATTTGCTGTGCTCAATGTCAGCCCTCATTGATCCCTGGCTGCTCGCAAGGCTGGAGTTTTACATATTCAATTATCAGGGGAGAACATTTAAACAAAAGCTGGAAATAGAGTAAGGACAAGAAAATGATACATCAGACCAAGGCAGGTGTGAAAGCCACTCACTATATATATATATTCCCAGGTGTTTCCTATGCATTTATAGAGATAGCACTTAAATATGAAAAGTGGCACTCCATTTAGAAAACAGCCACCAAAACCTTCTACGTTTCATAACCTGTCTTCTTGAGAAAAGGACATATATATCTTCAGTCTAGAAGAAGACAGACCAGGTGAGAGCCGTATCTGGACACTGACAGCAATAATTTTCCTTTGTTACTTCCTACTGCAAATATATGCTCTTTTTTGGAGGGAGGGCAGGATCGTTTAAGCCTTGTTCTTTCACTGCTCGCCTATATTCTCAGAAAGTATCTTGCCAATATTAAGGACTGAAGATTCCTTCCTTCCTACCCAGTGGGCAAAATGTTTTAAATGTGTACATTTAAAATTGGGAAGAAGACAGACAAAAACTGGGTGTGCATTGCTGCAAGAAGTAACTGCAAAGAGAATCACAAACAGGTTCTTTTTTAACTCTGGACAGCCAGCTCTGGAACAATAAAGAGGAGAAACACTTCCGTTAATTTCTGCTTGAAGAGATCAATACCACAACATCTACCCAACCAGATCCTTTTCTCTCCTGATCCACTGTTGGGCTGAGCGAAACCCCCATCACTGGAAACAAAGCTGCACCATGCTCCAGCCCTCCTGTGTGGTCAGAGAAGAGGGGTTGCTGCTGCTGGGGGGATGTGGCAGCTGTCCCTGTCACAACAATGTCCTGACACTGCAGCGCCATGCCGTGCGGTGCTGCTGCCCTTCCCGCAGCCTGCTCTTCTCGCTCTCATATACATTTGCTTGCCCTCATTCTTAGCTCACCACTTAGCTTTGCTCTTTCTGAGACAGTGCATGAATATAAAATAAATACAAAGGCCATTAAAGTCTAAGTAAGGAGCAGTCACACTCCAATTCTGCAGCCCTGCTGGCACAGTGGGAGGGACACATTGGAACAGTATCCAGTCCAACACCTCCCCTGTAGAATGAAGTGCATACTCTGCTGCATGAGAAGGAACAGAGGAGTGCATTTCTGTAACAGGAGTCACTTTAGCCCTGCTTATGCAAAAGATTGATGGGGTTTTTTGTCAGAACACAGAAGAAATCTTCTCTTCTCAAACTCATTACCTACAAATTGCAATTTTGCTCATTCCACATAGAAAGAAATTGCATTTTATGTATGAAGCTCTGTCCCACTTCAGCTGATCATGGAAGCCTTCCACCACCAAGGCAGAGACATTTGCACATGTCCAGCTCTTGGTCTTGCTTGTTACATTAATTGAAACTGATGCAGTGGAAGTTGCAGGAGGTGAATTCATCACAATCCGTATGAAGGCTGTTCCTCAAATGGGAACTGATCTGCTTTCAAAATGTCTTGCTTTAATGTGTCTAGTAATATTTTGTTAAAGAAAGAGACATTTAGTATTTAATGCTCTTCATCTTTCAAAAGGGAGCAAATACTTGTAATTAAATTAATTATGGTAATCATGCAGGTGTCATGTGTGCTATAAGTTGGGTTTTGATTTCCAAGACATTGCCTCCTAAAAGGAAATAGTTTATTCCTTTGTTCTGCACTGCTTTTGAGTGGAAGGACAGTGAATAATTAATTACAGCAATATTACAGACTTGTAAATTACTCCAAGAAAATGACAGGTTCTCCCTATGCCTCCCTCCCCTGCAAACAGGCTGTTCCTCCTGGAAGCATGGGACAGGCTCTGGCAAACCCCCAAGGCAGGTGTCTCTCTGCTATTTTGAGAGATGAAAGAAGCAGGAATGGTTTCATCATGAAAGTGATCTTAAATCATGCAAGAAATGCCAAGCAATTCTCAGTGCACCTTTACCTCAGGGGTGGGAACTGCAATTTCAATTTCAAAAGCATTTCCACAATTTTAAAGTAGATTCTTCCAATTAAGAATAAAACAATACATTTTCCTTTGAATTTAAATTAGACAAATTCAAGCCATTCTTAACAGCTAAGTCTTACTGAGCAGTGGAAACCACACATTCATCTTCTATTAAAGTATCCCATGTACATCTGTGAAAGGAAAGGAGTAAAAACTCTCCAGCCACCTCTCCCAGTGCAGGCACTGGGTGAATTTCCAAAAACAGGACACTCACTGCCTGTTGGTTTTTCTTTCATGAGAATTTTGGCTAAGCCAGGTTAGCTGCTTGAAGTTTCAACCAGACAGAGAGAGATAAACTGCAAAAGTGGATAAAATACAAAGGAACACAAAGCAGGATTATGTGCAGGTATTCCCAGAAATAAAAGCAGAAGAGTCAGCACTGAACCAGTTTCCCTCTGGAAGCATGACAGAGGATGCTTTCCAAAGGCTTTTGGAGAGGGTTGTTAGAGCAAGGTAATTGGAAAGTAGATATAATGCTAATTCACCACCTTCAGGAAGACCAGACACGTTAAATGTAGGTGTGAGAGAGGGTCTCTCACTTCAGCTGCTCCTTTCTCAGCCCTGCCAAGCTCTCGCCTGGTTTTCCCAGCTCCCCTGCCCCATAAACAGGGCACTGAGGGCCAGTGCATCCCAGCTGCCCAGAAAGGGGACCAGCATCCGAAAGCAGGAGTTCCCAAAGAGTTTCTGCCTTCTCCTAAAAACATTGCAGCTTTAAGCTGCATCAAGAAAGTGAAACAATAAAATGGACCTTCAATTAAAACAGCCCAGATCTGACACAATTAATGAGCAATCAGAAAAAACAAATGCACTTTAATCGATGCTGGAATTGCACAGTGTCCTCACATTGCTCAGTTTTAATTTCTGAATTAAAAAGTCTCTCAATAGTCACTCACAATGACTAACTGTTGCCTTCTGCTAGTCCCATAAGGCACTCAACAGCCAAATTATCACTTCTTTATTCTTCAGTAATAGCTGAATTCTTTCAAAGACAGACCTCAGTTCAGGGGAAGCTCATGAAGTTTAACCGTACATTAAATTATGCTGAATTACACAGGAATTTGCATGTATTTGCATTTTACATTTGTATTAATGCCAGATGAGTTCATTATGATTCATCCAACAATAATGAATGCTAAAGGAATAAGTAACAATCATGATATTACAACTGTGCCATAATCCTGTTTCTACAAAGTCAGTCTCCTATTTTCTACAAAAACAGAGAATTGGTTACTATAGCTGGCAATGGGACATTGCTATATTACCTTCCTGACTCAGATCTAATTTTTATGACACCTTTTCATGGGTTTTCTGTGAACGTAAGGCTTGAAGTCTTTGCCAATTAGCATCTTTTCAGGATTCAAAATAGCTGAAAAAAACCACTTGTGGTCTTTCTCATTTGTTGTTTTTGCTGTCTATCTCCTTTCTCAGACAATTTTTTTTTCCAGATTCACCTTAGTGAATTCCTCTGATATTGTCTGTCTTAGAATGTAAATAGGTCCTTCTGACACTTAACTCGCTGTCAATTTTTTATGCTAATGACTTCACTCCTGTAAATGTAAAGGATGTGGCCTAAAATTTGCCTTAGGTAGGAACACAGTTGGAAAACAAATCTTAAAAAAAATCCTGTCCTTATAATCCCTGTAACAGTGATTCTGTTGCACATCTTTTGCAACGTTATTTTGCTTTCTTAATGCTGTTTTAAAGCTCTTTGGCAGGAACAGCTAATAACAGCTTGGAAAAATTAATATGTATGTTAGATAGAAACATTCTATTGTTTCCATGGATACTGGTGCAAAATCCCTTCTGTGGTATGTCTTCCTGCAAAATGTTTAATCAGCAGCTAAAAAGCCAAATACCTGTAAAGCAGAGAATGAGCTTTAAAAATCCTATTGAACTGCTGAGGATGTTGCTCTGGCTTCTGCAGTGATGTGCACATGGTGCGTGACAGCCGCGCTGCCCTGTGGTTTTGTCGGGTTTCTTTTTCTGTTGCACCCAAGGCCCTTGTCTTGGAGTGAGCTTGGGGAGACAAGATGGTGTGCTGCTTGCCGCTGGCCCCTTAGGGATGCTCATGGTTGGGTGGGTTTCCAAGCCCAGGGTTCCTCTGGCTGGCTATCGGCATGTCACCACTGGTGGAGGTTGGGGAGGGGAGAAGCCTCCTACAGATTTTCCCCTGGGTCAGAATCCCAGGGGAGAGGCTGTAGTGTCTGTCCTGTTCCCTGAGACCATTAATAGCCCAAGGCAGAGACCCTTCCTCTGACATTTCTGCTCTGGTTTTCTATGGAAGATTTTATAAAATTTCTACTGGGAAAAAGGAAATTTAAATAGATTTCATCTTCTGTTGAAGAGCATTTGCCTCTTCTCTAACACCTTTTCTTGCTTCAGAAATCTTGCACTGCTGTCATGTCACTGAGACCTCACCTTAAGCATCAGTAATTACTGATTTAATGAGGAGTCTTTTAATTATAACAGCTGCTGTTTTAACTACCAAAGGATTTATAGTTAAGACCCCCTGTTCAATCCTGCTGCTAAACCAGAGGCTCAGAAACCCTCCTGACACAGGTCGAGATCATGGGGCAGTCTGTCCATTTGTCTGCTCCCCAGCAAGCAGCACTCCTTTGCTTGCATCTTTCAGGAAAAGGAAGTGGAATGGGTGAAAGCAGCTTGAATCACAGATGCAACCGATCACCACATCGTGAACACAGAAACATTCCTCATGCTAATAAAGATTAGATGTATTGCTTTGTTGATAACAATAAATAACTGTGCAGACTTGTCATGTGCCTATTTCATAGCTCTTACTACTGTTTTAAGGGAATTTATCCTGCAACCCCCTTTCAAGCAATCAAGTTATTTTGAAAGCAGCTAGTGATATCAGGAAAGGATACTCTTCTCACACCTTTTAATTAGAAAGGGAAAAACAGTTTTAGACAGACCTATATGCTTTTACAGCAAACCTTGCAGTGCACAGTCAATGCTATACATTCAAGACAGTTTCTTTAATCTTGGGCTTCTTTCTGTGTTCCTCAGAGAATTCAGACATTTCAGCATCCACTTGCTGGAATGAAGAGTTAACATTTTGGAAATCCTCTCCAGAGTTAGAAATGCCGAAGAGCTCCATATCAAAAATGTTAAAGATAGAACTTTTCAAGAGGCACTGAAACTGATTTCGGAGAAGCTTTAATTTCGGTTAAAAAAAAATGAACTACCAGAATGCAAAGAACATCTAAAATGGCAGCCAGTGGTATTTGCCAGGGACAGTCAGCCCAAGGCAGAAGGTCACTGTTCAGTGAGGCAGGAGTGGTACAGCAGAAACACTCACTGCTCTCAATGAATTAAGACACTTGAAGAGGAGAGAGAGGGTTTTGTTATCCTATAATTTCAATTAGATGCTATGCTGCCCTTCTTTCACAGACCTTGGTGCTGTGTGCTGTTAACACAGATGCCTTTTCTTTCCGGATGGGGCTTAACTTAGGGGCCATGAGACATCATTTCTTGCATAAAGCAAGTCTGAAACATCAGACAGCCTTGCCCAGTGAACATGGCACCAGCCCGGCTGCAGCAGACCCGGTACCTGATACCAGCTTTGCAGGGTATCATCTGTTTTGAAACACTTCCCCCCCACCCATACAGGACTAGGCTCAGACCTCTCAGTGTGTGTCCCTTGGCTGTGTATCTGCACAGATTCCATGGGTTGTTTTAGCTGGGCACAGTGAGTAGCACTCGACAGGTTATCGACTGGCAGTGATACACTTTATTAAAAATCCGGGGGGACCAAAGCTCTTAGCTCCTTATTAGAGTGCAGTCTTGTTAGGAAAATTTACTGATATGAAAACTATCAGAGTATCCAGCAGAAACAGTCCTTCCGAGACATTCAGAATAGCAAAAGGTTAAATTAAAACTTCTCTGCTGCAGCATAATCAGGAGACGGCCAGGCACAGTCTCCATGTTACCATGCTGTGCATACTTAGAACAGCGGAGAGGGCTTTATGTATATACATATAATAAAGATATTACAATTCATAGACCTGCTTCCTCTCTCCAAATGGCCTTCTTTTCTACGACTGAGTCTGAAACAGCTAGATCTTGATTCAAAGCTCACTGAAGAAAACGTGCTTTTCATATCAGAAAATGGGCTTCACATGGCCCGCAGAGCTCATCTCTGAATGCCGGCAAAATGCTGGCTAATGCTGTGCGATCAGCAGAACAGTAAAAGCCCTCCCAGGCATGTCTATTTAGCGTCCACAAGGAATGTGCATCGTGGTGCACACACAGATTTCATAGACCCAACCCATGACCTGGACCCACAAAATGTAGATAGTCATATACTAATTTTACAGAGCATTTTCTACATGCTATTCTATATTGGCATCAAACCAGCTGGGCAAACCTAGCAACATGAGCAAGCACAACTACTCCTTGGCAGTGGGTAGTGACCAGGATAACTTTCTCCTCCTAGCCTGCAGAGCACAAAATTGTCTGACACTTCAGCCCGCAGCACAACTCAGGCTGAAGATTTGTCTAACCCCATCATGGGAACTGAACAGTGTCAATAAACAATTAACATGCTCCCAACCAAGAAATTAAATCAATGGCAAGTGGGGAATTCCAGCAGACAATGCAATTACTGTATTAACTGCAGAACTTGCTATATGTAACTACTGTGACGAAAAAACACCAACCAAGGAAAAGCTGTTTGCTTCAATACTTGCCTCTGCAGTGGAACAGGATCCTTTGGTGGGGGTTAGAGAGTCTGTTTGATTCAAGGTGAAGACAACACTTAGTATTACAAAAAATTTGTTGACAAGAGGGAAGAATGTTTTCCAACAGCAGTACCATTGTCTGTGTTTGAAAGAGCTCACACAGTGCTTGGCTGTTTCAGGAAGAGGATAAGATGCTGGTGGAAGGGACAGAGCAGTAAGTGCTTTGCTTACAGGACAGTTAGCTTCTGTAGGGCAACAACATGGGCAAGGCCATATAAACCTCAGGAATATTTTAAGGATTAGCATGTTTTAATGGGAGGACAATGGGATTCAGCACAATGGGGCCTGTCCATGGACTCACACTTTGGGTCTTTCCTCCACACTTCTGTCAAACAAGGGGCTGAGATGGAAGTCTCCCATTATCATTGGTCCCCAGCAGGGAACAGGAGCTCACAGCCCTGCAGCTGGTCCAACTGTAGGACGCTCAGCACTGCAGAGCAGCCAAATCTCAGCACGAACCCATGGGGACAAGCAAGTCCTCCTCAAGCTGGATCAGCACCCTGACACTTCCTATGTGTCTTTCCTGCTTAATTACGAGTCACATTGCACATCCTGATTGAACTACTGAGAAGAGCTGCTTAGCTTGGAAAATTCAGAATCCATCCGCTCATTATGCAAGATAAAATAACTCTCACTTTAACAGGAGCTGACATGGAGCCTAAAGAAAGAGCAGATCTGTGAAACAGGGGCTGTTTGATCCATGCTTTGCTTGCTGTTATATCAGCTCCTCTCAGGAGATGAGAAGGAATATTAGCCAGGAAATTACTTTCCAGTTAGTTCAAGCTGTGTTTTGCAATGCTGATTGAGGTGGAAGGTGACAGAAACAATTACTAAATATCAATAATATTATGTACACAATTAAAATGCAGCCAAGACTTTTAATACAAACAAAATGAGGTTGTGAGCCCGTGCAGGGATTCAGTGATGTTGCTAGGTTAAATCTTCAACTCAGTGGAATATTTGAAAATGTAATTTTTGCCTTCTCCTCCAAATCCCTTTTAATATTCACAATTGGCTTCTCTGTGAGAGATTTCCAGCTCTGAAAAGTTGCTTGAGCCGAGGAGCTAAGGATTATCTCTCATAAAGCACTGTTATTCAGGACAAATCTCTATAGACATGTTTACTAAGTAACTCTGATATTTTACAGAATAAATTACATTAATTACAACCATAACATCAACAAAAATAGGTGGTGAAATGTTTCAGTCAACACTACCATAAAGAAGAAAAAAAAAACAAACAAAAAGCCCCAATGTGGAACCTTCCTTTGGAATAAACACTTGATGTCTCAGACCAGCTTTTGTCATTTCTGAGTTTGTGAAAGAAAAGAGACAATCCAGCAAAAAAAACCCACCCTGGCCCACCAGCATCGCCGAGACAGGATCCTCCTGTTCTCCTGCTGCTGTATCTGTTTTTCTGTGGGTACCAATCTCTAATGGCTTTATAAGGTGCTTGGAGCAACATCTGAGAACAACAGTGTTTGCTTCTGCTGTCCAGTAGCAAGTCTACAGCAGAGGCTGCTGTGTGTGCCTGGGATAGCTGCAGAGGCTTGAATCACAGAAGGTGCTGGACTCTCCAGATATTTCCCAACATTGAGGTGCATAGTTTTCTAGTGATAAGCTTGGAAACCTTGACTTTTAACTCTGTTTGAAAACGGCCTGTGCTTGCTCTTGCAATAGGATACGAAGAAACCTTTGTTTTGGCTGTATCCTTCTGACATTTTCAGTGACAAAAATAAATTTGATTTGCACAAGCTATGAAGCAATGGGAAAGATGTTATTTCTAAAATGTGCGTGGTGCTATTGGATACGATAAAAGACTGAATGAGTCAGTAAATGTAGCAGTTTAGTAGCTTAAAAAAAAAAAATCAATAATCATGCAGCAAGATCTACAGTATTGGAACAGAAAAACATAGCTGAAAGCCTGCCTGTCTGGGAAAGTTAACCCTTGCCTTTACCAGGCCCCTGCCTGGGAAGCAGCAGGGCAGTCCTTCAGTTCATCACATTCACCCCAGTGGGGGTGAGATTAGTCCATCTCCCGGCTGATAAATGCAAGTGTTAAAGAGGGAGCGGAGTCAAATTTTCTCCCCCAAGTGCACGAGGATTTTAGTGGCTCTCACCAGCTGCTGGCTTCAGCCACCATCCTGACTGTGGTGGAGACAGAGCTAGAGCATCAAACAAAGGGGAAGAGTCCTTCCCAAGAAGAAATCTCACAGGCACACAAGTGAGATTCATTTCTCCTCATCACCCTTGAACATGAGCACAATCCAGAAGAAAGACCAAAGGATCTCCTTTTTAGGGCAACATCACCTGCTTTTCAAATCTACCGCATCATCACAGATGTGATGGGAACAGTTACATGTGTAGAAGACTGAATAAACTCTTACAAGTTATCTAAGTCTACTTGCTAGTACTCGGGAAGGAAGTTCTCACCAAGCTATCCGTAAATTCATGTATTTGCCTCACTTTAATTGCCTGGGCTCCTTTCGTACTCAGCAGAAAGAGTGAGACACCATTTAGGGAATTGCTCATTCTGCCTATTTCATACACCTTTTTTCTGATTAGATTTGATTCTTGTTTCACCCAGCTGTGATTTTAATCATGTGAAAATGCTAGGAAGAATGGCATGCTAATAAAGGATTTTTAAATTTTTTTTTCAGACAAGAATTGAAGGTCCATTTTTGATCTCAGAGTTCTGCACACAACATTCATCACTACAATTTGTATACAGAAGAATCTGGTCTTTGGGCTTCTCCTGTGATTGTATAATTCTTCTCTTGCTGATCAACACACCCAAAAGGAAAACAAAAAGCTCCACAGATTGCAGGCTTCCAAGTTGAAAGAGAGGAAATTAGTGCTTCTTCAAAAAGGAAAGAAAAAAAATGTTCCTGCTTGCGAGAGGAAAAAAAATACAAAAATTTTTACTAAACTCAGTAAACAAAACAAAATACCAAAAAAACCCAAGCAAACCAACAACAGATTTACATGGGCACTTCACTTTGAGTACATAAACAAGGGAATACTCTCACAGCAGAGGAGACATGTAGCGTTATGCTGGCTGGAGGTCTCTCTCTGGCTGCCCACGAAGGCAGAGAACCTGACTGCCTTAGAGAACACCCAGGAAAGTGGGGTCCTGGCCCCCATTGCAGGACAGAGTCACTGCCGAGTGTCTTGGCACACTCACCCACTAGGAAATGAGGAATAAAAGGCTATGAAAAGTGTGAGGGTTATTTAAATTATCTGCTTCAGTATTTACCACCTAATTTCCACAGCTGTAAGTCGGGCAGACACCAGCTCCCTCCAACTCTGTCTCCTCCCCTGGCCCATGGACCCTTCCCCTTGGAGATACCCGCAGAGGCTCCCATGCCACAAGCAGCTCCGCAGAACCGCTCTGATGAGCGGAAGGGAAGAAGCTGCAGCCATGTTTCATGTCCACTCTACTGGGCTGTGTCTGGCCCACCGGGACAATGCTGCTAGTCTGACTGGACATGACTGGGCCTGGTGAAACAAGCTTGACAGGAGAAAAAATTCCCTGTTCCTCTTCACAAGCTGAAGTGACACAAAAAAAAAAAAAAAGAAAAAGAAAAAGAAAAAGGTTTGCTTAGGATTTGCTGCACAGGACTTGGGGCCTCCTGTCCCTCTCAGCTGCTTGACTGCATGCTGGAGAGGTGCAACGACCAGGGCTCCTGCCATTTTCACCTCTCCTGCCATGGACCACCACAGCCCTGGCATCTACCCAGTCTCTGAACCCTGGTTTGGCAGGCTGGGCTGCAGACTGGGAGCTTCTCATAGCCTTGCAGGAAAACCAACAGTTGAAACAGGGAGATTTAAGGGGTAGTGTGGCTCTCTGCAGCAAGGGGAAAACAAATGGCCATAATCACAAGTTACTGCAGGATGCTCTGACTCAGAGCTGGGCTTCTTCACTGCTTAAGTTATTTCCAAGGCAGACGTTTCGTGTGCATGATTATTACACTGTGAAATGCAGAACAGAGTAGGGAAGGCAGATGTTATCTTGACCCCTACTTTCAGGAGCATGATGGCTATTTTTATTTCAAACACATAATCTGAATGTATTCATCAAGAAGATGATGGGAAAAAAGGACAGCAGTAGTGATAGCAGCTGTACCCCCCAAAAAAAAATTCTTTTTGCTTGTCTGAGTAATGAGGAAAACAAGAAATTACCTTGAGCTCCTTCCACCTGCTTTTGAATTTACTTGCTTTATTTCAGTATTTCCTGTTTTCTCCTGACTCCAACTTCCTCTGCGTGTTCAGAGCATCCCAGGATGCTCCACCAAGCACTGCCACCACAATGAGAGTGTAGGGGGCTGCTCCAGCTAGTGCAGGCACTGAGCCACAGGCAGTGCTTGGGGAGCCCAAGATGCAAGACACCAACCTGGGACCTACTCCTGATCCCACCACATATCTGTTGGGGGTGATAATTTCTGATTAGCAAGTGGCTGGGGGGCCTCCGGGTCATGACCAAGAGATTCCATGGCTAGGGATGCAGAGGAGCCCTGTCCCAGCCCAACCCAACCCAGCTGTCCTCCTGTCCCTGCTGCCACCCTGTCTTGTCTCAAAAGCCACCACTGAGCTGAACAAAGAGCATGGCGGTGGCCATGCTGCAAGAGCATTCCCTGCCAACACATCTCGGGCCACAATGGGAGAGAAAATGCTCGAAGGAAGGTTTGTGCCCACGATTTTCAAACCATTCCCAAAAGGTATTCCAGGCACGCCCCTTTCCACACAAAGACAGGGTACTACAAACCATGAGTCACTTCTGAAAGTATTAATTAATGTGTTCGTTTACTAGCATCTGTATTTCAGTACAACTAGACACCTATGTGCAGAGGTGACCCCACCTCCAGACCAGCTGCTGCGGTCCCCCATGCCCCTGCCACCCAAAACATGTTGCCTCCCCTTCACTGCTATTAGCATCCATCCCACTGCACAGCCACGCAGTGCTGGGAGCAGGGTGTTTAATGGGACTGCTGGGATCTATGCTGCTCTCAGCAGGAGTTGCCCCAAAGCTTAATGAGATACAAAAAAATCCAGTTAAAAAAAAAAACGAGAAAAAGAGGATTCAGCCAGCACAAGGTCAACCAAGTCAGAGTTCCTGTCAATGTAATGAAGATGGAGCAAGGCAGATTTAGATAGACGAGCGAAGGGTAAAAGCAAACTGCTCAGAGCAAAGATGACACCAAGATTTCTGGTCTCAGGACTCTGGTGAAGGTCTAAATCCAGAAGAGCCAGTAAAGCTGGCTAGTAGAGCAAGTCTTTTCTCATAGCAGCAGACAAAATTGATGCAGCCACAATGACCTCAGCAGGATCTCACCTGCTAGGAGCCTGCAGTGCTCCTTGGTGCGGAGCCTGTGCTGCCCACCCCAGCCATTCCTGCCAAAAAGGAGGAAACTGCCTGCAAACACCTGGTGCATTGACAGACAAACCACACAAATAAGTGGATTCAGACTGAATTATTTGTTCAGTTTCAAAGCTCATGTGCCAGCTGAGGAACATCCTGATGGGTATTATCTGCCTCAGGTCTGACGCACTTAGGAAGGAACCACAATTGCTGTTGTAAGAAGAGGCACTTGGCAACACCTCCAATTAAAAATTTCAGTGTCTCAAATAAGTGTCCTAATATGGATTTAATAAGATTGCCTGTGTTAATTATATATCCATTTATTGTTAAAAGAGCACTAAAGATTTAATAAGAGATAAATCCAGATGTCTTCTAATTAACTGAAAGCTGCATGAAGTATGAAGGGTGAAATTCATGCCTGCGCTGGTCAGCATTAGTCTGATACAGAATTTGACTTCCACTCAAAGACTGGAGGCACAAGTACTACGCTGGTCTCAATCTGACCTCATTGCACAAAGCAGACTTCACTGCAAATGCATAATGCTCTTCTCATCAATACTAGATAGCTGCAAAGAGATTTTTTTCAAATCAATTTAATGCTTCGCCTGCAATTCAATACCAATATAATTAGATCAAGATTATGCACATTCAACTATTACTCATTTTGCTGCTGCTCAGCTATATAGTATTTGAACAGAAGAAAATAAAACAAAACTTCCCTTCAAAATATGAATGTAAATGTTAGATTCTAATGGGTAGTTTGTGGTGGATCATTTTTAAACATTTTACATGCATGTGTTCACTTGCAATCAGGCTTATTAGACACTGCAAGGTGTGAGAAAGATTTTGCTCAGATTCCTGAAAACAAGACCAGGAACTGGAGGAATCACAGATCTATGATCTGTCTTCCTTCTCATGGCTAGGCCAGTATTATTTACCCTGTCTTTTAAAGGTCTAGACAATCTGTTGCAGATTTCTGTGGGCCAAGATGACTTTTCCACAACAGGAATAAGCATCCACCCATGCTTTAGATTAAAAGCTCGGATTTAAATGTCTGTGGGATGGGAGCTCTTGTTTTGCTGGACTGGGACTGTTTGAACAAGTATCTCAGAGCAATGGTACAGAGTGCAAGGAACAGTGCAGAACTGCACAGCCCAATTCAGGATGGTGTAGTTTACCCAAAGCATTTGATCTTTTCACTCACAAAGCATCCCTCTGCAGGATGGGAAGGAAAAAAAAAGGAAAGATAAAAAAATAAAACTCGATGCTTACTGTAGATGTTTTATGATTTTAATAATTTTGTCCCTCCTCTTTTCTCTTACAATTAATTATATCACTTTGTCTCAGTTTGGACTGATACAACTGCAACTGTGCCAATCACTGTAAGCATCCCCTGATAAATACTGTTAATTGCTAATATTACACAACAGAATAGCTATCGCTTCCTGCCTGGCCATTTTTTAATGATCATTTGATCATTTGACCTAGCCCAGCCCTGCCCACAGCCAGAGCCCAGCAGTCAGCAAAGGGCTGTGGCCTCTGCCAAGGGCCAGTAGAGTGAAGCCAGCACAGACACTGGTGCCACCGGCCTCTTGTCAGGCACCTGCTTCAGCAGCTTCCACCTGCCTGGCCAGCATTCTGCAAAGGCAGTGCAGCTCAAGACAAGCTCAGCAACAGATAAACACGTTTGGTTATGCCATTCTGGCTGCATTTCTTTTTCAGCTTCTTCTTCTTGTTACATTGCATTGTTTTTTCTTTGCTATTTAGCACTTTAGAGATGTCTCACCGGGGACTTTGGTTTGATGAAGTAGAAGGAAGCAGTATTACAAGCATATTGAATATTCATTCAATAATGAAATCCTAATTCTGCTTAGCAGTTCCTCTTGTGGAAGTACATTTCAAAGTGAAACTTGAACATCAAGGTGAATATTAACGATGCTGTTGCTTTATACTCAGCAGATCTCATTTCTAAGTCATAGTTCTGCAAATTCTCATATACAACTAAACTTACTGCCAATGCTGAACAGAAAAATAACATAGATGAGATTTATATGTGCAGGGCATGTAGCAAATGCTGAAGATTTGTAAAATGCAAAACTCCACAGCAGTTTAATAAATAACAACTAAATCCCTAGAGTTTCTCCAGGGCATCCTGGTTTCAACAGCAGCTTATGCCTGGGCAGCAGCTCAGAATGCAGCCTCCACACAGGGATGTCTCTCAAGGGTGGCTCTTGTCCTGCTGCCCACGTTCTGCTCCAGGGCAGCCTGCTGTGACCCTGTGGCTGGTTGGGGCTCTCCCTTCCAGGCCAGTCATGGTGCCAGCAGATAGTGCCTGCTGGGGAGAAGGGAGGACCAGGGCTGCCCAGCTTCTCACAGCACTCACCCCGTCTGTATGTGAGACAAGGGGGCACCATCACCAGTGGGTGATGCCGGTCTGGGTCTGGCTGGTGGCCTGCGCCTTCATCACCTCTTGTCACCCACATGCTGTCCCCTCAAGGGAGAGCATGACAGGGACAGGAGGAAAAGGAGTGTGTCATTGTCAGCTGTACAGCACTTGAACACAACAGCAGGGCTGGGCTTCCTGCTAGACTCTTCAAACACCTCTTTTCTAATGAAGGGTTTCTTCACACTCTTTACTCAAAACTATTCCCCAGCTTTTCAGAAACAAAGTTCCAGTTCACTGTTATCAGACATGAATTGCAACATCCATGTGCAAAGAAAGTAAGAAGAGTCAGTTTTTATGGAGAGCAGCCTTGGGGATTTAATTCAAAATTATCATCTTCAATTCTATTAAAATCAATAGGAAATTCTATTACAGTATAAATTAAATGAGAGGCTATTTGCTCCTCAGATACCAGAAGCAATGGTATGAAAATTGCTTCAAGTGATGATGCTCATCCAGATGTCTTAGCTAATGTTATCTATGCACAAGTGTAGAGTTTAATTTATTTTTCTCTCTTTTTTCATCCCTTAAACACCAGGCACAGTTCATGAAATGTGACTGAGGCTTACAGGTGATACTCTCATACTTTTTAAAGGCTCAGCCTTGCTAATGGTTGAAACACTGGAGGGAGCTCAGAAAGGACCTGAAAAAATTATTGAGGTCTGTAGTAAATGCTCTACAGTGAGTGATTAAAGAGCTCAATCTCTTTAGTTATTTTAAAAGAGGGCTAAAAGTGACTTGATTACAGGGTATTAGTATGTTCACTGGGAGAAAAATGCAAGGGACTGAGTGGCTTTAGAGAAAACAGCAACAGTGACCAGCAGCATGCACCTTGCCAGGCACGCTTTTTGAGCAGGAGGGCAAGATGCTGCTGGGATGAACCCCCAGATCTCTGGGGAACCCTCCCTTGTGGATATACACTACACCACTGTCACTGATAAACCTTTGCTGTGTCAGACCAGACCTCTGTCCTCACTTACAGGGGGCTTTTCAGACAGTGAGCACAAACACTTCCAGAAACCAGAATGGCCGAGCAGCTGGTGGGGGAGTGTGGGCAGTCGCGCATCAGGCATTGGTTTAGCAGCCTAAATGCATTCACATTTCTGCAGTCAGCACCTCTGGTCTGGTAGGGCTAGGAGACTTTTAAACACACATTTAGGCAGCAATCTACTAACAGCACTGTTTTTGAGAACTCAAATTTCTAAAGCAAGAGTGAAAAAACTGAGGCTTTAATTGAAATGCCAGGATGTTGGTGGTGCTCCAGGAAAAACCTGAAATGCTATATTACAGTGATGCGAGATAAGCTGCGATAATAGCCAATATTTTGTCAAAGTTGATCCAATAATCACTTAAACTCAAGTGCTTGAAAGGTTAATGTGGTAACAACTCATTTCACCAAGCTGCCATGTACCAGTAGACAAGTCATTTAAATATATACACACACACTCAAAAGAGGGTCAAGCAGGGCCCTGGAAATGCAGGTCATATTCTGAAATGCTGCCAGTTATTGTCACTCTGAAGGTAGAATTGATGTTAGGCTGATTTGCATAGGGAGAAGCTGGCCCTAGGTACTGAAGACAAAGAAATTAAACACAGATGACAGCCAGTCACACGATATTTGAAGTTCATCCCAACACACGATACAAAACTAGAACATCCCCAGTCCCCCACAGATCATACGGGCTTTGCAAAAGTGTCTTGGACCAAGATATCTCATCAGCCCAGGGACACAGGCTCACACAGATACCTTGACAGCGGTCCCATTTCAGCCCAATTGCTAATCCAGGCCCGAAGAACTGCACAGCTGTCTGTCTCCCACCAATGCAGAGCATTGCTGGCAGGGACAGAGGTGGTTTCTCCCTGGCAGGGCTGGCAGCACCTCCACCGCCTCCTCTCCAAGACAGCAGCACGCTAGCCCCCCAAAACTCAGGAGAAATGACTCGGCTGGGAGGTGGATGACAGCTAAAATGGGCTTCCTGTGCCCAAAGTGGCAGAGCTGGACTTGAGCCTCAGGTACCTCCAAGGGGAGGGGTAAGGCAGAGGTTTTGGTGCAAAAAGATGCTGCATCCCCTGCTCCTACCACCCTGAGCACACAAATTAGCTGCCCCTCTATCACTACCCTAAACTGCTTGGACAAACACCACAAAAGCCAGTGAATCAAGATTAGGGGAGGTCAGGGACACTGCAGACATCCATGACCTCTGCACTAGCAGGGCAGATGAGACCCAGATCCAGAGGAGGGCAGTCCCCACAGCAAGAGCCCACCAGCCCCTCAGACCTGCAAACAGCAGGAAGAGCAAAATAACTTCCCACCTGTAGGTGGGATTGGAGCTTGAGATGTGCANGGGGGAGAAGATAAATAGTGCTGTTCTGAGCTTTTTTATTTTTACTAGTTCCACTGAACTGGGGAGGAGAATTTATTGCAAAACATAGGACAAGAAACAGATGTTGGGGCTCCATCCCTCCCTGCAGTCTCTGCACCATCACTCCACTGGCATCACTCCACTGGCAAACTATAGCAAGTCACAGGGTACCAGTCCCTTGCCGTGTTGCATTGCAACACTTACTGAGGTGTCAGAATGACAAAAATTGAGTAGCAGCACCTTTGGTCTTTTGCAACATAGCAGGTTTTAAAGCAATTCCTTTTCCACTTTAAATCAGACCTTTAGTTTCATTGGAAATAGGAAAGGAAAGGGATGAGCATTGAATAGTGATTAAAAAGTGCAGAAATAAATCTTAGGCATGACAACCTTAAGGGCTTTCAGGGGCCTTTGCGCTCTCCTGTGCCCCATTTTGGAGCTCATGATCCCTCTCCTGAGAAAGTGCTGCATATTCATCCCACCCCAAGAGAGATCTAGCTCCTAGATCCAAAAGGGATTTCTCTGTTAACAACGGAGGTAGCCCTCAACAACTATTTTAGAATAAGTGCTTCACCTTCAGATACCTACATTTTAATGAGATAAATCTCACCCTACATGCAGCCCCACAGTATTTCAGGAGCTGCTGCAGCCCAGAGCTGATGTCTTTGGGTCTCTGCATGGTAGGAGTTTGGTCTGCAAGCCCTATGGGCAGCCTCTGCCTTTATGTTACGATGCCCCAACACCCGACCATCGCCTCTAAACTCTATTGTCACCATCACAGCAATCATACATAGCAATTAGTGTCGCCAGGACTCCAGCAAAGGCATAATAAATCACCAAGATAACTGGTAGAAATTAGACACAGCATATGCACTTGTCCCTTGTATGCACTTGATGCTGATGAAAGCTAAAGACTGACATATTTATTAGAGACAGACCCAATACGGACAGCAGCTGGGCCAGCTTCCCACACAGATTTCTCATCATTTCCATTTAAGCCCTTGCAGCTTTGACAGACACATTTCCAACTCACTGCAGTGTCCCTGACAGTTCCACTTCCACCACGAATACATCACTGCCTGCTCGCTGAGCTCCAAAAGGCTGCACGTCCTGAGGGTCTCCCAGAGCCTCGGGCACCACAGAGAGCGCTCACAAAAAACCTGTTTCATTTACAAACAATCCTGCTAGTGTAGCATTTATTCTCAGCAGATGCCATCTCTTGTTCTTTCTGTAATTAGGGCATTTGCATGAAAACTAGATTTCTGCATCTTAAATTTATCAGTTCTAGCAGAGTTTTTTGTGTGGGGCTTCCCCCCCACTCCCTTCTGAAACTCTTTGATTTAGGGACACAATAATTTCTATCTTGCTAATTATGATGTCAACACCAAAGGATTAGCTATTCCACTAGGAACATATGCAATGAGACACGATTACACAGCGTTTCTGTTTCTGTGCAAAAGTCATTGATATAAACAAGTAACAGAAATATTAAGGACCAAGTACTGTCTAGTGCTCATGGGGGCAGAAGCAAGCAGACTGAACATGGCTATGCTTCCTGCTGTCTCTTCCACAGTCCCCTTGCCTGCAACATGCATATCATGGTTCTGTGTGCCATTGTGTATCAGGGTTCTTCCAACATCTTTCACCCATGTTATTGATGAGAGAGTTCACGTGCACTGGGACAATACCACTGCCCCCCCAGCATGCCTGCCACCATGGGAGAGGAGTGCTAAGGACTCTGGACTGAAAAGCCATACGGGGTTGGAACTAGATGATCTTTAACATGTCTTCCAACCCAAACCATTCTATGATCCTGTTCAGTGCCACTAATTACAAAAAAAAAAATCATCCCACAATAAAACAGTAAGCACAAACCCCCAAACCTACTTCCCCCTCATAATGCTTATGTTAATGATCATCGTTCATAAAATTCACCCTTGATTTTTACACAATGGATTGACGAGTCTTCCCCATCCCCAGAAGGAATAACAAATCTCAAAGCTGTGACTGAACAAAGTGATCGGGATGTTATTTCATGAAAGTTACTTTGCATAAAAGTATATTATCCATTAGTACAGAAGAAAAATGGCTTAGCCATATACACTTTTTCATACTTCCCTTGCATCAACAGCCTTCTACCTCATTTGAGCATGACATTTTTAAACAAAGGCTAATGCAGCACACAACCTGCCTCTTGCACATGCTTTTGCCTTGCATTCAGGAGACCAGTATTCAGGGTAAGGCTGGTTACCTGCCTCGCAGGGCAGGCGGAGAGCTTCCCACCCAAGAGCTCTGCAGCTGCTGTCACCAGTTCCCCATACCCAGCAGGAGCAGGGCAATGAGCAGGACCCTTCCCTTTGCTGACCCCAGGTGGAGCTGGGTGCAGCCCCCAGTCCCAGGTTTGGTTGGATGGCTGGGGCAGCTACACAGCTCATCTTGACTTTCTCTGGGCAGCCCCACAGGCTCCAACAGAGAGGGGCTGAGCTGCATTCAGAACAGGCAGTGTGTGGTCTACTGGCGAGAGTTGGCTGCTGACCCCAGGAATCCTCCCTCTTTGTCCTCCCCACCCCATTTTTCAAGATAAAGCAGGTGAAGGTGGGCAAGACATCTAGATGAGGAGACTCTTCCCCTTCTGTGGTGGCTCTGCAGCTCTGGCAGATCCCCTCAGCCCCATAGTGCCCAGGTACATCCCACTACCAGGAACTCCTCCACTGCAGCTTGTCTGGGGAGAAACCAGGCACAGCTTTTCCTCCTCTTTGTGTAGTTTGCCCAGTATTGAATAGAACCATGCACCAGACTATTTGTTCTTCTCATTTTTTAAAAATTTTTAAATCACTGAGGTGAAAAGCCTATTTTTAATGAAAAGAGACAAGCTCTTTGTTAGAAATGTGACAAATAATGTCTCTTGTATGAAAAAAATTCTGCAGGTTATTAGAAGTGACGTGTCAAACACAAATTGGATTATCAGCACAGTGAAATAGTTATTTTTTAGAGAGATACCATTAAAATAGTACATAACACTTTTTAAAACTCTGATAAACCCTTAACAAGCACTGATGAATTGATGAATGCGGGCAAGGGCTCCCAAGGAGACACCAGGAGACATCACTTTTAGATCTCTGACAAACCTAAGTCCTAAAGACTTAGGATTTAGGTACACCAAAGACAAAATGTAACTACTAAAAAAGAACACAAGAAGTGCCTGAGACATCTCATGACCAAAACACTGCCATCCCAGTGTTCCATATTCTCTGAAAACTTGGTGATGCAGGAAAAAGACACTATCTTTTTTTTTTTTTTTAATTCAAAAGAGAGGCAAATAAGGTACAGTGTCTTAACAGTTATCAGAAGAAACTACATGGGACTTTTCTTTGTATGCTAAAAATAGATGCCATTTTAATATGCTGTCAGACATTTATGGATGAGCATGCCCATACACATCATCAGACACATTCCAGCTGCTCACAGCAGTCTCCCATCTTTCTACATTCAACGCCCCCATTCTTGTGATCCTCATTGAGCATCACAAAGAAATAAATACACAATACTCCCGTTTTCTTCAGAGAATTTATTTAAAACATCATCATTAATATATAAAATTATAGACAGGCCCAATTTTAAGCAGTGAATTAAATTTAGCAACAGACAAGCAGGGAATGTGGTAAATTCTTCATTTGACCCTTTAAAGATCAGATATCTTTTGAAAAGACACTTTAAATAGATGTTCTAGCACTAGCCACAGGAATCACTGAGTGAGAGTCTAGGCTTAAGGGTGTGTAATATGGCACCCAAAAATCCTGGAAAAGAAGTCATCTTGACAAGTTGATGTATAAGATTATTTGTCATGAGCAGCAGTGCTTTGCAATGATCTTGTACTTGAACGCAATATACAGTTCTAAAGACAGTGTTAATAGTGCAAAGGAAACTCATCCTCACAGCCTCAACTGGCATAAGCCAGCAGTGCTTCACTGAAATTCAGGCACCCATACTGTACAAGTCAGTGGAGAATTAGCTTCTTTCGTACTTACGCTTTCTAGGTTTCTAAAGCACAGAATCAAAAAATAAGAGTTTGATTGTGAAACTTACATTTACCAAATCAGTGCTGACACAAGACACTGAACTTCAAGCCATCCTAGATACTGCTATGGTGTACTTCCTGTTAGCTGTCTTTCACTAGCCTACTGTTCGCCACAGTGACTTTTCTGTTAGGTTTCATGACTTGCATAAGCCAAATAATCACTGTAATTAGCAATAAACTGTGGATTTAATTGACTTGTACACAGATGTATTAAAACTGTTGTAAAACATAAAAATTTAACACTACAAAGATATACTCCATCATGTATTATTTATCCCCCCACCATTAGCTCATTAAATTAGGAATGCATAAAGTAGTCAGTGCTCAGTAACTAAGTCAAATTAATACACACTTAATTAAAATACAAAATGAGCTTTAAGCAATTCCATTTAATCTTCCTGTTTACAGAGCCAACTGCTAAGCATGCGGTGGTTGCAGGCTGCCTCGGGGTGCCTGTGCTGCTCCCCCAACACTTGGTGGCACAGAGGACAGCCAGGTGATCCCAGCCCCACATGCCTGCTGTCAATATCCAGTAAGTGCTGCCCACGGAGAATAAATCCCATTGATTTGTTTTTAACTGGAGGCTTCAAATGTTTGGCTGGCTGCAGGGAGTGCAATTCCAGGCCATCAGTGCCTCGGCGCTTCAGATGGCACACTGTTCAATGCTCCCAATTCAGCCTGCCAGCTCTACCCTGGGAAGGACATGAGTAAAGCAGGGCACTAGTAGCTGAGCAAGCCCAGGGCCACAACCTGGCCATGCCAGAAGCCCACTGGCCCTTCCTGCTGCTCAGGGACTGGGGCCGCTGTTGTCAAGCCAAGGTCACCCCACGGTGCCAAGGTCAGATCCAGAGGCCAGCTGTCAAGCAAAATCCCCCCCATGCACCACTTGGAAAGAGATTTCTTTTAATGCTTCAAAGACATACACAGATTGACTTCCACTGGTTCTTTCAGTGCCCCCCTTTTCCCTCCTCTGGAATACAGAGTACACAGAGGCTATGATGCAGCTAGCGCTTATGAAGAAAATATTCTCTTTCCTGTAAACAGCAAGGAATAGAGCCCATATTTTCAACAGCCTAAAATTCAAATGCCCAGCATAGCAACAAGAGATACTCTGAAGGGGAAAAAAATTGATAGTTTTAACTTGAGGAAGCTAGGTTATGTTTAACCAATAGATAAAAAGATAAATGCCCATGTTCAGTGTCTGCTTAGAATCATGCAAGGCTGTGTTTATGCACGAGAGACGGGAGAAAGAGAAAGAACAAGAGTAACAGAAGGCTTATATTCCAGACATTTCAGCCCTACAGCAAACTACTATTGGTTTTCAGTCTCTTTAAAATCATGACTGAAATTAAGCACCTATATTGAGTAAAGATGAACTGAAATGCACACTTTACACTGCGGGAGCCCTGCAGACAAGATGGGGACCAGGCTGGGCTGCAGTACAGCTATAGGACCTTCAGCCTTTAGGCACTGACTGACCATTCCCTCCTGGCCCAGGGTGGCTGCCGGAAGAGCAGCGGCAGGCAGGGGACAAGCACCTGGCCCACAGTTGCTGAGACAGTCCTGCAAGGATCTCTGAATTTCAGCTGCTTTGGCAAATGACTGAAACAAGCATTTTCCTTGTGTAACCTGGGCATCCCCTCCATGTCCGCCACCCTTTTGTGGCAGCAGACGTGGAGGTCAGCTTAAAATTTATGGCAGCTTTTAAGTCTGTCATGTCATTAAAAAGAGCCTGAACATCAAGGAAAAGAGAGCAAGCTGAGATTATGATAATACTGTGTTTTAAACAGAATTATTTAAGGCTCCTGAGACACAGCTATTTTGATAGCAGGGTGACAGGATGGCACACTTGCTGACAAACAGGCTTTGCTGTGGCACAGAGCCTCAAGCAGTGGTGGTGCAGCCCAGATGGCTCCATGTCAGGCCAGCACAGGTTCAGACATGGCCAACGCTGCAGGAATGAAGAGGGATGAGGATGCGCAAAACCAAGACACAAGGTCTGAGGGTGCTGGCAGGTGCTGGCACAATGCCTGGGTACAAGCTTGACCATCACAGACACAGAGGGTATGCTGGGGGAGGGCAGCATCCAGCACTGAAGTCAGCTGAGAGATCTTAATCACCCAGAGCTTTAAACACATTGGAGAGAGTGCCTGCAGCCTACATACAAATGTAAAATGGGAATCCAGGGTAAAACAGCAGAAGCAGTTCTGGCTGCGACAGAGGATATTTTACAGATGAGGATATTTGACAGATGTGACAGATGAGGATATTTGACTTCAAAAGTGTTATGACACAAGGCAAGAAGATTCTCAGAAATGTGTGATATAGATATCTAACCCAGAAAAACAGCACCCACTGGCACAGTACAACAAACCCTTTAACCTGTCTGAAGGCACATCGGAACAAGTCCCACACTATGATCAAATGTCTGACACCTGATTGGCTTAAACCACATGATCATGTCTTTTTCCACACTGACTGCTCAGCTGTAAGAAACACTGTTCATTAACATTTCCTTGTACACAATATAGATTCCTAGTAAGAAAGTACTTTCCCCAGTAGTTTTATACTGGGGGAAGAGAGGTTAAGGTTTTTTTCCAATCAAACGTTTCTTCCTTCTTCCCTGTTTGCTATGCAAGAAGATTTCTTTGCTGTAGCCTTAGCTTCATTTCATCTTGCAAATGGCTCTGCTTTCCAGAAGGCAAGCTGCTTTTCAATGAGCAAACTCTCAATGTAATGGATGAAAAACATTATAAATAACTAATAATGCTGCAAACACTGGAAGACTATCCATCTTTCAGCAAACTGCACATGCTTTTCAGGTTTTGTGACTTCTCCAGATCTCCTGGTAGTATATAAATATAAAATATTGCAGCTATCACCCTTTATTTCAGCAATCAATTTTGTTCTTATGTGATATTCATGTTTTGCAAAAATGGCTCTTTAAAAGGAGTTCACTCTCCTATTTGTGAGCTAAGTGAAGACATACTGTTGCAAATCGAGGAGTAAACTACACTGGTGAAGGTGTTTTATAAATTAATTAGCAGTGTGGTTTTCTGAGTAACAACAAGGAAAAGGAGTCATGTAAACTTTTGCCTTAAATAGCCCTTAAGTTCTCCAAACATTTGTAACTGTTTTCTAAGCATGCCCTAAAGCCTTGTTAATCCTCAACACCTACATTGCAATGTTTACCTGTCTAAGCAACTGGTGTGTAGAAATGACATCATATTTGTTAAATACTTGCTTCTTGTTCGGTTGGGTTTTTATTTTCCTCCTGTTTAGCAAAGGTAGTGCTGTGAACCAAGTTAGCTTAGCCAGCTTACTCTGAAGACAGCAAAAATCGTAGTCAAAGGAGAGCACTTCTCCATTGGAAATGCCATGATGGATCACTGGCATTTCACTGACAACACTGTCCTGGCATCTCCACTGCTTCCTTACGCTTCACACATGATGACACAACTTGGCTCCACAGTCTATTGAGGACCAAGTCACCTCTGAGATGGCCAGGTTGCACAAGGCACAGACTAGCTTCTCCTAGGAGTAACAACATCTAAACAGCCCTTTACTTTTGAAAACTTTGCATTCTTCTATTTATTATAAATGCAAACACAAAAAAATCTGCCCTCCTGTGGCAAGTTAAGGGTACATGACTGCAGACTACTCCCTGTGGAGCAGCAGCACTGGCCTGGATGCTGCCTGTTACACCTGCAATAGAGCTGGCCCCAGATCTCCCAGAAGGTGTCTCTTGTTATCTTGCAAATTAATTTTGTGGATGCCTTGTGGTTGTTTTCCATCTGTTCTGGCTGCTTAGGCTGCCCAGGAGTCAGACCTGAGAACACAAGATGCCTTGCAGCTGCAAACACTTTCCATGGGATGCAGTTCAGGGTCATCTGCCCCAGCCTGGGGTTCTCTTGCTCTTTCCCATCACCTCCTCTGAGGGTAGCTGCTGTGACAAGTATTTTGTGGCTCCTTCAGTGCTGTGAATGCACTTACACCGCCTGTAACAGACACTAGAGCATTGTGATCATCGCTATTTGTAGCAAGCCTGCTTCTTTGGATGCAAATAAGCTATTTTGGATGATTTAATGATAATCACAGTCATTCAGCAGAGAAAAGAATGAGGAAGCTTTCAAGAACAGGGACAAATACCACTTGCTGGATTGGGAAATAACACATAATAGCTAAGGTATTGAAGACCTGAGGTCGAACAGCAGTATAGGAGATTGGAGCTCACACCCCAAACAGATTTGCACCTCTGTTTTCCTGGCGCCTGTACCTGCTATAGTATTTTTCCAGCCATACCATGGAGTGACATTTTCAAATCATTCTTGCACCGGTATCACTACAGGTACATCTCTGCACTGACCTTCATGTTCACCTCTGACACATGCATGGAGGTAGGGTGTGTGAAATGTGAGAAAAATAGTACATTAAATTGCATCCGGTGCCATAGTTCAAACCCCTGTAAATTTAAACCTACTTGCAACACACCCCTGTGAGTGAAATAATTTCTTAAACTATTTTGCTAAGTTACAGTCCTGCATAAACACATCTACCTCAGATCTTCATGCTACAGTTACCTGCTAAATTGATCTTCACCGTTAATCCTCTTAGTCTTATTTTTTTCCTTTTGTTTGCCAATAGAATACAGAAAGCACCAGCACAATGAAGCACCTAGCTGCCAAATTTCTTTGCTCTATGTTGTTAATTCTACAGTGAGAGTATAAAAAAAATATGCATTTCATATTTCTCTCTCGAAAGTTTATTATAGAATTAGAATGGCTTGAAGCTCTGAATGCTTACTAAATTCTTGAAAAATTTCTAATATTAGTTTCTGATTTTCCTGTTGTATGGCTCGTTTTTCTCCTCTTACAAAGCACGAAGGAAGACTACTATGAACCATGAATTCTTGGAGGTGTGGCTGCATGGATTGCACAACCCAGACAACATTACTAGTCTCGTGAATAAATCAGACTCGTAAGTAACCCTGAGGCAGAATTTCCATGCAAAGGTGCTTTTGCAAAGCCGTGTTTAAATGCTAAAGCTTCCTTTCAGATTCCAGTGCTATATTTGAAGTCCTGGAGGCAACGTATCAATTCAGATAGCAGTGATGCTGCAGCCACACCTAAGGAGCCCACACAGCTGTGAAAGACCTTGCTGCTTCCCAGCACCCAGGGATTAATCCACCAGCTATACAATGGAGGAGAGCCCAGCCACCAAGAAACTCACCACTGCTGCTCAGAGGTTTACTTCCCAGTAGCCCCATCACAAATAATCCTCAGGGCATTGAAGAGGCAAGCATCTGGCATCCCAGAAAGCTATTTCTCAAGATCAGAGGAAAGCGATGAACAGGGCAAAGCCCTGGGAGAAGGCTTCACAGCTCCTCTGTTAATCAGCTGTCACCTCTGATGGGCCCCCCTCAGCACTGCTGCAATGGATCTACTGAGGCACCTGCCATGCAAACCACAGATCTGACATTGGCTATTTTAAAGATTAATTAGCTTGTGGTGATTTCACAACTTCTGCTTTCAAGAGCCACGTGCTACCCGAGATCAGCCAGGCCGTAACAGGGAGGAAAGCCTCTACAGATGCAGCCAGAGCCACGCTGCAGTATTTGGTGCAGAAAGGGGGGGCAAAGAAGAGGCTGAGAACACGCTGCTCTTGTTTCCCCTGGGAGTATTTCCAAGATTAATCTCTGCAGAGATAAGAGTCCTAAAAATATGAAGAATTTCACGCTTCAGTGTAAATCCCACTGTAAGCCCTACAGGAGCAACAGGGTTTTTTCCTCCTCCCTTTCTCTCCTTGGCTCTCTCTCCACACACAAAAATAAACTGATAATATCCAGCTAGGCTGAATAAATTCAAAGCTATTGAGCTGTAGAATTACAATTGCCCAGAGAAAAGCACAGAAGGAAGCAACTTTCCTTTCTACAATGCAGGAGTGAGTAATTGAGCATAGAAGTGTGAGCTCCTGCACCTTCCTGACTGACAAATACACATCACCTAGCAGATGCCAGCTTAACTTGAGGTCAGACATTGTATATGCTAGAGCTGAGGAAACAGGAGATATAATCATCATTGAGATGCGAAAGAACAATACTATCATCATAGCACAGGGCTATCAAATAGCACAAAGAAATCAAATTTAATTGTGAGAGGTACAAACACCATATAATTCATAACATTAAGTGTCAAAGTTCTGAGAGCTGCAGGGCTGAAGGGCTAAAATAAAGATAATGCAGTATAATATGCTGTGAGGACTCTTCACCTTGGTTTCTTTGTTGGTCTCAGTTTAGTAAATCACCAAAACTATAAGGGCACCAGAATCCCATGTGCACATATCTGGAGAACTGTAGAATTGCATTATTTCTCCCATTTACAAGAGAAATTACTCTTCAGCATTTAATTTAGTATGTTTTCATCTCAGTAAACAGTTTTTCTAATGAATACAATGCACAACACTCACAGTCTGTCGAAGCAGTTTCTATATTTCTTTAGTTAATAAGAAAATTTTAGAAACAGTTAATGCTATGGTAATGTGGTAAGATATATAATTTATTGCAACATTATTAGGCAGTCTCTTAAAATGTATTAACAGCCTTGTATCATGGAGAACCTGAAGTACAGTCTCAGTACTATGCACCTGCTTAATTTTGAAGACAGTTCCACCCTTAGCAAGCACTCCTTCTCTGGGGTGACTGGCTTTGGGTGAGCATGAGCAAGTGCTTGGCTTTACTGACCCCAGTTAAAAGTTGCACACAGTGCTAACACAGTACAACTGCTAAACTGCTTAAGCATATACTTAAGATTACAGAAAAGGAGAATTTTGCAAAATGTTTCCAAAGGTCAACAGAACTGGGCAAAAGGCTTCACAGCCAAATGAAGTACTGTGTTTTCAAAAGGAAATGAAACAGTGGTAAATTCATTTCTCCTGTAATATCTTTGCTTCTTTTAATGTAAAAAGTACACATGCTTAAGAGTAACACCGGAAAGGAAGCCAGGAATGTAGTCATTAGCTTGTCACCTCACTGCACAGGCCCTGTAGATCATCCCGAGCCCATTACTGTTGACAGCTTAAAAGTTTGATCTGCTTTTTAGAAGGTAGTGCACAAAACTATTTCAGTGCACTATTCTATGCCAGGCATCCATTAAAAGAAGTAAATATAGTCTAAGCCTTCCCATGTAGTTTTCATAAGGAAAATAAATGAACTTTTCTGCCCACATTGTGTCACCTTGTAAATTCCCTTCACAGCAGAGTGAGTAGTAATATGGAGCAGACACTGGATGCTAATCCATTTCAGTGAATTACAGCATGGTCCTAAAAACGGTTTCCTATTAACAGCAGTGGGCTTTGGCTCAAATGGCTATTTGGCAGATATCCAAAGGGGCTGGCTGCTGAACTGCTCTCTAATATACATGAGACATCAGAAGCAGAAACCTGGGTATGCAGCCCTACAGTTAAATCAAGGATGAGCACTTCATATCTGGTATGATGTCACCTGGGTGCTGTGCAAGTCTTACCACCACTCTGGGTACTAGAAAGTAAGCTCCCAGTCTTTAACGCCAGACAGCTAGAAAACAGAAGTTTAGTCTGGAACTTTTGCATTGAGGCAAAACTAACACAACAATTTGGCTGGATGGAAATGTCACTCTGCGTACCCCCACCACGCAGATTATACCTGCCAGTTATAGAAGCATTCAGTAAAATGGACAAGTAGAAAAAAAAACACTACCACCAAAAGGCCCATTTGGGCAATTAAAAAACTAATCCAGGTGTCAGCTCAAAAGATGCATCCATGGTGTGACAGAGGTGAAACAAGGCAAGCGTGTGTTATGGCAAAGACACAAAAAAGACAATTTATTCTTTATATCCACATCCATTTGCATGGCTTCTGTTAGTCATCTGCACAGACAGCTAGAGTTTTAAGATATTTTCCAGATCAAAAGTATTTTAATTTTCTAGCTGTGAGGACTAGAAATCAATGGACATGGAAATTACTGTAACAACCTATATAATACAGTAGCAAATTACAGCCTCTTTAAAATTTAGTTGTAGAATCTGATAGCAAGGACAGAGGTCAATGAAAAAAAAACAATCACAATGCCTTCAGGACAGAAAAAAAGCAAAACTAAACCTGATCCTAAGACAGAGTAAACCAAAGCAAATCTACTGACACCAGCAGAGCAATGTCAAACAAACTATGTGTTCCGCCATTGACAACTGATCTCTACAGGCCATTTTCAAGAGTAGGGAAATGCAGAAATAAAGAACCAGTCACTTGTGAGCAAACAGAATGCACACGCTTGCAGGAGGATAGAAATATTTCAGCCCTTCAAGAACCCTGTATATGAACAAGAGCCTTCTGAGCTTCTTGCTGCTGTGACCTGGGTAACTGAGTTGCAATAATTGGAGCAGATATATAATGAGAAGCACAAGAGTGGCTGTAATTTTACATTGCAGATTTCTTACCCGGGTGCCTTTATCAGCCTGAATACTATAGAACAACCAAAAATAGTGAAGATAAACAGTGCAGTTGTTCCTGCTCGCTACAAAATTGCAGTTCTAGTGCCATAAATTGTTATCTCTACAGGGACAGAACGAGCTGGCTTTTCCAAGAATTACTCTTGGGCTTTGTAAGAGCCACACATTGCAATACATTTAATATAATAAAATATAATTTTTATAACATAGTACTGTGAGGCCAACAGCATTTAGCAATAGACCGTGAATAAGTGCTGATTTGCCATTGCCAGAGCTGTTCCCGTAATAACATTTAAAGTACCATATTCAATAAAGCCTTTCCTTCACTATACACTGACTTGTACGATCTTAGTCGGAAGAAATCTAGCTGGTAAGTAAGCTGGTAAGTTTGGTTCTTTCATCAGTGACTTTTCTTGAATGTTACATACTGACTTGAAGAAGCTAAGGAAAGCAGAAGGAAATCTAAAATTATAATTCAGGAGAAAACGTTCTTAGCAAACATCATTACTATTATTTTTCATCAAAATTAAATTAGGTGAAACAAGGCAGAATGGCTGTCCTGTACCCCTATGTTTCTACAATTCAGCAGAACACAAAGGTAGAGTCAGTTATTTTCCCTCCAGTTTTGTTTGTTTGAGGGACCCTTGAAAGTCATTAAAACCAAAACAAAGTAAATGTGTGACAGCTGAGAGCACTTTCACCAAAATGCAAGCCAGAAAAGTCAAGACTAAGTTCAATGTGTCTTTAACAGGGATAAGCAGCAGTTGTGGAAGTCAGAGATGGTGACAGGTATAAACCTGATGCACCAAAACAAACTGTCCCCCACTGATTTATTTCTTATTTAAATCCATGCCAACTTGTACACCATTGTAAAAATATTCTCCAGTTTTATCACACATCACATGCAGATAAGTCCTTTATCACAGTCAGCCCACTGCAAACCATGGCTATACACCAGGCTGTTCAAAAGCAACCACAACCAAGGTCTCGTAATGCCTTAGCCCCTTGCACTGAGCTATTTTCCTGAAGCTTTCAATGTAAGTCTATAACAGTAAACACACTCGCCAAACCTACTTTCTCACTGGGTTTCCTGCTGCATTAGTCTATAGGGTCTGCTGTCCTGAAGGGCTCTCTGCGGGTTCCCTTGCCAGCAGTCTGCCAACTGTGAGATACTGCCCATGACTTGTAGGTCAATTAACATTGATGATCTTCAAGAGGAGATTTACGGGTATCAAACAGTGACCTTTCCTGAAACACTGATCTGTACAAGTCTGGCAAAATTATGTTCTTTCCATACACATCCCTAGTGTCCAAAATGTGCCTGTTAACTTGATGCAGAAGGTGACTGTAGTGGCAGGAGGAAAAGAAAAACAACAAATACCACACCAGCAAATTTGACAAGGACACAATGCAGCACACAAAGAAGTTAATTAGTATCTTCCTTCTAACTTAATTGTGCATTTTATCAGGCTCTGAAGACAAACACAGCATTTATCAGACCATGGGTTAAGACCCTTTGGAGGCTGTGGAAGGGCGGTTTGAAGGGACAATAAAATATTAGTAACCCAGTTCTAGCAGCTCAAGCGAAACGGAGGCAGCTCTAAGCACAGACTGCAAATATTTTCCCTTGGCACCCGCTGAGGGCCTGCAAGAGCTGGCAACAGCTCTGTTCCTCCAGTGCGGAGACAGAACAGTATATACCCACAGCCAGGTCTCAGTGCCCTGCTCCTGTGGGGCTGAGCTGTCTTGAATGTAGGGCCTGATGATAAACAGGGCCAAATAGTCTTTCAGCAGTAAAGGATGTGCAAAGTCCTGATCGCCACCATTTGCAGGCTGTGTAGTGACAGAAGAAATCCTGTTTCCTTGCACAAACATTTTAAGCTACTTCCTGAAGTCAGTGATGCTCTATCACGCCTCTGCCTACAGAGCATTTTGGACTAGTGCGCTCAGAGCATGTCCCCCAAAATCTTTGATGCCTCTGACCTTGAAAGGATGACAGCCCAATTTTAAAGGGTGCTGATCCTCAACAGCCACCAACTGCAGAAGGATTTGCAGCTGCCCAGCAGCTCCCTGGCCAGGGTCATGGGAGAGGATGTGTTAACATCAGACCAGGTTCTCAGCCACAACATGCAATAAACTTCCCTCAGCTTCCAAGTAGCTGAGGGTACAACCTGTTTTGTTACTATTCTCCAGCTCAGCAACTAACTGAAAATCTTCACACGACAGATTAGTTACCATATGCTGACTCTGCAGCTCTGAAAGATGACCTCCAGTTTGTTTGTCCTCATACAGCCACCCGACACTCCTCTGTCTTGTACTACCCACAGATAGATGAGTTAAATTTGAGCTTGCTTATACTCAATATTTCACAAGATGTTTTATCTACCCGCCTTGATTCTCTAACAACACTGAAAGCATTTTAGATGTTTCTGATACACATTGTAGAGCAGAAACGGTGTTGCTAGGCCCACGTGCTGAGTTTGCATGACTGAAAAGGAAATTTCTGGTACCCAGGGAAATTTCTTCCAACTCTCCATGAGTTTCTGCTTCCTTCTGACCCAGAAAAACCCTTCGGAATGATCTTCAGCTGTGCTATTCTCCTCCCTCCCCAACAGTGTGCAGCCAGGTGTAGCCAGGCACAGCCCCGCCCTCTCACCCTCTCCTGCAAAAAAAAACAACAAAACAAACAGAGAAGAAAGGAGAAATTGTCAGCCAGCATCAGTGCCACTTGACTTCCTTTCAGTCACCACGAATGCCTTGCATATGAAGAGGAGTGCATTGCTCATGCACTATTAAAACTCCATTAAATTATGGTTACTGTCCACCCAGGCACCAGCTTGCTACCAAGCAAAACAGCACTAGGTATTAGAGCAACAAAAGAGGAGATTCAAATTAAATTTTTTTAATGCAATTCCAGATTCCTCTCTGGGCACCAGGAACCAGCACTAGCGAACCTCTACCATGGGAAGCACCTGCGCCCTGAAGAAAAACACCCTCAACAGGGCTAAGCTTAACTGGAAAAAAAGGCAAAGTGGAGGGGGATGTTTCCATGAAACAAACACTTTCTAGAAGGAGAGACAACTCAGTGATTACATAATTTTGACTGTTTTGGGTTTTTTTTAACCACAGCTAATTAGGATGTATTTTAATAACTGTTAGACTTTTACACAAAAATTAATTAAGCACTGCAGAACAATACTTCTGCTAACACACATGCAGTCAGAGATGCTTCCCTGTGGCAGATTTACTCAGAAATGGAAATTAATTTAGCACCTCATTGATTAATTATTATGTGACAGCTCTTCAGCAAAATGGAATTAAAAGGAACCATGTAATGTAGTTATACAGTTTGCTTGGGGGAGAGGAGTAGGACACACCTTACCATTTCACACTTTTTTTATTACTTATTTGGATTTGACTCCTTTTTAAATTTTCTAGCCTATGTTTTATCCACTGTATTATTGCCCTTTCAATGGTCGAAGTCAGATAATTATGTTATAGATAAATGCTAATATCTACACTGAATGCCTTCAACATCTGGATAATTGCTCAAACCTCTGCTTATTTCACTAAGCCCAGATGCCCCATCTCCAGCAAGTCCGCACAGCCCTACTCATCAGGGCTCCACACCAAGCACCACAGTCGGTGGGCCTGAGCCCCACTCCTGCGGAGGGACTCATGCACAGACCCCTGGGACTGAGAGGCAGAGCAGCCCCCACTGCCATCCCCAGCCCACACCTGGCCTGGAGCAGACAGGGTTTGCCCCATGCTTGCTCGCCATACCGAAGCTGGGCACTGCCCAAAACCAGTAAGAAGTGTGGGAAAGGTTGGTGTGAATACACAGAGACTCACCAAAGGAGTAGGAGAGGCATCAGGAAGATATTGTGGAGTTTCAGGATATTTCCCATCAGATGGGACTGCTGGGAGTCCCCTGGGGATAGATGCATGGCCAGGCAGACCCCCACTGCAGAGAACAAACCCCCCACCCCCTCCAGCTAGTACAGAGCCAAACTTCACCTGGGCTTTGTTTGCAAAGGAGGTTACAGTTCTCCACAAAATAGTAACAGCAACTCCTCCATCAAAAATTCTTTACACATATTATTCAGGATGATATTTACTTTAATCAAGAATTTGTAGGCCAATGATTTAAAAAAACCTTAGCAGGTTAGCTAATATTGCTTGCAAGCACAATGCTAAGCTGCATAGCAGATTTGCAGGTCCCTTTCTAGCTGTTTCAGACACAGCTGAAGAGGGAATGTGAAGTGGGCAGCAATGAAAGGACTGAGCACCAAATTCACAGCATGCCTATACCCACACTTACTGGAGTCAGACCTCCTCATGCACAGCATAAGCAAATGCTCATTCCCCTCCCCAAGAATTGGGCCTTTACACTTGCTACTTACTTCTTCATGCTTATCATGGGAAAGTTTACTGAAAGTAATGACAGGTCAGGCGCTGTCATAGAAGTAAAAACATCTTTTCAATGGCCAACAGGTTCAGAAAATGCTAAAGGGAAAGATTCTTCCTACTCTGTAAACAGAGATTCAGATATCAATTTTTTGATAGGGGAAGGAGTGAATTTGAAAAATTCCTGATGATTTCTTATTTAAAGCAGTGGAGAAATTTTAATATATACTCTACTGCATCAAGCAGTTTCATTTCAGTAGGTGATGGTAATTTTATTCAGAACTAACAATATAGATTTTGCCTTTGTCTCCAGTCTCAATGAGATATGAGAAGCACCTGAAGGGGCACAGGAAAATGATGCTTTTTATAAAAATGCTGTGTTTAAAAATGTGACAAGTATTTCCTCGGTCTATTGCTTGAATTTGTCCATTATGAATCACCGCAGCTTAGATAAATGAGGTTACTGGGTTTGAAATGCCAGGCTTCATTATCTCTCCACACTCAAGCAGTTCAACTGGCTCCTGTGTCAGTAATTGGTTCACCCGATATTAATAATAAGCTCCCTGCCTGTAGAAACGATCTATTCATACAATGCTAATGGGAGAAAGAAGAGAAATTAAAACTATGTGGGTAAACAAATTAGGAGGTTACTGTTGTTACCTATCAAGTGCTGAAAGGCCATTTATCAAGGATTCATAGAAGGCAGCTCAAGAAACTTTGTTTCTGACACATAAGGGAGTACAAGAATTGCCCTAAATTTTAGTGGACACAAGTAGCTGGTTGCTATTATTTTGGTGAAAAAGAAACCTTTTTCTGAATATTCCCATATGAGTATTTTAGAATTGCAAGATGATAAACAAATAGAGGTTTGCTTTTGGGAGAGAAGCAGAGCCAGAGCACCGAGCTATGAATGATAAACCCTAATTGCAGGAAAAATACTCAGAGGATTGCCTTTTCTATGAAAAATGCAGAAAAAAAATGTCTTTGTAGTTATTAGCCTAGATAGCTGAAAGATGGACCAGCTTTTCAAGTGAAACTAACTTGGTTTGCCCTCCCCTTGATACTGCCAGATTGCATTTTGCATAGCCTTCAGGTAAAAAAAAATACTGAAATTGGTCAATGTCCTTTTCCTGTTGTCCTGAAGCCAGCAGAAAGCTCATGAAAAGAGTTTCTGCACCAGTGAGATTTTTTAAAATGCATTCAACATTGGATTAGCCCTGCTCTTCTCGGAATCAATGTGAACCCCAGTGCTAACTTGGGTACAGAGAAAATCTCAACCAAAATGAAGCTTCAAATCTTTTGAAAAGCTGTTATGGATAAGCAAGAGTCAATATTTTTCAAACGAAATGTTGAGTAGCTTTGTATTCTGTTTGAAGACATATTCAACCTGAGAGCCATTTGCACTAATGCTTCTCTTGCATACATTAATGCATCAATTTCCTTTTCTATCCAGAAACTGACCCAGGCTCTTTCCATACCCACACATGCCCCCCAGTTACATCCAAGAATTACAGCCTCACATCCATTAGCACTAAGCCAGTACACAGAGATGACACAAACTTGTATATGACAATACTAGTGATAAAAATATTATTACATCCTAAGACCCCCTTAATGAACACAGTCACCTGTGCAGATCCCCACTGTTTTCAAAGAAAAGGAGGTATTTGCACAATTATAATGCACAAATGTGACTGATGGCTACAAAACCACTGGGGCACAAACTGCTTTGTCACATGTGTGTGTATATAAGGTGCTCAAGATAATGGACCTCAATCAGACCTGCAGCTATAGCTGTTATACAATAGTGCGTTCCCAAATAGTCTCAACTGCCTGTCACAGCCAACAATGCTACTTCAGAGATTTGAAAGGAATACATACAACAGTATAATGAAGTTGTTGCCCCTCCCCACTACAGCTGCTTAAAGCAATTAGCCTGCCAGTATTTGCATTGTACCTACTGCAATATGGAATATCTCAAGTCAGCACTTCGCAAACATTTCAGCCTTAAGATTAAATACTCAGTGAAAATCTGGTGCGTTAAAAAGATGGCATCAGAATGTGGTTTCCTATAATTCTGGGAGCTTGCTGAAACATCAATTTATTCTTTAAGGTTCAACACAAAAATTTGGGATGAAATCCAAGTTTGGTAGCTTAATCACTACATAAAATACAACCCCTGCAGCTTGCTATTTGACTTGGTAAAAGGGTCTCAGATTTTTCACCTGAAAAAATACAACAAGAAAGAAGCCTAGCAAACTACTTACACTTTATGAAAATGAACAGAAAAAATGGTTTCTGTATGTTGTAACTTACTGAAGTGAATATCAACACCAGATGAAAAATACATTTTCTGAGGTAGCTCAGGAAGACATACAGAAATGCTTAAAAATATTTAACATACCTAAATGACAAACTTCTAATACTAAATGGTTCTCTAAAGGATTTTATTCAGACTTAATTTTCTCAGATTAGTTTATTCATTCACTGTTTAGCATTTGTAAACTTCCTACATCAGAGCAGACCACTGTCAGTATTTGAAATCTGTAACTACTTGAATTCTTTTAGAAATCAGACAGACTTGTGAATAAGGATGAGCTGGTGCGTGACACCTGGTTTACCCAGGATACAAGTAGACAACTGCAGTGAAAATGCAGAAGATATGTTAGCACAAGGAGCTAGAGGACAAAAGTCTGGCAACATGTTTGATGCTAGTTAGATCTACATGAGCACAAGACAGTTGCATTTCACAGAAGCTATTTATGTGACAGAGGAAGGGATATAAAAACAGCAGTGTATGGAATAAAACCAGAGGGGAACCACTCTGAGCCTGAGCCTCAGTACCATCAGGACTGCACAATATGCTGTACATCAGAGGGGTCCATCCAGTGCCATCAGCCTCAGGCTCCCGGCATCAGAAGATATGTAAGATACCATCTAAGTCAACTACTCTCAGCTTATATTGTTCCTGTGTTAATAATCTCTCTTGCCTGCAGCCTGGATATGGTGGGTTTTTTTCCTCAAAACCACCTCAACTACCCAACTGCTAGACAGAACACCAACATCTATTCCTTCTGGGCCTGCACCTAAAATAAATACCATACTGTGGATTACATCTGGTCTGGCTCTCTATAATCACTTAAATTTCATTCTTAGTTTTGGATCAAGGATTATGCAAACTGCATTTCAGATTCAACTCAAAGCTGTAACAACACTCTCTGTACACAAATATAAGAGACAATACACAGGAAAAAGAACAAGACTCCTCATCTTTATTTTATTAATTCTTAACAGTGCTGTTGAATTAGGGTTGTGTGCCACATAGCTGTGAACTCCAGTAAGGGACAACTTACTGGAGTAAAATTGTTCTAACAGCCTAGTTTGTCAGAGTCCTAAAATCACACAACACTGGATGGCTTTACTGAAAATTTTCCTCATCTAAAGCTGGGATCATTCCACACTTCCTCATCTCGTAAGTCAGCAAGGACTCTGGTGTCAACAGCAGCAGGGCCAGGACATTGCTTTCTCAGGGTCCAGATACTCCAGGGGAACTGGGAAGACAGTCAAGGATGTTTGCATCTCACCCTCTAAAGGTCCATGCTGCAAAATAACGTACTTTCTTGTTTACCACAATTTGCAAGAAGAAACCTGCTTTAGATATGAATGACACATAATCCAATTCAAGTTAATTTAGAGATACATACTGTTGTATTGACCCAACACCTACTGGCTACATGATTAAAAAGATTTTAGGAATTATTTTTTTTATAACTCATAATACCTCAGCTACAGCTGAAGAGACATTGCTGGCAAAGTTAATGAAAGCCCTAAGGTATCCTTAGTTCAAGCACACTTTACTGTTTCAAGGCACATACAGTGATTCATGGAAAGAAACAGAGCTCCAAAGTGGTACTAAATATAGCAATAGCCCTGTAGATATTACAAGCAGGTACTTTATGAGTCAGTGTAAGTGATGTCTTATGTTTTGAGATGTCTATCTACTGCCTGATGTATAAACATACTGCATCTTGGGTCTTTTGTTCCTTTCAGGACGATGTTTACCCTTCAGTGGAATGACATGCTCCTGTGGTAGAAGCACTTCAACTACATGGATACTACATAACTGTTTGCTTTATTCATGGTCACAATACCAATACAAGAGGTATTTGAATTTATATAAAATGCAGGTAGTAAGTTGCTTGACTTATAATTTGGAGCTCTGTATTGTAAATCCATGGCTCAGCAGAAATTCAGCCAGCTGCTATCTATAGTTTTTAAAATCTTTAGTCTTTCTAGCCGGAAGGATTTACCAAGGGGCTGCAATTGCGAATGGCTGAAAATCAGGTTGGTGTTTCAGCCATTATTCAGGTATCACCCACTGTCCCCAGACAGTTTTCACATTCTCACCCAACTAGGGCAAAATAGAAAACTGCTTTTAAGAGAGCACCAGTTACTCTCTTCCAAAAACATTGACTACGTTTGCATTACCTTCTGGAGATGTTACACCTGAAACTATACTAATGATCTGTTCCTGTGAGAAGCAGATGACCTGCAAACCAGTCAGACCGGGTGGTAGGCAAGTGTGGGAAGTTACTCCAGAAAAAAAACTTCTCACAATGACTAGACTGGTGGGGAAAGCTAAATACCTCACTCCCCCTCAAAAAAAACCCAAAACAAAACAGCAAAGCTGAAACTGGAGCAAATGTTTACAGAAAAATAAAATGTTACTGTTAAATTCACAGAACTGGTAGAAACCACCTTCTGTTTTAACTGTGTTTCTTCAGACTCTTCATTTACGTAAGAAAAAAAATTATAAAAGTCAAAGCACTCCTAGAAGTAACTGCTGATGCCCCATCTCTGCTTGAGCTTATCCACATTTTGTTGGTGGCCATTGTTGCTACCAGCACAGAGCATCATTATGAACCTCTTCAGTATTTCCTGAAGTGACAAAAATCTACCCTCAAAATTAACCCCAAACGATCTTCACAAGAACTGGGGAGCATTCCTTGATTCTGGGCTGCCCTATCATCTACCCACTGTTTGCAGAGATAATACTCAAAGGTTTCTTCCTCTTTGAATTTTCAAAAGGAGACTCTATCAAACAAAAGGACAGACTGCTAACATCTCTTCACTGTGGTGTCAGAGCCCACAGTAGAGAAATGAGTAAGAATGACATCAGATGTGGAAAGAGGAACTTTTCTCACTTTCTCCAGAAAGCTATATGAGACTCTCTAGGCACACACATCCATGCATCTATAGAAAATATCAAGTTTGATAAGAAAGTCAAGATGGGAACATCAGAAGAAAAATTTAATAAGTTCCTCCGTGTGACAACCACCATAGCCAAGGAGCTTCTAAGGTGCTTTGTAATAAAGTGCACTTCACTTTCTAAGGCATAGCACTACCTCATTGTGGTCTACTATCAGTATTAGATTCAGCTTGAATAAAGGTGTAAGAATCTGGTTCTAAGAGTTAATTTTGGTCCTCACTTCTCAGCTTGCTCTGGTTTTACATCACTACTTGTGAGCCAATGACTTTGCACAGCAGGCAGGTATATTTCCTACCTTTCTCTGTGTCAGCCTTTTTCAGTGCCAACAGTCCTGCTGAAATAAAGCTTTTTTTTGTTTTATTCTCTTCCAGCCTTCAGCATTAATTCATGACAAACATGTCCCTCCTTACAGCCTTTTTGAAAAACAGGTAGTTCTGTAATTTGTCTTTCAGCTTCTCCAGCCACTAGCAACTACTCTCAAAGCCATGCTTTGAAGGAAAAGAAAGTTGAATGCTATATAGCAGTTAGGAATTAACATGCTAATTAATTTTCTGAAATAATTGAATCTAACATTACATCAATGGTACTGATTGTCTCTGGGATAAGAAATTGCAAAAGGACAATAAGAATTACTTCTGCAAACAGAATCCTTTGTTATTAATTAAGGTAAAGATTAACTGTCAGTCATGTTTACTAGAAGCAAGTTCAAGATTTACCTGATAATGGTCCAATATACATTATCTCAGTGCTGCAACATATTGAGCAGACATCTTTGGGCTGACAATGTCTAAGCTTACCTGCCACTTTTGAGGCAATACACAGCAAAACCCTAATCTTTAGCTGACGCTGAGAAAACAAGTCATTTCAATTTGATTGCTCAGTCAATACAAGATGTATAAGGTACTTATAAACTCTCTCCTAACCTTACATCTTGAAAAGTGCCAATTTGCAGGAAACAAACTACCTAATATCTATGTCTTTGTTTTCTGGCCAAAGTCACGATATTGTTAGAGCTGATTCCACTCAAAAATAATCTGCAGGTGTAGAAGAAATTGAGCAAGCAAAAAACACTTTCCCTCTGAATGTTATATATCTACCTCATATGAGCATCCTCATATCCTCTGAACATACTTCCTGGGAACCACCACATGAGGCAGGAAGGGGTTTGTTTGGAAAGCATATTCTGCTACTTAGAGTGTCACACTGGAAACCCTTTTGGTAAATAACCTTTCTGGATCAGATGTTATCATTGCACTCTAGTTAATTTTATCAGTGAGCGAATAGCAATTCTTACTTCATAACCATTCATTTCAGACCTAGAGCTTTCTTTCCAGTAATTTATCTGGCTGCCAGCTTTCAACTCGCTCTCTATCACTGTCTGAGGGGCACTACAGATGTCTAACAAGCCAAGGCCAAATCATTTCCATCTCTTTCATATCAATGCACCTGTTGCCTAGTGCAAAGTCAATTAAATATATTACTGTTGATTACAGAGCCTACAATTCAGTGCCTGGTATGTAGGGAGGGCTGGCTGCATTCAGTAATATACTCTGCTCTTGGTATCTGAGGAAGTTCAGAGTTTCAGTTTGAAAATACAACATGCAGGAAAAAGTAATTCCTGTTACAGTCAGCTTTTTTCTCTGATGTCTTGATAAAATACAAACACTTATACTAAGTGATATTATACCCTTACATTGCTCAGAGGGTGTAACTTGCAACATGTGATTTCTTTTTGCCAAGATCACTCTCTCAAGTTGGTTAGAAGTCAAGCCAACACATGGAGAGTTTAAGCTAGGTGGAGGCCCACTGTCCTAACTGTGCTGTAAGAGCTAGTCCATGCCCTGGCCAGCAACACAGCACAGATGAAAGGAAACCATCCTGCTTCTTATCCCACATTCAGCAAGCACAATAACCAAATGAGACACTTACAGGAATAAGGCATCTTGCTCAAGGTCAGAGACTGATCTGGAGTATGGTCTCTCTGAGGCAGTCCCCTACTTCCCACACCACGTTCAGTAAGCACAAGAGCACAATGTGGCACCAATTTCTAAACATCGCAGAAGAAACTTGCATTAATAGACTTCAGCTTCAAGTCCCAGCAAGGTGTGAATTATTATCCCACAGTGGCCATCTAAATCTCATAATGGCTCACACTAGGCACTATGTGCTGTTAATACCTACATTGTAGAGCCTTCTTCCAATAATAAAAAGGACATAATGTTCAAATTAGTAGGCATAAGCCTTATTATTCTCTCAGATAGTTAGAATTTTCAATTTGTGAAACAAAATTGGTATGGATATATCCCCACTGACTTCTCAGAGTACAGGATTTATTGCTTTGCCTTGTGTTTCTAATTCATCCTATGGTTGGAGGGGGCATTTGTTGATTGGAACATGCATTGATGTATCTTCTGTGTTCGAATGAGCTTTCTGGAAAGCAAGATGTGATTGCAGGAACCATTCCTTACTCAGATCCACCTAATGATGTGTAGCGTTTCATAGATTATTCCAATGGCAGAAAAAGAAAAGGAATGAAGAATTTTAATGGATATAAGGATGCAAAGCATAGATGACTATCAGTGGAACGAGCTACTAATTCTCTTGGGCAAATTTCAATAGCACCATTAAACTGTCCCTGTGACAAGGAAAAGCTAATAAAAATTCCCACAAAACAAAACAAACAGTCTCAGAAGGAAATGCCATGCTTTTGATTGAATTGTTCAAACACAAATACAGACTTCAGACCATCTGCAGGCTCTGTAGCCACGTGGGAGACAGCAGATACAATCAACCTTTAGCCATTGAAATTTTAAAAGTCTGAATCAAAGACCAGTGAAATCAATGAAAGTCCAAGGATCTCACTGGGCTTTGCTGAGATGTCCAGTTCCACGTAGCTCACTTCACACAGCTTCTTAGTTACTGGTTTCTGTATGCACAGTCCCATCCCAGAGACTCTGCCCTGAGTGCCTTGGGCAAGAGAAGGAATAGGCGACTAGAACTGAAGAGAAGGCAAGGAAACTCAGTCACAGCCACTTTTATAAATTTTGCAGTTTACTGCAAATATTAGTATGTGACACAAATTCAGATACTTTCCTCTTATGCTGATAGCAACCTCAAATAATCTGTTAGTGATCTGAAAAGAAAGCCATGGGAAAGAGGGAGCCATCTTGGCATCCCTTGGTGCCTTCTCTGTGGAGGGCTCATCTCATTAAGCACTCTACAGTGCCCTTGATGTGGTTTATATGGTCTAAACACAAATGCAAATACCAGTATCTCCTGCTCAGAGACACGCAGTTGAAAATTATCTTTGCTCTTTTGGACAACATGACATCCACCACAGATGCTGTGTCTCCAAGTCAGCAACAGCATCAGAAAACAAGCTGTGTCAGTACTGGCATGAATTGTCTTTGCTACAGCTGCATACAATGGTTCAAGGCCTGTTAAACCAGGAAGATGTTAAGATTCACAGGGCTTTTTGTGATTTTGTTGCCCAGAACTTCAAAAGGTAAAAGGAAAATTGGGATTTCAGAACCACTCGATGCCCATGTGAGCACAAAGTCAAGCCATCAAATTTTCAAGTCAATTAACACAGCAGGAGGGCACTGAGCACTTCTGAAAAAGTGTCCCATATTTAAACACCTCTGAAAACTGGGCTCTCTGAAACCAAGTTTGAACTTTTAATGTGTCTCTGTTTACTAGCCCTCTATGAGTTATACTTCATACTTAGAAAAATGTTTTTTTGTGATTAATGAAATATCATATTGATTAATGTCTACCTAAAGCAACTGGTTGACCCAAATAATTTTCCAAATTCCCATTTTCCAGAAGACACTTAAAGCATTCAGAAAGTGACTCCAAGTACAGTCACAATGGCCAGACTGGTAACATACCAGGGAGGAGGAAGGGGAAAGGAAATTACGCATCATTCACCACTCAGTCTATGCAGCTTTTTCACACTTTGACTTATCCAACTTCTTCCATAAACCACAAGGGTAATTACTGCTCGTTCTGCTGGGCTTTACACAAGGGGAATGAAACTGTTCATGAAATTACACAGCCTACTGTTCCATTTCCCCCCATTTATAGTATTTTAAGGAAATAATCTCCATGCCAAAGTTTCATTTTTCACAGTATTCAACCCAAATCCTCTTGGTCTTAAGTTCGTCCTAAAAATGTAGCAGGCAAATGATGGATGCTGGACAGGAATCTTCCTGCATGCTATTTTTTTAGGTGCTGTCAATTGGCAGAAAGGGGCACATCTCCAGAGCAGCAGGTGTCTCTTGGGGATGGGACTCTTGTTACTACTACTGTGAGTTATGAACCTGAAAATCCATGAGCAGGACTGATTTCTTAACTTACTTCCACTAACAGGAAGTGGAAGTATGGAAAGAAAGAGTAGAGAGCGTTCCTCCTGGGGAACTGTTTGAAGTTACAGGCTATAGTCTGAAAACCTAAGCACAGCTGATTACATGCCTCCAACGGATAAACATGCATGCACGCACACACACACAGAAACTCTCATCCTCCAGCTAACTTTCCATCCATGGAAAGAAAGAGGGCTTCAGCTTTTAGGAATGGAAAAAGCCACAGTCAAATCAAGCATTCCTTCCCTCCCTGCCTCCACCTTTTCAGGCAGTACTGCTGACCAAGATGAATGACTCACCGTATCCTTTCTAATGACTGTCTGTTCCACAGCTGACATTTTGTTGAACTGCAGCAACTGACATATCCTCAGGGACATTCTAATGATCAATTAAGTTTGTAAGCTGTGGCTGATGAACCTCATCCTAGGAAGACTGGCAGAGGATGGACATCAAGAAAACAATGAAAGCAAACAGAAGCTAAAAACAGCAATCTCATTTTATCCTGGGGAAAAGAGAGCTCTGGTAGTGCACAATCTCTAAACCATACAAGATTAATATTCATGGTATCATTGTGTATGGTTCATACAAGCCATACACAAGGTTTCAAATCCCAGACCCAGAATCACGAGAAGTGTGTCACCTAAAGCCATCTTATTTAACTTGTCAAACAATCATTCCTTTTGAGCCAGATCATGTTTCATCTAATTCGTTGAACTAATAACACTAATACTTGGAAATACAACATAGCCTCATCCTTCTCTGGAGCCCCTAGGTCCTCCTGTACAAATAATATACAATAATTGTAGTAAGTAAAGGTTAAACCAGAAGATATGCAAGGAGAAAGTGCAGTACAGTATTTAAGCTCCTTCAAAAGTCATTGGGAAGCTGGCTCTCTAAATCAGCTTCCAATTGTAGTTCTTTGTGAGCAAAAGGTTTTTCAAAATTCATGATAAACAGATTACGTGCCTAGATGCCAACTGATTGCTTTCAGAAACTGGTGTTTAACTCATTACGAGGCCTGGAAATTCCCACTAGTTACCCATCTGCACCTTAAACCACGTGTATAGCTTTGGAGATCTGGCCCCACATCCTTTAAGTCTTAGAAAACTCCGGTCCAAAGGTTCTTTATAATGTCACTCCTTTGGCAATAAAGTTAGCAGATGAATCAATACTGAGCTGACACTGGGAGCTGTCTTAAACCTGAACTATGGATTTATTGCACTGAGTTCATGATAGAGTGCAACTTGTGCAGACAGACATCTTTGGCCTCTATCCATCTATGCTAAAAGACAGTAAAATTCCAGTTGCTGTCAGAGTTCCTGATTACTCTCTATATAGCGTGCAGAAAAATGTGGATCCACAGCCTACCAAAATACCACTGAATGCCTACCTACATGGCACATCATGCCTTGCTCCTGTTCTCCCCCTTTCATAGGCAGGAAAAAGGGTATGGGAAAATTAAGAACCTTCCCCTTGCCTACATAGCCTTTCTGGAACAAAGCCAAGAGCAAAAGAAAACCAGGAAACATTGCCTCTTCACATCCACACTTGGAAAACTGGAAGAATGCTGGCTGAGTTACTGTTTCAGATACTCAGATATTACATTCACACACACCCTCTGCAATTTAAAATGTAATGGCCCATGTCTACAACATTATTGCATGGTAGAACAGAGTCTTTGGTGGGGGGAAAAAGCAGCAATACCCTTAAATGACAGCACTACAAGGAAAAGTAAAACATTATAATAAGGGTGATATTAGAGCCCAGAGCATCAAGAAAGAAGCCTCTTATTAGAGTATGATTCAACAATTTTTAGAAACGTCTTTCAATGGACTTCATTTCATGCCCTAGGGGTCCCTAAGGCACTAAGTAACTGCAGCTTCATGGTGCTTGTTCAGCATTCTTAAACTTGCTAATCATGTGTAGGCTCAGTTCCCCCAAAACCTGAAAAAAGTCAAGCTGGGATAGCTAAGAGTATCATCACCCCATCAATGACAACATTATAAAACAGTGGTGCCATTTGGTTTCAAGGTTTTATTATGTAAAGCTCTTTGCCATATTGGGAAAAGAATGAAGCACCTGTCACACTACATTATTAAAAGCAAGGAAGCTGTTGTATTACATTTCCTTGATCTTCAAACAGCATTTTTATGCTAGCAACAGGCAGTATTTCTGCATAGCCTTTCCCTTTCTCTGTGCACTATAACATATCTGGATCAGCACTTTAAAGTAGCAGCTTGGATGAGTTTCATTTTGGCATCTTCAGTTGCACTACAGATGTACTGAAATGCATTCTGATTAAGCACTGGAAAGAAGACAATTTCAATACTTAACAACAGTAGGAGACATGACAGGCCCTTATTTCTCACTGCTGAAACCTGTTTGCAATCATGTTGTATACCTACAGCTACTTCAGAGGTTCTTCCTGAATCCCAGCACAGTATCAAGTCCAAAACGTCAAACTCTCTTCTCTCTCCACCTGGTGCAGATTTACCTGAAAAGTTCTTTCAAGACACAACAGTCTCGTTTCAGCAGAGAGCAGCACATCTCAGCCACAGGTTCACTTCCATGCCCCTTCAACCACTATCACTGTGGCTATGTCTGTATTGAGCCATCTCCAAGACTGCTTACATACAAGAGGACACAGGATGCCTGGGGCTTAGTGCCATGTGCTTGCAAATACAGACAGCATAGATAAATCTGCCTATATGTACCTCGTACTCTTGTACATAAAGTTAAGGCTCATCTAGGAATTGTCCTGTGGTCAGCAGGACCAATGACTATATGCCAGTTAATACTATTAAGATAAAAGGCAGAGGGTACACATAATCCAGACTGATCCTTAAGCACAGCACAGAGCCAAGCTTCCCCCATCCCTGTCTCCATCCTGCCAACCTCACTGCACACACAAGACTATCCTGTATCTTCTTGCTCTCCCACTCTATGCCTCAGTACCCCTCGACAAAAATGGGACACATGCATTCTTCTCATAAGATAAAAGCATAGAAGTTGAGTGGGGCATACTAGCAGGTTTTTAGTACTCAGATATGATACTAACGATACTAATGAGAGAGACTTAATCTTGTCACAGATGGTTAAGATCACACTTCCTACCATGAAGCAGCACGTAAAACTGCTGTGGTGACATACTGGGTGCTCTTAGCTGGTAGCATTACAGTTCATCTATTCAAAGGACTGCAGGTTTGGATGCAGCTGCAGGCAACAAAGCACAGGGGCATAGTATGGGCCTTCATTTACCAGGGCAGCATCAATACCACTGTAGGTAATGACTATGAAAAAAATAAAAGCCTTGTTTGTGCTTTGTTCTGCTAACAAAATTAGCAAGTCTACATTTTTTCCTAGAAAAACATTTCTTGACACCATCAGAAAAATAGGTAGGAAAGAGTCACATAAGACAGCCAAGTGTCTAACAAGTCCAAACCAATCCCTCCTGGCTAGAAAGCTGAACATGAAATCAATTTTAAACAAATTCAGTGCTCAGAAGTGCTGTTTACTGGATCCCAAAACGTGCATCAGTCAAAATAAAAATGATTCTGTTATCTCTGTATGCTACTTGATTTTTTTAGATCTTATCAGCTGATGTATGGTCTTATTTAATTCTTTGAGGCATATTTAAGGGAAACAGTGCTAAACCTTTCACACTTAATAGGCAAATAAGCCATAATGTAGTATGCTAAACGTTTTAATAAGTTTGCATACTTACTTGCAGCTATTCCTTAGCAGCTAACATTTGAGCAATGTTTGAGTGTGATTTAAAAAGCAATTGAATTATACTCTGGAGATAAATGTGTTTTAGTACTCAAAACTATGTAAATATGTATGGAAGTATGTCTCAGATCTGTGAGGTCCAGAGACCTCCACTTAGAAGAAAATCACTGGTGTTTTAGAAAGTGGTCCGATTCCAAGGTGAGAGACCAAGTTAATTAGCACATCTCTCAACTCAGCTTCATTTATAATTAATTCTGATATGAATTACTTGATTGCATCTTCTGAAAAATTACTCCTGGTCTTTCCCTTTGGACTTGGATTAACTATCACTGTTCTATCATGACACTGAGGGACTCCAAGATGGACCAAGATTATGTCAGACAAAAGTGTAAATAAACAAAAAGTCTCCCCTAGGGATCTTAGTTTATTTAAGTGAATGCCATCCACGTGCCAGGATAATATCATTCCCAAATCCTTCATGTGCCTCCTCTGGAGCTGACTTTGTGGCCATTGCTCTCCACCAGCTGTACTCAAACACAGATGGCTGCCATCTGCCCTCACCCCAGAGCACTCCAGCTTGCCTTTCCTCCCTGCAGCACAGCCAGCCCCAGTCAGTGTCTGTCCTGCCTCAGCAGATTTTTGGTGCCCTGGTAGCACAGGTGCCAGCAGCTCTATGAACAGGCGAACTGTCAAACGCAGGCCACTGTCCAGGATGAAGATTCTCATCCAAGACATCTGCTCTTCTAATATCCTCTTAGCCTTTCAAATGACTCAGCCAGCTTGTTTTTCAGATACAATTGTTTCCTTTCATTTGCTTTTAATTTCTAGCTCTTTTTCTATACAAATCCTTGTAAAGCCTCCTATAGAGAATGAGTTTAATTGCATACTCTTTGTCTTTCTGCCTCTGGAGAGGTAACTGACAGCTCTCCCGAGCTCAGCAGCAAGGGCAACATGAAATATTTCAGGACACAGAAAAAACCCCACAAGGCTTAACTTCCAAGCAGCTTTAAAAAGCCAAGTGCCAGACGACCGATATTTTTCATGATTTAACCTCCCAGTCACGGTTTTCTCATGCTATTTGTTTAAAAGCCCGAGCTCCTTTTAGACTCTTTTTACCTGGCTGAATGCTTTGGCTTTGAGAGGAGGGAAAGGGCCAGTTCAGCCAAAGGCCCATGTCTCCCCAGCCAGAGCAGCAGCTGCACAGCACCAACGCTGTTCATTGGTCTGAGATGGATGGCCAACAGGCTCCTGCCATGTCCCTCGGGCAGCTGGGAATGAGGTGCCCAGAGCAGTGCCACCAGCCCAGCCACCTTACAGCTGTCAGAAAAACCTGGATACCTCAGCCGAGGGAAGACATCACATAGATACAACAATACTTCCCTTTTGTTGTGAAGTTCAGAGATTGAAAGAAGTTACATGGAGCTCAGCTGGCTACTTGGGAAGGGGAGTTTTGCCATTGTCTGCTTGGCCCAAAATTTCTTGGCTCTGTCACACTAAAAATAATACCAACTGATAGAGTGATGGCATACTTACATTCTCTCCTTCCATTTATAAATATTTAAACAATTTTGCTACCTAAAGGCCTGAATATTGTGGAATATGTTTTAAAACCTGTCTAAATGACACAGAAGCAGAATTTTGATGGAAGTAGCAGCAGATCTTAGCATGATGTGGCTACGCAATTTTCACTTAATTGAGTATAAATGTTTAATTTCATTAGGGATAGCCACAAGAACTCCTTAGGCCTATGAAGGCAGCCAAAGGCAATCTAGCACCTGGCTCATAATACAGTATGAAATGGAACTAGACACCTGTGCATAATAAAATGGGCAAAACTAGCAATGTTTGATGCCCAATTCACTTTATGATTATTGACTGAGGCCTAAGCCATAGATTAAAACGAGGCATCTTTTTTTATGAGGATCCTGAGATATATACCTTTTAGCATTTCTACATTCAATTAGTTATTCTTATTTATTTTCATTCAGACATTCAATATTTATACAGTTTTATATAGTCAATATTAATGCATTGCTGAAGGTCTTATAATTTATCCAAGGAAATAATTTGACTACTGCAGAGCAAATACTGGCTGAAGCTGATTTTGCTCGTCAAGAAACCGCACCATCAATGGCTGTTAATGGTGAATTTCCTTCCCGTGCCATAAAGGAAAGATTGCTAGCACAGAACTGCTGGGCTTCATTTCCCCACACCTTCCACAGCACCTTCTACTTTTCTGCCTTTGTAAATACATACAAATACATTTTAATGACAAAATTCAGTGTTTAAGGGGTCAGTTTCCATGGTTACAGTTAAATTTCAAACATTTTTAATTTGCTTCCAAAAATCACAAGAGACTTTGACAAGCTTTGTTCTGCAGCCCAGTCAGTGAAGAAGGGGAAAGCACACCCAGGTGAAGGCACAGGAACAATTTGTTGGCACACCACTGCCCAGCCAGCATTCAGAGCACAAATGTAACTCCTTGTTTACTCAAAGTATAACCCAGGCCTTTATTCTCCCATATGATCTCTTTCACATGTTTTTCTCTCTATCCTTGATGAAATCAGGACCTAATTCCCAACTGTGCCATAGTCTACAAAGTAACTTGATCATTTCACAGACAGTGCACAGGGGGCTACCAGCCTCCCAGCTGGTAGTATTGCCAAACTCATTTTGCATACATGAAAATGCTGGGTCAGAAGCAAGGGACCCTATAACCCTAGCCCCTTTCTTCTGTCCTACCCCTGCATCTTCATGGCACCAAAAGTGTTTTGCACAGGTAGCAGTGAGAGCTTCAGTGGTCCCTGTGCTTATCACAATTAGTCTACCAGGCAAACAGCAATGCAGTCGATTAGCTTTAAAGAAGGTTCACTTATCACAGTCAATTCCCTGCAAAAGATCATGCTGCTACAACCCTAACACATAGAAATACCTCTTAGCGCTTCATTAAGAGAAGCAGCTGGCAAAGACTGTTTTCTTAGCAAGATTCCAAGCTGCGGTTTACTGAAACCAGTCCATTTCTCTGGAGTCAGAAAAGGAAAGCAGCTTCCTGAAAATCTAATCACAAATCTCAATTTCTGTCTTCATGAGGGTTGTCATCGGGATGCCATGATGAGAGAAGTGGTGTTTCACTGCCCCCTGACTTTGTAGAATAAGCATACATACAGTAGCAGTCAGATTGCTTACTGCCATCAAACACAGCAAAGCAGCAATAACCCAGACATCAGAAGTGCATTATGCACCTTTAATTTATTTTTTCTAAACTGCTTCATTGATATACATGATGCTATATGCAGGACATACATTCCGGGCCTACATGATTCTGCTTTGCAAGCTTGGGAAGATTAGTAATAATGAACCCTGCATTACAGCGAGAGGTTTTGTCTGCTTATCTGTGAATCAAAATTGAGTATCAGTTATCCTGGAGAAAGGAACAGAAGAGATGTATATGCAATTTAATCATATTAGGTGCTACAACTTTCATTTATAATGTGGAAGTTACCTTCAGTGCTACACCAACTGCAGCAGGATGGGTTCAAACCAGGCTTTACTGTGGCACTCAACTTCCCTACGTTTTTTGGTAATACTCCTTTTTCACATGTGGGCTTAAAGGTATTGGACATTGATCCCATATGAATCCACTACTATATGGCAGATCAGCTGCCTTGTTTGCTGCAGCAAAGGACAAGGTTGGAAATGAAAGCCTGGAAAGGGTTTGGTTCATGATGTTTTTCTACACAAAGCTGCTTTGTTTACTTTGTCTTCCAGACACTGATGCCTTTTGGGATGGAGTATTGCACAGGATTGATTCTCTTATGGGTTTGGGGACTTTTGGATTATCCCTTTTCCTCCCAGCCAAGTGAACACAGCCACCGGCACTCACAGGTGGCAGAGCAGCCCAAGTTCCTGGAAACTTCCCATGGCCTTAACACAGGAGCAGGTGAGGTGCAGCTCACTGTATAGCAATGTATACTGCCATGCACACCGGTAATGCTGAGCTCACTCACAAGGCATCACAGTGAGAGCTCTGCACGAAATCCATATGAATATGTTTATGATGGAGCTAAGGTGTCAAAGCACTCAGGTCTCAAAGAAACTACAAATAGGTGACACCAAAAAACAAAGTGTCAGCCCCAGAATGACTCATTAAGCAGGTGTGATGCTGAAGAGAAAAAAGTGATTCTGAAGTGTTATCCTGTTGTTAGGTTACTACATGTTGGTCAAAGATTTTGCTAGTTTCCCTACTAACTTCATCCTAGAAAGCAAACAAAACATGTTGAGCTGCTACAGGAACCCACCCTAAATTTATCAAAGCCAATCGTAGTCCACAACAGCTCTGTTTATTACAGCAACTGTGGCTTGCCCGCTGAAGTTAGTTCTCTGAAGTGTTGTCAGCTGTGTACATATGGACACAAGGAATTTCACATGGAAATTTAACAGTTTGTTAAATATCTTGTTCATTCAAGTATAATTGATCAAGTATTTTGCTTGTGCCACAATAATATCAGCATTATCTAGTTTTAAATTTTGACACATCTTTTTGACAGTGCTGCAGATAGGTCCACAGCTAAAAGCTCAGCCTTGAAAGTTATTTTTTGGTGAGTATCTAAGTGCTGAACACAAAGGATACCCTGCCTAGTGTTTCTTTGCTTTTGAGGATCAAAATCAAAGCCATTTACTATTGTTCAGCCACTGCTATTTTAGGAACAGTACTCTTCTCTTTGAGGAAACCAATTCACAAGAAGGAAGAGGCAGGAGGTCACACCATCTTGCATGGTACAAGCAGGGTGTCTGGGAATGTCAGACCTCGGAAGCAACTGAATTCATGTCTTTTCATTATCAGGAGATGCAGAATTGTAGCCCTCCAATTAAATGTGTTAGCACTTATTAACACAATACTTTATCTGAGCCACAGAAATAACCATACAGGAGTTATGCAAGATCTCACTCATTATTCCCTCTGGATCTTTAAGACACGGATAATAGACACCATAAAACCAAATGGTGCTGTGTGCTGGATTTGTGACCAAAACAGTGCTGGTAACACAGGGGTGCTTCAGCTACTGCTGAACAGTTTTTGCACAGCATCAAGGCCTTTTCTGCTTCTCAGGTTGCCCCATCTCGGTTTAATGGTCACGGCAAATCAAGACAGAGTTGCTCTCTATTACTCCTCTCCACCTATGCAGGGGAAGGTGTAAGCATCCAACAGTCCCTGGCAGCAGAGCCAACTCGGGAAAAGGGGCCAGGGCTCTTCCCAGCACTGATGGAACCAGATCCTGCAGAGCCCCTGGTGAGCTGCAAAGAACATGAGCCCCTGCAGGAACAGGGCATCTCTGCTCACTCTGAAGCATGCAGAGGCTGTTATCACCAGCAAGGACACCACTCCTGCAGTCACCAGCTTGCCATCAACATTCTCCAAATTCATCCCAGTGTTCAACTGCAAAGCTTCAGACCACATGCACCACTACGCTCGGCACAAACCACCCTATGCATGGGAGGGGAGCAGGTCTGACAACAGCAGGCTTACCCAGCTCAGGTCTGCTGTGCCATCAGGAGGAGGGATAAGCCAACAAGTAGTTCAGTACAGTCACTCACTTGTTTTTGAGAGAGAGGAGTGTGGGCAGGCACCACGTACTCATGTCTGTCTGTACAGGACTGATCAAGTGTTGTTAAGTTAGAGGTGGCTTCAAGTATTGAAAGAACAAGTAACATGCACACACAGTCTGGAATTAAAAGCATCTCCTGAAGTATTAACCATAACTTTTGCCCCCAGTGCCCAGCGTTCACCCACTCAGACCCGAGAGTCCCTCGTCAGGTCTGTGTGTGTCTGATGCCCAGGGCCAAGCAACAACAAGGCTCAAATCCCCCTGCACTGCCACCCCAGCTCTTGCTCTCAGAGACAGCCTTGCTGGGCACCATCCGGCTCACGGGACCCACACTGCGCTTCGGCAACAGGGGAGAGTTAGTCCTGAAGCTGTGAGCCCACAGAACACAGCTGCAGCAGCCCTGTTTGCCCATGGGGAGCAGGGGTAGGTCTGTGCTGGGCATTCCTCCCACCCATCTTATCTCTAGCCCTTGCCCAGGCCCAGCTCCTACGGTGCAAAGTGGCCTCCCCAACCCAGTCCCACACAACAGTGCTGGGAAGAAGCAATATGAAATCCAAACGATTTTTATCCTGATCTCTGACCCCAAAGACAGTATTATAGTCTTTATCACTGTCACCACACTCTTCATCCAGTAATGCACAACCACATTTAAAATACTATTATGTGCTGGAAGAGTTAATCAAGCATATATTGAATTTGCAGACAGCATAAGACAGGAGTAGCGTACTGCTGCAGCGGCAGAGGATGCAAAGCAAGAGCTGCAGGGGAGAGAAGCCCACTGAGGCACCCAAAGAACTTTCCAGGCCCCAAAATCTGTTTTGATGCAGGTGCCAGGCAGCAAGCATGCTCCCCCCCCCGTGAGCTCTCCTCATAAAAACAGAACCTGAAACTTCAGATGCCCAAAGGGATTGGGGGAGGAGAGAGAATAAATAAAACTCAAATTAACACTGAAAATGTCTACAGGGGAAGCCCAGCCCTCGTAGCCAGCTAGCCATCACACCAGCTTTCTAGACCTACGCTGTTTAGTCTCCAGCACAGGATTTTACAAGTTACATAGAGATTTAACCTCCCAGTGCCACTATAATCAGGGCAAGTATTAGCCAACACAGGACAAGTCAGCAGGAGGAGACCCAAGTGACTCACCCAGCTCCCATGGCAAACCTCCAGCTGAGCAAGCACTGCAGCCATGATGCCTATGGCTGTGGTAGAGGTGGGACTGGCACTCCTGCAGCACAGACAAAGGAGGAAGTAGGGCCCCAGGCTGAGCTTAAATAGCCCTATGGAGAGGTGGAGGGGTGCAGGCAGGCGGTAGGTGCCTCCAGGTGAGGCTGGTTGGGGCCAGCTGGCCTATTAGCAGCCCCAGGGCCAGGACCAGGACACCTGTGAGGTCTTTCCACAGCAGGTTGCTCTCCAGCTCCTGGGTTGCTGAGCCACGGGGAAGGGGTTGCCTCCTTCAAGGCTAAATGTGTTTCTGAATAATGACACCGATTTCTTTTTCTCACTATTTCAGCTAATATTCCAAAACTAGTGGAATCAAGGGAAATCTTTCTACTGATCTCTCAGGCACTTTGGGCTAGGTTCTAATTGAGCTATTTGTGGCATTTGGGTTTTATTCTGCACTACAATTGAAGCTGTTGTTAATCAAAGCACTGGTTACACTATCAGAAAGACGATGCGACATTTCCACGCCATTCTACCAGTTTAAACAAGATTCCATGAAGAAGTTGACCTTCTCATAGTCAAATTATAAACGCCAAAATTGCAGGAATCCATCTTTTAGTTACTGTCACCTTGAAAGTGAAAAATGCTGGAGGAATTACACTTAAAACATTGCCAAGCCCAGATATATTTCAAATGCAATCTCCCTTTTCAGGATGGATTCTTAATTTCTGAAATGCAATCAAACTTACGCAGCTTTTCCACAACGGTGACAATACTGCAGATTAAGCCTAGCTTTAAAGAGGGGAGGATGGTGAACATGTTGGAAAGCAGAAGCTTGGCTGCCCCAGGAGGGAGGACAAGCCAAGAGCCGAGGGTACCCACAGCACAGACTGGGAAGCGACTGCACATGCAGGACCAGTCCCACAGCACCTGAGCAAGGCAGGATGGTGACAGTCATGGGTCCCACTGACAGCCCAGGCATCACCAGAGCACACAACGCAACAAGTTGGAGCCGAGGTCAAGTGAGTCTGGATGAGCCAGGGGGACATGGCTGTACCTGTGGCATAGCTTCAGCAAGAACCAGGGATGACCTGACTGCAAGAGGGGGTGTTGGCCATGGCAGAGGTTGCAGGGCAGGATGGTTGGGGTAATTAATGCCCCTTGGTCCGGCAGGGAGAGAACAGAATGGCTTCTGCTTCTTTGTGGAAGCCATCTGAAGTACAAAAGGGGTAAAAGAGTTCAACTCAAAGCGATGAGACTCCAAATGCTCTTCTCAAGAATATTATGTACTTCAGGGTTTTAATCAGAGAGCAAAATTAGTTAGACACTTCATTGATCCCTTTTCTTTAATCAGATCAGCTGGTGGATGCATTCTTTTTTCTTCTCATGTTGGGGCTGACAGTTTTAATGTCTTGTATTTTCCCCTTAACAAAGATTGTTTAATTCCATAACACAAAAGAGTTCTTTTCTAACTGCTGCTCAGCTGGGCAGAAACACCACTCCTCAAATATCAACACCACTATTAGTTTCTGTGTCCCAGAAACACACAAGACACCCCACAAAGAGAAGGCTTAGCACCACTCGAGCACATTTGCTGAGATGAACATTGCAGACACCTTATGTCAAATAAAACAGGAGAGGATAAAAGTCTGGAAATAACTAGCACGTTGCCTGTGGTGTCAAAGGGGGCTCTATGCCCGGGAAGCAGTTGGTACCCAGAGGTGCTCGTTTCCCTCTGCAGCAGCCAGCTTCCTCTGCGAGAGAGGGGTGAAAGGCACAGGCACCAGCAGCAGAGAAGAAGGGTCCCTAGTTCCTAGGGAACAAGTGTCTTTCTGACCCTCTTCTCTTTCTGAGGGTCCACTTTTGTCAGAAAACGTCACTCCAAATGAGTTCCCTAGGAAGCAGAAAATAAACCCCAGAACGAGTTTCAAAAACTCAGCCTGAAGCATCCGCAGAAAAGCTCTGTTTGAGAGGAAATACTGTCCCACTATCCATACACTCATGAAGTTATAGGATGTTCACAATCATAATATCTGAGCACCTGTTCTTTGGAAAAAGGATTGCTACTTTTAAAACAGTTTGAGCTCAAAAAAAAGAAAAAAAGAAAGTATACCAAAGAGTCTGTGAAGACCCTTAAATTTCAGTTATTACTTTCCATTTCCCAAAGAAGACACATATTGCAGTGCTAATTGACAGCATAAAGCCCTTAGATAGATGCATAATTAATTACCTCTAATGCTGCCAGAAGCCCTTGGACGTAGATATGCTACAATGAAACTATTTATTACGAATCATTACCATGACTTCCTTGGACTGATCTGCAAGTTTATTGAAAGGACTACCACAGATTAAGAAACATCTGGTTTTTTCTTTTCCTGTTCTTGCTCATTTTATCCCATCTTTTTAATTTCTTACTCTTTCCTCTCATGGTAGCAGTGCTGAATAATAACAAGATATATGCATTTAACCATGCTCAGCCATTTCTATGTTAATTAATTCAGGTTCCAAAATCTGTATTTAGTGCAGGTTTGGTAAATCCCCCTTAAAATGGTAATTTCAGCCCAAATCTTCTCCCATGGCAGGGAGAATATTTCAGCTTTTGCCCATCTCTGCTTATGATGTCAGTGCAGGGATTATTTTAATTAAAATGCTAGGTGAGAAAATCAGTAGAAAGATAACAAACAGGCCAGATCACCCATTACCAGTGGCTGGTATATATATGGGATTCTAATCCAATTTATGAAGCTTTCAAGCCAGTAAAACAATTAATTTAAAAAATGCATTTCAGTCAAGATGAAAAACTACTTTGTTGTGTGCTTCTTTTTTTAAAGATGCAGGATGAATAAGCCAGAGAAGACAACAGAGAAGCATTTTCTTCTTGTTTTCATTTATTAATGACACAAATGCAGTGATTACTTGCGGGGTAGGTAATAATGGACCTTGCTATTTCAATATGAAGCAAGCAAAGACCTGGTTTATTTACTTTTTATCCCTTATACACATTCAGACCAAGGACCTAAAACGTGTACGCTGGTTGGTTAACGTCCCCCTTACGTGGGGCAGTCATGCGTGCTAGCAACACTCCCATTGGTCCAACTAATAACCCTCCATCGGTCCATGTTCTTCCTGGTAATACACTGTCCACATTATTCGGAAGTAAAGTTGGCTTACTTCCCGGTGTCCCTTCCTGTGTCTGTTCCTGTGTCCAACTTGGAAACAGTTGGTGTTATTTCTGCTTCCTGCTCCTCGAGATGAACTTTGGTATGTGGCTGCGTGTTTAATCACAAGGCTATAAAGTGGCTGGTTCATTACATGCCATCGTCCTACCCAAACAATTACTCCTAAGTGAAATTAATCAGAAGTCTCCTGGCTGTTTATATACAACTTTAACACTAGCTGAAATACTTCAGGTACTTTGAAAGTGACGTTTAGAAGACAGTGTTTTTCTACTGTTAATTGCTTTCTTTCGAATACCTCCCACATTAGAACAGCCACAGTGGAACATGTCATTGTCCCACTGTGAATATTCAGGGTTGGTGCAGCCACACCTTAAGCACTCTGTGCAATGCTGGGCCTCACCATTTGAGAAAGATGCAAAAGTCACATGTTTGTGGGACACAGAAACTAATAGTGGTGTTTGATATTTGAGGAGTGGTATTTCTGACCAGCTGAGCAGCAGTTAGGAAAGAACTATCTTTTGCATCATGGAATTAAACAGTACAGTCTCATACTGCAGAAATCAGGATTCCATTTATTCTCCTCTAGAATCAAACTAAGTTGGTTACAAACAGTATTTGACAATAAACAGGTATGTTTTACAGTTCCACTATTTAATGACTTAGATTTGCAGCCCAGCAAGATAAATGTGTCAAAATCTATTTATTCTGACTCCTATACTACAGCCAGATATTCATACTTTGTGAATCCAGACTAAGTGGGACAGAAGTTCAAATCATGTCTGGTTTTGAATCTGATTTAAGGACACCAAATCTTACTGCATTTCATAAGCCTGGAGTAACAGCCATACGTGACAAAGCAAGACTGCCCAAAGAAGACTCTGTTGTCCTGGAATATTCTATTCTTCCACTTGCAGGTGCTATAGGCAGCTCTTAAAGCCTTCAAGAGAATATTAAATAGTCAAGAAAAGTTACTGAAATTACTAGATATGAGGCCACCATGCAAGTACACAAAATATCATTACCTTACATTGTATATTTCACTATTGTAATTATGATGTTGGGTTATGTTACTATAAAAAAAAATAGTAGGAAAATCAGAGTGATGAAGCAAAAGAGCCCTTTACTATACAGTATTAAGTGAAAGTATTGAAAAACAGAATAGTGTGCAATTAGACATAAAGTGTATCCAAGCAGGTATTTACAGTCTTCATTATCATGCAGGACAATAAGTAATTGAAGGCAAAAATATGCTCCAAATACAATAAAAGTAACCATCAATTTTGCATGCCAGAGGAACCTTTAAAGTGAACAGAAAAAGATAATTTTCTGCAAATAAACTTCATCAAAAAATGGCTACTCAATTATAATATATTCCATTCTTTTGAGCAACTTTTTTCTCAGTTTTTCAGTTTGCTTTTTGGCAGGGAGAATAAAAAGAGTACAAACACTGTATTCATTAAAAAGAAATACAGGGTGGCAGGGCTAGATTTATCACTGGAATTTGCACACTGCCGTAAAGAATGTCCTCCATTAATGACAACAGCTGTTGGTTTAATAACCCTAGAAAAGATTATTAAATTCCTTCACATTTCACAGAAACAGATGGAAGAAATGCAAAAGTGTTAAAACGTATGGGAGAACATACTGAAATCCAGCAGCATCCTAGAGCAGCTAGGAATCCTAATGCCACAATCTCCTGGTTTACACTGGTCTCCTCGCAGGTGGGTAAGGTGTGTGTATTGTGGAGATTATGTAAATATTGAAAGAGAATAGAAGAGGCTTGATGTGTCATAGGTGGCATTTGCTCTGACAGTTTATCATCACTTACATAATGTATGCAGGCACAGATTTTCTTTCCCCTCTATTTCCTTCTTAGCTTCTTTGCACCTAAAACTTCGAAACCAAAAATCTACACACACAGAAAAATCTTTTAATCAAAGATCTGATAAGCCTGTGAATGTAGGTCATCTTCTGCACTTCCTAGAAAATGATTCATTTCAGGAAATGGAAATTTCCCAACAGTTTGAAATAGAAATCACAACAGGTCCCAAATGCAACTTTTTTCTATTATCAGGGCACCTGTGTCATTCATACGTTGCCATGTAATTTATGCACAAGCTTTAAACACTGCACAAGAACACCTAGGAACATTTGAATGAAATATTGTTGGTAATGTTGCTAATACAGGTGAACACTGGTAGCAAAACTTCAGGCAAATTTGAAGCCCAAAGCCACAAGGAAACTAAAATGGGATCCCAGCCATTTCCACCTGGTGTTTGTCATACATATGCTCCCCCCCTTCCTTTTTTCCCATTTCCCATTCATGTTGGCTTTACCCAGCACGTGGCAGAGCTCTCCCATGAAGAAGGCCAGCAAGGCCAGGCCAGGCTCAGCTCGCTTGTGGGGCTGAACTAATTCAGCACTGTGCAACCTTCCATAAGTGCAGGGGGGAGCAGGGTAGTCCTGACAGAAAAAACTGTCGCCTAGAGCTGGCTGATTACTGGTACAGCTCTTTAGTTTTGCAGATTAATACTGATTTAAGCTGTCTAGGGAATCTGTCCCCAAACAGGCCTATCCAAGAGAAATTCCTTGCTAACAAATTCTTGGACAAATCACCAATAATGAATAACTGAAACCTCCTGGAAATGCCAGTGGCTCAGTTCTCCAGTCCACACAATTCAGCTCCTGTGGTCAAAGGCAAGGAAGGAAATCTCCTGACATAAAATTCAGGTGCACAGGCTCCTGTCCTCATCAAAGCTGCTTAAAAAGATTTTTTTTAAAAAGCAAGATTTTTTTAAAAAAGCAACCTTTAGAGGAACACATTGCATAAAAGCAGCGTTTTCAACTTGAGGGGTAAGAAAGCACCAAAATGCATAAAACATACGTTCTATTTGGGGAAGAAGACACTAACAGTAAGACAGAGGGAGAGAATTCACAATGGCATTTTCCTCCCTCTGTGTTCCCCAATAGGTCTAATATCAGCATGCCTCAGCCCTCCCAAATGATTCATTTAACCTTCACAGTTTAATCATAACAATAATATTTGTCCTTTTCTCACAGCATCTGATGATTGCTGTATTCATTACACTAGAGCTGCACATCCTCTGAAGGGAAGCACTCAGGTGCTAGTCAACCACAAGGCATATATTTTCTCCCCAGGTGCTAGCCAAGTGTTTGGAAATAACCTTTATAATAATATACAGCAACCACTAGACAGTAATAGCTTTTGTTCAGCCGCCAAGAAAGGTTATAAAGTTTTGCAGAGATTTGTTCTGAGCAGACTCCCCCCCCAGTTTTAAAAGACATTTCCGAAGTCTTTTTTGCCAATTCTTCCCTCTCTGGTGATGCTCTGAGCACCACCAGGTGCTCAGGACTCAGCTGTGTACAAGAACTGCATCTGGCACAGGTCCCTCCTCCTGCAGGTAGCTTCTCAGACACAGGGAAGGTGGTTCAGGTGCTTGTGAGGTGGACTGTCCCCTAGCCCAGACAGCATGTCACTTGGGTCCTTGTAGTCAAGAAACTGAGTCACCTTTGGGCTGTGACTCCACTGGATTAAGCTGAACATCTAACCCAGAATGGGTACAAATATTGAGCCAAATATTTGCCCCATGTAGGTCAATGGAATTTTATTGACTTCCTCTGAACAACACTGGTTTGTATTAACTTTTGTCTACCCTGCAGACAACTATATGCCTCACAGACTGAGCTGGATGCACAGTTTAGGAAGCTGTAATCATCAGCTGTTTGTTACCACCCAGAGGGGAACTCATCCTCATTGAGATTTTATCATGGTCCTGCTGAAAGGTGTCTATCCTGAGAGACCCCAAACCTCACAATGAGATGCAGTACTGAGCACTCAACCATTTCTTGTCCACATTAATGCCAGCAAGCACTGCACCCTGTTACCAGTGCTGTACTTCCACTGTGCTCCCACCACCAGGTTCCACATCCCAGGCTGTGGAGGTACACATCTCCAGCTGAGGTTGCAACAGCCTTATACAGCTAGAGATCAAAAAGAAAAAAACACCAAAAAATCAAAACAAAAAAAAAAAGCCCCCAAACCCCCAAATGAAACCCAAAGCATAACACAGACATACCTCTTGTCATAGTCCCTGACCCAAGGACATCACCACAACAGGATCTCTCTCTCCACAAAGTCCAGATGACTGAAATCTCTGCAACATCATTTGGCCAAAGATGGAAATCTTGGTGTGGTATTAGCAAGGTTATGGTTGTATACCTTAACTGTGGTATTAAACATACAATAGATTAGAATGAGTCAAAATTAAAAATCTGCATGTCTCAAAATTTCTTTTTCTGTTACCCATCTGCAATATCCTATATGTTGTACCATCTCAGACTTAAAAAAAACCAAACACCTGATAGATGAGTTTAACTACAAAGTTTTTGCTTCAAGGTAATTTCAAAGGAGGGCCTCTTAAAAGTTGTTTTTATTATCTCCTAACTGTATTCAAACAGTACCATGTGTTTATCTAATACAGTCTTCTGAATGCATGCTCTAGTAAATGATAGATGCAATAGATTTATTAGGTCATTAATCACTGATGAAATTCCTTAAAAATAAATATTAATCTTTGTTTGAGAATTTTATTTTTCTGTTCTGATAGCAGATTAAAAATCTGCCTAGATATTAATGTTCCAAATAATGTATGGTTTGCTTAAGTGAAAAAATAATGCGTTAGATTCAGAAAGACAGTCTGGTAAAATGTTTTCATTACAAGATGTATATGTAATGATTTAAACATCTAATTAAGTATTTCTCTGCCAGTCCAAGAGATATCTTCCTTCTAGATACTTAAAACAGTTTAATATAGTGGGGTTTATTCAGCTATAACCAAGAAGATTAATACCATATTTCCTTGTAAGACAAACTCCTGTCTAGTTACCCAGACCTTTATGTCTCTTCTGCTGCCATCCCGACTTACTGGAAACCAGCAGTTTCACTTACCTCAGCAAGGCCTCACCAGGGCTGAGCACCTGCTCCCCCAGATAAACACAAGCATCAAAGCTGAGACTCCACAGGATAGGGTGCTGTTTGTATAGGCACTTGCATTTAAAACAAGACAAATAAAATCCTACTTCATCAGCTGTACTGCAACTTACTGCACATTGCCAGGTCAGGCTGCACACAGAAACCTTTACAAATTTTTTATCTTTTCATATCATTTGCAATGTATTTCATTAAGGTTTGTTTCTCCTCAGGAAGCTTGGCATTGAATGCAATTCCCACATAAATGAGCTGACAGGCAGTTTATGAGGTGTCTACACTGCACCTTCTTTATGCACACAAATAATTATAAGTTCACTCTTTCGAAAGAATTCTTTTTTGTCTGCAAAACCCAATTACAATATTAAGCCATAAATCTAGGTCTTGTCTCATTGTTTATTTATGGTAATTTTCATAAACAAATGGTTCCCGTCTTCTTTAAACTGACAGCACAAGAAGAGCAAGTTTATCAAAGTCACCTCAAACGATGTATAAAGTAATCGTGTTTTTGTAAATCTAACTCAGGTATGTAATTATTGCAAATATTATCTCCTGCATTACTCACTTGAGTAGAATGGCATTTCAGTAATTGATTGTTTTGAAAAAACATAATTTCATTTCACAAGGATACATGCAAGCTTGTATGTTTATTTATATACACACACTTCCACCTGTTCTTCACATACATGCCTTCCACATTGCATCATTGCCAAACCTGGAAATTTTAGAGTATATTTTAGAATATATTTTAGAGGGAAGCTGATCCCAAATAGGGCCCTGGAGCTGTCTGCCTGTGCTGAGGCTCACGACATCTGGCCCTCATGGTGATTCTCCTGCAGAGATGGAGTAAATCCCCATGTGCTTCTGTGAGTCATGGCTTCACTTGTAAAGGAGCCAGATGCCAAATCTCTAATCCCTTCTTCCTACTAAGCCAGTTAGGAAAAACAAAACAAAGCAAAAAAACCCCTCCACACAGAAATAGTCCTTTCCCTGGCAGATTCAGCTAATAAAGAACATAAAGGCACACTGAGGTTTTATTGGTTTATGTTTCAATCTTTATTATTAAGTTTCTAAATTACTGAATAATATTTATTTGAATTATTCGGCAACCTTCTTTTATTTAAACAGGCATTTGGCAGCAGGGAAACTGGAACAAACCATTTCAATCCATAGCTCTAGAATCTATTAAATAGATAGGCTTAGCAGAAATAAAAGTCTCATTTCACAGTTAAAATTCACTTGCTTGACTCATTTAATCTTCAAAATTTATTACCACTGCTCAGGAATGGCATGGGATAGAACCAAGAAGCACCCTTTGGTGTTTTTGGGGAGCGCAGCCCTGTGGAGGCTCAGAGGACAGGCCCTGGTTCAGCCCCGCCATTTGCAGCACAGAGGCCTGGGGAGGAGGCGCGTGCTCATCCGAGTCAGAGTCTGAGCCTGCAAACCACAGTTCTGTTCTCACTTAGAACCAGGTGTAGTGCTATTGAACTGAATCAGCACATACAGTTATGCTTTTCAGCTTGAAAGGCAGACATTTCGATCGTTACATCTTTGATCTTGCAGATGCCTGATCCTTTCCATTACACACAGGACTCATCCCACTCACACACCAAAATTTGAAAACTGAGGATAAGCCTTTATAGGACTGCGACCCAAGACACTCAGTCTTCCCAGTCAGTATTTAAACTTCAGCAAATTAGTTTCCTCAGGAAACTTGCCAGCAGAACTCGCTCTTGAAAGGCCGGTGCTTGCCTCTCACAGCTTGCTGAGAGCCCTGCAGTAGGCGAGGGCCTTCTCAGGTGCAAGGCTGCGCCACACAGCGCTTTTCCTGAGCGTCATCCTCAGGATGACGGTGCAACACCTGCAAGTGGCAAGTCTCACCTTACTCACAAAGCAATCAAACCATTTTAATTACCTCAATACTGTTTATGCACAGCAATAAAGCAGGCCTGTTAAAGCTGAATCATTAATCATTTGAGCTAAATCAATAAGTAATTATACACGCCCTACCACTGTGCTCATAAACAGAACCTTCCAGACCTAGACATACTGGAAGCATACAGTAATCACATATACATGTGCAAGAAAGAGGGGAAAATAGCTGTTCCTCAGAAAAACTACATTTTTTCCTAAATGCTTAATAGTGAGATTTGCAAAGTTCCTGAGCTGTAAACTGATAATTTCTTCCTAAAACCACTATAGGCTTTTAAAAATTTTATTATATCAATAGCAGATTCATAATTACCTCATTTGGCATTATTTCTGCACCATAATTTTAAACACTGATCAGACACGCACAAGGGCACACAAACATTAGCAAAGTGATGGCTATGCACAGCTTCCATGTACAGTCTTAGACAGGGGAAATGTACCCCACACTCCTGACGGGCAGGGAATCAATGATCAGAACACTTTTCTGCCATGCCTCTTCATGGGTCCTGGTACACTATATGAAGACAAATGGAAAAATGGAATAATGACTTTGACATGTATGTATTACTGCCATCTCTGAGGCTTTCTGAAAAAGGTCACGGGTAGTCTCTGAACTTGCAAAAGACTGTCGGAGTGCTGGGAACTACTTACAGAGAAGCAACTGGCATTTCCAAGGGCACAAGACATATTATTTCAGTAATTATGGAGATTTATTTCAACTGGGGATATAGTGAATGTTGTAAATTCACCAGAGTGTAGACACTTGTGCTGACCTGCGGGTCTAAGGCTCAGTAATGCCCAGGAACAAGACATACCACCTCTACAACTTCAAGCAAGGGCAAGGCTGAAGCCACCCATCTCAGCAGCGATGTGCTCACATCCTCTGTGGGGTGACAGCAGGCACCAAGGCAGAGGACTCTCCAGCAAAGCCTGTCACATGCCAAAGTGAGCGCTGGGGCACAGACCACACAGTCTGATACTTGCTAAACTATCCTGTGGACAACACAGTCTCATCATCTCTGTTTTCATCATGCATAGGTTCTCAAAGCTTTTTTTAAACAAATACCTGTTTCAGACAGCAGGAGGGGTTAGCATGCCTCTGCTTCAGTTTCAGAGGTGTGGGCTGGTGGGCTCGTTAGGGTTCAGCAGACATGTCCCGGGGGGGTTTCCCAGAAGTGCTTCTGACAAGCATGCCTGGGTTTCCACTGTCCTTCAGCCTCCCAGCACTCACGGGATCAGAGGAAGATGAGCAGCTCTGGGCCCTCTGTCAGCTTACCCACTGTATAAAACAAGACTAATCACACAAAAGAACAGAGGAATGCTCCCAGTTACAGTCTGAGAAGAGGAGACGACTCAGTGCGTGTTATGGCTGGGGCAGATTGCAGTGCACAGGCACAGGCACTGCCAGCACATCCTTCAGAGATGCAGTCCTACCCTATCAGCTGATACATGCTGAGAGGTCTCAGATGCCTCCTTGAGAGCCCATGTGGCCCGATGTTCACAAGAGTAAGCATTGCTCCACTCATGTCTGCTCTGAAACTGAGCCCAGGCTTCTTCAGAGCAGAGCACCAGCTGGGTCTCTGAATAAATAGCCAAATGCTGACAGTCTGAGCATGTTAGATGCATATCAGTTATCAAGTGCTCAGGATAGTGTCAAATGATACCATGACATATACCCACACAGGATCTACCCCCAAAGTAGATTAAAAAGCAATAGCTGTGAGGAAGCAATAGGTTTGCATTCTTTTTCATTTAAATCCATTGTTGAAGGCTGAAAAATTTGTGACTTTTAGATTTCCTTTAAAGTACAATGAATTGAAACAACATTAGGAAAAGGAATTATGAAAAGTCTCAGGTAACTGTGAGAGCTGGAGCTTTAAGAAGAAACACCAAGTATTGCAAGATTTTTAATAAAAAATACAAGACATGGCAGGACCTCTGCTTTAGTGTCTTCTTATTCTCAGTTGAGCCGTAAGTGCATCCTTCATCACGGTGCTTACCCCGAGACAGGGAGTCACAACCAGGTACCAGAATCCCAGCTTCTATAAATCACCTCTGCATTTTACCTGTTTCAGTCTCTTCAGAGGCAGATGTCTTCCTTTCAAATGGAACCTTGGTCTATTTTCAGCATATGCTTCCAGGACTGAAATTCTTGCACAGGATTGGAAAAAAAAGGAAAAAAAAATGCTCCTCTAATAAAACCTACATAAGATAATAAAATTTTTATAGTGCATGAAAATAACAATAAAGAATCAAGCTTTTGTATAAATCAATGAATCTCCGATTTAAAAAACTTTTGTGCAAACAATATTTCCTTGAACTAATACAATACAGGGAACTGAAAATTTTAACTTTAATATAATTGCATCAATAGAGCTGTCATATTTCTCCAAACAGCTACTCTGAAGATGAGACTTTAAAGCATGGTTCATAAACATAGGAACAGTGAACAAAATAGCTTCTTTTTTGATAATTAAACAGTTAGCAGCTAAATTGAATTGTAACTGATTGGAAAATTGCTTTTTTAATGAGATTTAGTCACTAGGAAATGGCTTTTCCTTCAATATGCCCAATGCACATAGGGACATTTAAACAGCAAATTGCCTTACTGGCTTCCTATTTAGACAGTCTAGATTCAACTTTCTGCAAGAAAAGATGCGTGACCCAATAGACAAATCTCAGCCTTGCCAGGGCTCGGAGCAGATGCCAGCCCCAGTGACTCTGCTGCACCTGGGCATCAGATACCCAAAGAGAGCAGCCACAGGTCTGCATACAAAGGAAGAGTAGGTGCTAGAGCTTACCCACACGGAAAATAAAATTCACATGCTGCAAGCTCTGCCCTGGCCCACTGCTGTGGCCGTGTGCCTCCTGCCTCCCCTCCTCTGCTGTTGAAGAAATCGGAATGAACAGTTCTTTCCCTGCTGAAATCAACAGCAAAAAGACCCTATACTTCAGGAACTAGGATTTCACAGTTTTGCTACAATATTAGCTAAACTCCCTTCCAAATGGCAGTATTGACATCATCAAAATGAACTCTGAGGCAGTGCAATGCTGATGGCACAGGCACATGGCACAACCAGCTCTGGCTGCCCATCACTAATCCCCTCGTGGGCACTGGACAGACGCATGTGCCCACTTTCTCTCTCCTCTGTTGCTTTCAACTTCTTCAGAGCTCAGCAGGCAATGTTCAGAATCAAACTGGTATTACATTTTATTAATATTGTAGCTCATAAAAGTTTGTTTATACAAGCCTTTGCACAGAATGAAGACAATCCTTCCCCCAAAACCCTGAATAATCTAAATACACAAGACAGATAAAGCATGGGAGAAAGTACTGATTTATCTTTTTTAAAGATGTATTATTTTAGACCTAAGATACTACTATGAATTTTAAAGCTAAAAAAAAAAAGAGTAGCCTTTTTTCAAAACTAGAAAGGCTATTAAAAAAATTGGCATATATTCAGAAAACAGTGCAAAAAGAAATATTGTCCATCTGTGTGAAGAGCACTGGGTAAGTATGTATTGAAAATAAATTATCATTTGACAACCCTTTAGCTAAAGAAATTTTCCAAATGCTTCAGGAACAAAAGATTTCGATTAATCCTGATTACTGTGAACAACATAGAATTTATGACAAAAAATGCAGTGTACAGCTAAGAAAGACTTTTATTGTTTAGTTTCCAAGATCTCTACTGATGTGACTTGGATTGCAATATAAACAGCAGTGATTGCAATCATTTGTTGGTACCATAGCAACAGACAAAATTAAAAGGGCAAACTACAAAGCTGAACTGGCATCATAGTTGTAGCTTCTAATTGCATGAGTAAAATTACGTGTACAGGATGGCAGCAGTACTTGCAGTACCTGTCACACAGGTTTTCTTGCAGAGATCAAAGTCATTTAGGTCAGGTTCTGAAATCAAGGACCAGCATTAGCTCGTGTACTTCTACCAGTTCTCTCTATACATATGCATCTCTTGTCTCTACAGTTTTAAATATCTGCGGAGTGGGGGTACACTTAAAAACAAGACTTCAAAGCAATCTTATGGAGATTTACACCATTTCTCCATCCTCCAGATTTCAAATTTGGAACTCATTCATGACTATTACAGTTTCATTCTGGATTTTAGAAAGTGGCAGGGAACAGATTCTGCCCTCTCCCCAAAAAAAAAAAAAAAAGGAAAAAACATGCTGTCGTTGCCTAATCTTGCAGCATAAGACATAAATACACTCAAATAAAACCCACTAGCAAAGTTTTCATCAAAAAGCATCAGAAGCTAGTTCCTATAAAATGCTCTGAGTAAGGTGATATTTTGGTTGTTTTCATCCTGTTTTTTGGCTTTGGCATAAGAGATGAGCTGAAAGCCTGGATCTGCTGGATTCTCCAAATGACCCTGGAAATTGCACATGAGATTGGCATCTCTCAGCTCCAGGTCTCTGTAAGAGGTAGAAAAAAATTTCCCTTTTCCCACCTTTTCCCTGCCTTATGTATTTGGATAAGCTCTTCAGAGTATTCCCCCTGTGTTTACACACTCCTGAACATGATGGGGCCATCAGCACAACTGAGGGAAGGCATAATACTCATACAAATAATAAGAAACAAAAATTCACCATCTTCAATCAGGCTTTCAATAGAAGAGAGACATGTGCTTCAAGGAGCCAGTTATATCACTTATGCACACAGAGATAACATTGTTAAGTAGTAAAAGGGGGGAAGCAGGTAATGTATTGAGATTATTTCACTGATGTGTTCAATCAAGCTAACTCAGAAGCATCTTTGAAAATTGAGTATTGGAAGCACAGATTAAAGGTGGAGCTCAGATCTTTAGGCATGCCTGTCATCAGGCATCAAAACCATTTAACATTAATTTCCAGTACTAGATACTGCAGAAAATATATTATTAGCAGCATATACAAAGATACTTAATGATACATTATTGACCTCTGATGAGTGTCAAGCTATGGAAATTCAAAGACATTATCTGTGCTATGAAGTGCAACTATAAAGTGAACTTTTAAATTTCAATTAATTTAATGGCAATTTCCTTTATCAGCTGTCTGCTGGAGAAGAAATGAGGGCTAAAGGCTGAGCTGGTCCATTCTGATGGATCATCTGCTTTTGCAGAAGGACATGGCACTTGGCCACATTAAGTGCCAGAAAGCTGAATCTGAGTTCATGATTAACTGTCACATTTTCCCAGCTCTCAAGAACTGGCCAGGGGACCTTCAGATGTGTGACTTCCATCACCTCAGAGAAAATCTGAACTGCGAAGACACTTTTGTAAAAATTAGTAGGTGAATTCTTAGCTGATATAAATGCATAGTTTTATCTCAAAGATAAATGAAAGTGCTCTCAAACACTTAAAAATCAATTTTAAGTCGTCACAATAAAGTTCTGCTTTACCTGCACACCAAAATGGTGTGTTGCTTTAATCCAGGGGGCAGAAAACTTCAAAGCAGCATCAGTGGCCCCACAGCCACTGTAACTGCACTCCCACCACTGACAGGGCCCAACCCACAGACAGCAGACCGTTCCTCCACAAGAACCTGGCACAGGTGGACATCAGGGCTTTTTGCCTGTCAACACACCTGTGCTCGGCCCCCTCAGCAGCATTTCTAGAGATGGTGGGCCAGGATTCCCACTTTTCCAGGCACTGCTGCACTGAGCTCCCCATTCTGATCTCAATGAGCAAATAATGTTTTCTGAAATTAAACTACAGCATCTCTAACTTCAGCCCTTTTCTATTCACTAGCCCTTTGTTACAATGAGAGGAGAATAATACTGCCTAAAGGTAGCCCAGCCATGAGTGACAGCAGACACAGTAATGTGTGTAATTACAATATTCATAAGTAAATTTTCATTATAATTAACCAAGACAACTGTCTTCTTTTGTTCTGATTACCTAAAGATATGTTAAAAGTAGGTTTGCATAATTAATTACCAAATGTAAGGTTCCCTACAAATCCTAGGAGGTTATTTCAGGGAGCTTGTTCAAGGAAGTCATCTCCATAATAAACATTATCTGGCACTTCTGAGTTTATAAATTAAGTATAGTGATGTAAAGAGAAATACAGCTTGAACATCAAGTGGAAGATAAAGCCCAGGAATTATTATTAGCAATGAAAAAGCTTACATGAAGGTGAGAAGGCTCTTTGAAAATTTAAAGGATTCTGCATGACATGAAAGCTTGGCCTCAGAAGTCACAGGCAGCTCAGGCAGCATTTGGCCACTCTGCAGAAGGAACACATCTGTACCAAAGCCTTTTTATACAATCCTTGGTGCACGCTAAACAGCACCCGGCCCAACTCCCCTGAACTTGGGTGTCCACCACCTGTGCCTAAGTGACAGGCAGCTCATTGCTGCCCACAGACCTGCACGTTGACTGTTCCAGACTGTCTCTGGTCAGATCCAGGGCCACATGAGAACAGCCCTTCCAAAACACACCCTCAGACCTCAGTCACCTCTCACTCCAACTGAGCCCCGTAGGAGTGCCTCCAACCCAAGGGCCAAGCAGCACCTCGATGCTTTTACTCAGACAGTACAAATAACATGAACATGAGTGTCCCATCCATCAGCTGGAAGCAAATGGAAAAGCAGAGAGGCAAAGAACTCGCCTCCTCTGAGGGTGTCTGACTGCAAGAGCTGCAGAAACATCTTTGCTGAAAGCAGAGACAGCCTGCAGCCCAGGAGAACCAGGCTCTGTCACTGATAAGTGACTTCTTTTTTCAAGGCTTTATTGCTCCTCCTGACTTCCCTGTGCCTTTGTTAGATTTGGGCATTATTAATTTTTGTAAGTGAATAAAACAAATATAAATAAAAAGAATATATAAAAAGAATAAAAATATTAAATATAAGCCAGACCAACTATCTTTTACGGACAAATATGCAAAGTTTACAAAATAAAATTCATTAATAACACTAGAATAAAATCTGTCCTTTCTAGGAACTTACATGAAGAGTTTTTGTTAAATCTAATCTGCACATAGTTTACATGAGTACAATAGCCATCTGTCCTTCCTTTTCTGGAGAAACCATAATTCTGCAACAAATTATTATTCTGAACTTCTGGACAGAGCTCTGGGGCTGTTTCCATCTCTTCAGACTCTCAGACATTTTTTAAATGTTGATGCCTTAATAACTTCTTTTATGGCAAGGTTGATGTAGTGTCTCCTAGGTTAGGACTCATTTACTTCTCCCTGGTTAGGATACTCATAAGCCACAGCCCAGCCTGAGCAAGCATTGCTCTGCAGATCACCATAGTGTGTTAAGAAATTATGTGCAATCCAGTAATGCAAGGCTAATATTAAATCAAATAGATTATTTTACAGAGAGACAAAGTGGCAAGATCCATCTAAGGCAAAACAGAAATGGGCGTGAAGTTTCTTTTCACAAATTAACCAGTGAGGAAGTGCTTAAGTTTTATACCTCTTAAAACTGGAAGCAGGGAGAGCTGTGACATAATGCCCACCAACAGTGTGAGAGGACAAACTAGTCATCCTTACATATTAAAAGATAATTAACAGAAGAAAAGCAGAAGGGATAGCCTCTTCCATCTGCCTTATTTCTGCATAGGCTCCTTCATAAAACAGGGGAGGAAGAGGTATTATCCTTTTTTCCCCTCACTGAGTCAAAGTGTAAGCTACAAATGTAAATAAACTCACTGGAACTAACTGCAACAGGAATATTACCATCTAATAACCCAGCAAGCTGTCTTATTGTCTCCGTTTAGTTGTCAGGATGAACTGAAACCTAGAGAACAGAACTGCTCTCTGCTACTCTCACCACAACCTCAAAGGGGAAGATAAAAGTGGAATAAGGCAGGAAGTTGAAAATATAACACTTAATAGAACCGGGAAGGGATAAACACGAAAAACATACCAATAGATACAAAAACCCGTTTCAGTGGCCGCTGATGTAAGTGTCCGACAGTCCCTGGCAGTAGAGCCGAGTCNCAGAGAGGAGGAAGAGGTGACCCTGCCACTCTCCTGGCTTTTATAGGGTATGGCAGGAAATGGTAGGAACGACTGACCTACTCTGTCTTGCCCCCGGGATCCCACGGGCTCCTAAGCAATGCAGAGCTCTCTCTAAGGCGTCGTGCCGATACCGTAACATCAGCCTGTGCTCCCCCCGCCCCCCAACCAGAACACGCCCCAGATCAGCTGTACAAACATCAGACTGTGCCCCCTCCAACCAGAAGACCTCCATCTCACTTCCAGCTAGGGAAGCTTCATACTGAGAGGTGATAAATAGGTACTCTGAAAAGTGGTCACAGCACAGCAAGAAGAACTCATCAGACAAAAAGAAGTAAAAAAAATCAAGCAGTAATGGGACAAGAGTCCCATTTTTTAAAATTACAAGTAGTCCATAATAAGCAGTTTAAACTCTTACTGTAGACAATCATCCTTTGGTAAAGTTTTTATTTACTACAGTTTCTACTATTTAATTGATTTTTTAAATAAAACTGAAGAAAAATATATAAAGAAGATCCAATTACACATAATAAAATATGCACACGTCATAAAAAGCAACATAAAGCAGATTTATTCCAACATTTTAAAAGTTCAAGCTCTCAATAGGGAAATACAGTGAAAGCTCAGGCTTGTGAAGAATTACATCTGTTTCCAGTGTTTCTACCAGCCATGTTATATGTGCTTTAATAACGTCCACAATACTGAAGTACAAAATCTCCATGAAGGATGACCAACTTGATATTGTTCATTTTATTTTAATGCCTCTGTGAAATTATTTGCATACTTCCATATATTATTCTATTTGTTAATGCCATAAAAATAAATGCTTAAATTAAAATATATTTGCAGTTCATCAATTTTTGGTGCAGTTTATGGCTTCTCCAACAAAATACTCAATACGGGATTCATTTTTGTGTGTTATGATGTTTGTTTATATGTATCTGCTTGGCATTGCAAGAAAAAAAAACGTGTAGGCAACTCAGTTTAAAATCCTATTTTGCCATCTTCACTGGCTGGGACCCTGCCCTAGTGAAACCACCTCCTTGCCCTCACACCTCGCACAAAGAGAGGCAGCTCAGCCTCAGCATGTGTAGCTCACCACACACTAAAACGTAGATGTCACTTGTATCATCTCATCTTGCTCATGTTCCCCTAGTCAGAGACGTACCAGCAAAACCATTCCATTTCTGCCCTGCAGTGAATACAACCTGTGTGAAGGAAGTCCTTCACTGTTGGACTTTAGAAAGTCTCACTGTAAACACTGTCTGTCTTAGTCACAGAAAGCTCTTAGTGCTCCCTAGGACTAAAACATCTTGAACTCTGAAGAACACTGCCATTACTCGCCAGAGTTTGGATGTTCACACTGGTAATCTGAGGATGGCAGACAAATGCAGGGCACCATTCATCAGGTCACTGCTCATGCTATGAGACACATTAAAACCAGCTCCTCTTTCAGCCTCGAGGATTTCACAGAACTGGAGGACAAAGGTGGAAAAAAATCTTTCACAGCTTTTGAAGTGAACATTTAAAGTCTACTCTTTGCACGACCCAGGCACTACTGTGATTCACCCAAGCTGCACTGCGGCTTGGTCTCAGGGTAACTCTGAGAAGGGTTAAGCATATCTTTAGTCCAATCAGCCACTGAAGAATACTCCACAGGCTGCCTCTCTCATACTGATGGGCACAAGTGCAACTTCCCAACAGCCAGTTCGAACATTTTTCCAATAACTATCTCCATGTGCCTGCCAAGCCTTCACAATCATCAGTCACAATGGTTATCATTATATTTCATGGTGTAGAAATGAAATGCCACATTTTTACAAAGCCAAGAAGATGTTACTGAATTTTTCTTTTAAAACCAAGCTGTTGGCCTGACTGACTAGCATGTTTATGGACCTGCTTCCTACCCTTGTAAGGAATCTGCAAGCAACTTTTCAAGAATGAAATGGCATGACACATACGGATACACAGCTATATACAAGGCTACTATCCTTTTAATATGTTTTTCTATCTTCCACAGAACAAGATTGTTCCTGACAGATGTTAATAAGAACTGATCTAAGTAGCTGCACCACTTCTGCACACATCTAGGCAAAGACAACAACTAGGCCTGCAGACTGTGGGAAATGTGCCTGTCTGAAATCAAAGAAATACACAGTTCTGAAATTACTGGCAGTCACCCAGTTGATTTACTTTTAACACTCAATCTCCACCTCTGTTTCCTTGCACTTTTACTGCATTTCTTTCCGAATTTCTGTGGAAAATGTTCATATACCATAGGAGATTAGTTTTTGTGGCTTTTTTTTTTCTAAATAATAAAAAATGTAGTTGGTCTCAAGTTTCTGCCAAGTTTTATCCAGATGTGACTCAACTCAAGCAACCCAGAAAGCTCTTCAACAGCAAATGAAGCACTATCGGTCATGAGGTACTATGCAAGTTACATAGTTGGGCATGGTTTATAAAAACTATGCTGCTTATTTTTTCTTTAAACATGCTGAAGTGGCATGGAGGCCTTCTGTTGGCTCTTAACAGATGACTTTCACCCTCTGGATAATTGAAAATACACATCCGATAGAAGATAGCAATAAGTACTGAGATCCCACATTGTCCTTTGCAACAGAACCATTGAGAAGCAGCAGTGGGCAAATCCAAAAATAGGTCATTCAGCTTCTCCCCGTCAGCTCACTGCAGGATATGCTGTCAGTTTAATTTCTTCGTTTAGTTCCTTCTGCTTCCCATTACACTGCTTTTGAATCACAACCATATATGGGAGTAGGATATGCCAGCTGGCTCTGCAATTTTTTGTACACACAGAACTCCTGCCTTCAAACAAGATTAACCTTCAAGTAAAATTAAGCAGAAGCCACGAGCATACAGCACCTAGTAAATGGACAAACACAAGGTGTGCTTTACTCTGGTATCTCATAGACTTGTACTAAAGTTTTTGCTATGACTAAAGATCATTAAAAAAACCCAAAAAGAACATGTGAAGAGGCACGTAGGTAAGCTTTTACCGGGAAAGGAGGGTCATACAGAAATGGATTGTCTCCTGCCAGTGCTAAAGAATAAAAACGTGTCTTAAGTTTCAGGGCAAAACACTACGATTCCAGTGTATTTGAAACATCAGCAGTTTTTCAGGAGTATGATGCTATATTTTCTGAGTACCTGTCCTGGTGAGGCTGAGCTTCCTTTTCTTATTCCGAATTATACTTTTAATCTGATAATAATTTTCTGCTTGGTAAACGCATCCTATTTTTTTTTTTTTTTTAAGAAACAGACAATAGCAAAACAAATCTTCGTTACCAAGACAATAATTGCACACTTATTTTTATGGTTTCTCTGGTATCTTCCAGTTCTTCCCCCCAGGGCAAACCTAGGCCATGCCCTTGCAAATGTCTTTCCCTGTTGAACAGGGAAGAGCATGTTGATTCTTATTGCCATCTAGTGACCAAAGCTATTTCTACTTTCATATCAAAATGGGTTACAAATTTGGGGAATTTTGAAACTGAGAGCAAAATAGAAAGGAACCTTGCTTCTCACCCTTAACTTTGTGCTACCCTATGCATATCCCTTATGGACCCTCAGACCTCACTCAGGTCTGCAGTGTCAGCCACTGCTGCTTTCGTACAGTCCTTTGTCTCTGCAAATGAATAGGTCTTTTACCCACCCTCTAGAGCTCAGCAATTTAGAACGAGGTCATTCTGCAAAAATGAATAGCCTTGTTTTGTCCCCGAGGGAACAGGGGTCACCTTGCAGGGTAGGGTAAGCACAGCACCTCCACAGGACCAGAGTAACATTTGATATCGCTGTAACAGCCATTTCATCACTTTAGGAGAACGAAGAAGTCAGATTGTTTTCAGGTGTTTTCAAGATTCTTCAGAGAGGTATTTTAATTTGGCTCATATTTTGTGGAGGCTGACAAGTGGCTCACTTCTTGCTGAGAAAAACTCCTAGCAGCTAGCTCTGCACACAGGGCACCAAAGCACACCACAGGAAGACTTAGGAGTGCTACAGTCCTTGGACACTTGGCTTGCTGGTCTCTTTATCCAGACACTGTTGTCTTTAACGCAGCTGGAAGCCTGAAGTTATTAATTACTGAACAGTATCAGTACCAAAGTCCGTGCAGCTAGGAGTAAGATGGACATGCTGATGAGACAGCACCTGGTTCTCCTCCTCCTGTCAAGGCCGTCTGTTGCCATGACGTGCGTTAACTCGTGTCAGTGCCACCAACAGCCACACGATGGCACTGCAGCACAGATTTCCAAAATAAGCCTCACTGTGCTTTTTAGAGAGGAAATACCACTTCTTCAATAAGCTAGGCCTTCTCCCCCCCCAAAAAAAAACCCAAACCAAACACCACTTGCCAGGCCACTTGACCAGCCACTGTCCCACTCACAATGTTGGCACTAGCCCAGCAGTTACAAGGCTGGAAGTATCTACTCTTGGAACCTCCATTGGTGCATTTGGGCTCAGTTTTGCCCATATAGATAAGCCTATGATATGCATAAATGGGCCTGGGCCCTTGCTGAATCACTGAGTTTATGAACTCAGCTTGATTTCACATTCTGTGTGTGAGTGTGTACAAATGATGCAGATATCAACAAGTTTGGATCTGAGAAATAAGATGTTACTCAAATTATAAATCAGCATAATGTACATTAGCTCCAGCCATCAGCTTGTAAGATTGAACACTGCTAAAGGTGGATGAGAGGAAAATGGCACCTTGTAGTAAAAATGTTCTCTTAACATGTTTTAACATTGATTAATGTAAGATGCCAAACAGCAAAGGCTGCTTCACAAATGTTCACAGACATTAACATAAAGCATCCACTCATTCTTCACGTTTAACTTTTCCACCATTGGGCTCTATTAGTTTCCTTTTGTACATCAGAAGATGAACACCCTCAGTTATCCTTGGATGTGCCTGCAATCTCCCAAGGCTAAGCTGTTTGTGCCAGGCCTAGGTTCAGTCGTTCACTGAAGTGAACAAGAGCAGGATTGAATGGTTTTTCATTTTACTAGGCCATGCCCTGAAAAACACTAAGGGCTCAGCTCTCAGTAAGGGCAAGGGAAATTGGTGGTGCTCAACATGACAAGGAATTCTGAATTCCTTATTTCTTCCTCTCCCACAGAACAAACATTTTTAAATAAGCTGCCCTCCTTTCTGAAGCGGGTGGAAAAAGTACATTCCCAAGGCAAACTTACACAGAAATATTAGAAATTACAACAGCTGTTGAGCCCCCATCACTTTTACAGTTTTCTGATGAAACCTTTTAAATGCCTCCCTTGATAAGGAATAAAATCTGAGTCACTCTTTGTTCTTGATCCAGAGTAGCAAGTTACTTTTATTTGTCAATAAAGCTATTGCACTTTTCAGTGCCTTTTGCTAAAGCTGAGCTGAAGCTTCAATCTGAAGATGTGCCTCTATTTCCAGATTTAATCACGAATGTTGTAGAAAGTGTCTTCTGTAAAACAAAGTCCAGTTATGAGTGTTTTTAAAGTTCCAGGTTTACAGTCTTCCTATGTCGTCACTCAGTTGAACAATATAAAAAACGCACAATGGAAGTCAAATAATCCATGTAATAACCATCTACTTAATTTTATTTCAAGACTAGAGTCCTGTAATTCAAAACTACACAAATTCCCCATTTCTCACTTTGGTGCTTTCTCTCTTTAATTTACCAGCAGAGAAAAGTTTTACAGGGACAAGTAATAGCTCATTTATTGAGCTAAGTAGAAAAAGGACAGACTTAGAACAATTGCTTTCAGTTTCACTTAATTAATTGGCATGAGAGGAAATGATACTGCTTAGGAACTGAAAAGCAGAGGGGGATGTTAGCAAAGGGAGAAGTGTTAAAATTCACAGCCGGTCTAGGACAGGGTGAGGAAAAAGACTTACTGCCTATGGATCAGTGCAAGCTCAACTGGAGGTATTGTCTGGCATAATTGTATCAATGCTTCTACTGAATATGACAGACCTGGGACGGAACATTTGTTCTGTGAGATCTTTTGTGCTGATCTCTGCTTACAGTAGGGAAGGTACTGCACTGTTCATAGTAGCATAATTTGAGAGACACCATACGTGTTACTCTGAGTCAAGAGAAAAAACATACTGGGTCTGAAGCAATGCTTGCTTAATGCAACCCCATAGGAAACCACTGTGTGTTGAAATCTAAAGAACTTTGTTATATTCTGAGTATTAACTTTTCTAGACACACTTCCTCTGCAAAATATCCCATTGTTCCTATTAACCCAATGTAGAATAATTCTGAACTATTAATTCTATTCTAAATTTCTGGAATTCTACAGTACCTTTTTCTCCATGGCTTGATTTTTGTTTCATCCCGTTCAAAGATGTCAAACGCAGACATTTGATCTAGAAAAAGAACAGGCGTATCAGATGAGACCTTAATATGATATTCAACATACAATCATATTCAGTAGGGAAGCAACTGAGCCCCTTTGATGGGATGGAAAATTACCTAGAGCTCCATCTCTGATGCAGCTAATATATAATCATACTATCTGCTTAGCAGAAACAGTATCAGTCTTCAGCAAAGAAGGACAGTTGCTGAAGACTTGCCAGGATTTGAGCTTAAAATTAATGGCTTGAATCATGGTTATTTTCCTAAAACTCAAGCAGACTATAGACAGTGGATCTTGTTTGTGTAGATGTGAGCATAAATAGCTAATGGAATTAACAAATTCCACACTGTACCTATGGCCAGCATTTCAAGCTGTGGAATCCAGAAATGGGTACTGGGAACGCGGACAGTATGGAGATAGTGACTCTGCAGGTATGGCCCTTTGCATGTAGGAAGGTGAGTCCAAGGTGTCACTTCTCACCTCATGTTTCTGAAGGGTTGGAAGTGGCAGAAGAATGTTGCAATGGGTACAGGTCACCAGCATGTCAAAAGACCGGATGTCTTTTTGAACTTGAGGTGATGTGAAAAATCTGCCTCTTGTGGGAGAGGGAAAGCCAATCTTTTCATTCTTTGGGGGGTTTAGCAAAGTTTTGGAGGTCAGTGGCTGGTCCCTTTCTTTCCCTTTGGGACGGACATCTCTCCACACCATTGCATTCTCAGAGCAGGAAGAGGTAGCTGGGGAGGAAGAAGACTGTGGTGGATCACTGCTAGGTTTTGAAGTTGACTGGCCATCAAGAACTTTTTTCAGCTTAAGGGCTGCACAGCATTTATTCTGTTAAAAAAAGAGCACGCATAATGAGGTGAAGATAGGCAAAACGCCCAACTGTGTGGTATGCTGCGATTTGTGACAGATGTGAGTCATGGGGAGGGACAGTGAACACCAACATACAGTGATGCTTTGGCTTACCAGATGTTGAGAGTACTGATCATCTGGAAATGACTTACTGCACTTCTGACAAAGATTGCCACCAGTACCTTCAGAAGGAAAAAAAAAGTGGAGAGAAACACAGTACTGACACTAGCCATCTAGACAGGCTGCTGAGATCCACTTACAGTCACTGGTTCTAGAGAAATACAGAATGCTGATTCTGCTGTCCAAGAAGGAATTAGAGCTGTGACTACATTTTGCTTTTGGCACCACTCAAAACCAATCTACCATCCCTTCTTGCAAACTTCAGGATATTTGAAATTCCACTCCAGCCCCATGTTTTGTGGCTCAAGAGGCTTCACTCCTACCCTGGTCTATCTTACTCTGTTGCTAGGTGGTTCTACTCTCTGTAGTTTATTTTGCCCACCACTGCACCTACTGATGTCTGGTTTTTTCTGGAATCACTGATAGGATTTGCAAATTTTTGGTTTTGACATACTCTGTCCAATACCTTAGGCCTAATAATGCTGCTCTCAATTTCAAGAAAACAAGGTATTCATCACTGGCTTTATATATGAAGTAGGAGGAAATTCTAAATCATATTTTCTCCTGTGCAACAAATAAAAAGAGGAAATGTTCCACTTTATTTTCTGACAGAAGAAATTTCACTTCCATGATATAAAGGAGGCATAAAAGAGCATGGCCAATGAACTACCAGTCAGTGGAACCACTCTGGCTTTACAATAACCAGCATAACAGAAAGCCACACTTGGCCCTTTAACTGTGGTTTGTTAAACAACAATCTCCTCCAGCCTAGAATACTGAGAATTGTAGAGAATGCAGGAGAATTTTCATTGAGATTTAACAGTTGACCCAGTCAATGACAATGATGAATTCTGCTTACCAGTGGGGCAAATAAATGTGGCATTAGTAGATGCTTCACTGGTTTTAAAGTTCACATCCTTATGATAGGACAGACCACTGTTCTGGCAAATCTCTTTGTGTTTGTTCTGATCTTTGTACATGATATATTTGTTACACTCCCAACACCACTCTGTTCGGCTGGCACAGGTGTTCAGGTGTTCCTGTAGCTTGTTGAAGGGCATTTCAAGGTCACAGATCTTGCATTTCATTGCTCGTTTGTGGCATTCCATGGTCTGCACATGAATAGAGGAAATTATTGCAAGTTTTCTATCAATACTAAAAGTGGGCATTGGGTGAGAGCGATGAGTGACTGTTTAAGAATGCCCTCCTTAAGGGGTATCTACACAACCAAATGCAAGCTTAGCCATTATTAAGAGTTCGCATATCTAGGCTATCTTTAATTTAGGATGATTTTGGCAATACAAGGCAAAATGGGAATCAATAGCAATGAAGATGTTCTGTATCAGTACAGGTTAGCAACAGAGCACAACTCCACATAGAAAATTCCAATACTTCAGCTACCACCACCAGGGGGGGCCTGCTATGTCTTCACTTCTTTGGTTCTTTGAAATGGTTAGACTACAGCTAGCATGGACAGTCTGCGCTCACTTCCCAGCCTCTGCCAATTCCTTTGCATATCTCCTCCTTAGCTATTTCCTTGACTCCCACTTTTTATAACCACTCCTCTGGAAAAGCAGGTAATATGAGTATGGGGGCAGGAAAGAAATGTCTTTGAGAAGCCCTCAAAGAACATCAGCTTGAGATGCCAAGGATGTGAAAGTAATAGATTATCTCCTGGAACAGACCATCCCATCACAACTGTATGGGGCAACCATCATTGCATATACTTATTTACAAGGGGGAAAAGGTATGCTAAAACACTGCAACTGTTGAGAGGTTTAAGTTTCTTCCTGGTCCAGAACAGGTGTAAGGGATTTACATGTTTTTGCTGTTGAACCTGTTACTGTGACTCTTGGTGGCTGGTCAAAGGGGTCAGCCTAGAAGGTAAAAAGTACTGCACTCCATATTTACCTCATGATGGTCCAGCTGGTATTGCTGCATGTTCTGGTGACAAAGATTGCATCTGACCTGCAAGCAAAACATACAGAAGTTCACTGGAAGCATAGGAGGATGATTAGTGCTTTCATATGACAATACAACTTCAAGGTGCTGAGATTTCTGTCATTTTCATCCCAATCATCAACAAGCTGTTGGTAAATTTTTGCTTCCCTGTTCAGACCTGAGCTGTGTTGATGAGATTTTGAGGAAAACAGATATCAGATGATTCTGCAAGAAGCTGTCATTCTGTGCGAGGATCCAGTTCTCAGGTGCCCGTGTGAAAAGCAAAGTGTGATGTGAAATAAAGAATGTGTATTTAAAATGTTGACTGATGTTTAACTTAAAAGTATAGGTCTGATATTCAGCTAGTCTAAATTATAGCAGCCCCTCTTAAAACAGGAGTTATGCTAGTTTTCTATACATCTGCCATGAGAGCTACGCGTGTGTTCTGTTAAGTAACTGAAATCTATGGAATGGCTAAAAGAATAAAACCAGTAAGACAGAATAAAAAGTCATGCCTGTGTATTCATGCTTAAATATAGTGCCTCTAGCTACAGGGTTCTTAATGCTATACTAAAAATGCTATTGGCTCACTATATGAAGAGCTGATAAATTTACTCTGCCAGTTCAGTTTTGTTTAAAAAGTGCATTGATGTTATAGCTTCGTACAAGCAAGGTTTATGTCAGATCAGGTACTGTCCATCTTCTTCTAATCATATCATTTAACTTGTATGCACTTGCTAATTTACAAGCACTAGGAGCATGTATCCATACCTAATCTATAATTTGTATTGCTGGGGAAACTGAGATACTACAGTGGAAGCTTTATTTTCTTAAGCTGAGTCTGCAATAATATGAAAACGTGCTATAACCAGGCCTGGAGGGTCATATCAGACACTTAACAGATTTTCTGGTCAAACAATTACATAAATTCAAATGTAGTTAATTGTTGCTATTTAACCCATCAGGCAGATAAACACTACGCAAATGTTTGCTTGCTCCCCTATTCTCCCCCCTCCCCCTCTTGGGATGGGGGAGAGAATCAAGGGAAAAAAAGGTAAAACTCATGAGTTGAGATAAAGACAGTTTAATAGGACAGAAAAGGAAAGCAAAAAAATAATAATGATAAAAGAATATAGAAAACAAGTGATGCACAATGCAATAGCTCACCACCTGCTGACCAATGCCCAGCCAGTCTCCGAGAAGCCACACCCGCTCTAGGCCAACTCCCCCCAGTTTTTATTGTTCAGCATGACATCATATGTTATGGAATATCCCTTTGGCCAGTTTGGGTCAACTGTCCTAGATGTGTCCCCTCCCAGTTTCTTGTGTACCCCCAGCCTCCTCAATGGCATGGCAGTGTAAGAAGCTGAAAAGTCCTTGACTTAGGGTAAGCACTGCTCTGAAAGAACTAAAACATCACTATGTTATCAACACTCTTCTCATGCTAAATCCAAAACACATTATTATACCAACTACTAGGAAGAAAATTAACCCTATCCCAGCCAAAACCAGGACATTAATGAAGAGCATAGTACCATGAACATACTAATTCAGGGAGGGCAGAGCTTTTGCTATTTGTAAGAAAACCCTAAAGAACACGTAGCATTCCTCACCTGCTTGTGTGCATCAGTTTGATGGTCTTTCATATCCTTTTGGGCAACTGGTTCATCACATTCCGAACAGAGAGTGAGAAACCGCAAGCAGTGGGCCTCATGGAGGGAGAAATTGGCAGCAGACACATCTCGTTTACTTCCAAGCACATAAATGGGAAAGAGAGAAGAGTAAATGAACTCACTGGCTTTCCTTTATGACCAAGTAAAATTGAGGCTAAGCTTATGTTTAACTTTTCTGTTTGACTCTCTGAATTGCGGTGCTTCACAGTCTTCATTCATATAATGTGCCCAATCACCTAGCTACCAGTTGAGACACACCAAGCTATGCTATCCTCATGGCCCTTCAGCCTTTGATTCTATTAGAGGTGGCCAATTACATTGAAAAAAGAAAAATCAGTATTTTGTCACTTAACTGCAAATATAGCAACAGAAAGAAACATCAGCCATGGGGGAAAACTGAGGCAGCTGCTGGATTTGGCATGGTCCATGCACTGACTCGTCTGCCAAATACTGCAAAATTACTTCACAGTGATATTATATAAAAAGAGAACATGCAGCATAGGAGAGAGCAATGGAAGAAACCCCTCCACAGCAAAGCAACAAAAAAGCAGCAACCTGGAAATGTGACAATGCAGACAAAATATTTTTGTTTAGGACTCAATGGCTAGCCTATGACTCTCCTGTGGTCTGGTCCTTCCTCTTCTCCCCCTGGTACTGGAGACCTACACAACATTAAGGAAAATCCTAGAAAACTTTTGAAATCCCCATACTTCATAGGAGAGGAAGAAAGATATCTTACCAATTTTTGCAGAAGCTGCTTTCTTCTGACATGATTTTTCTTTTTATTCTGCTGAATAGCCTTTCTTCTAAGAGTAGAGAGGGAAAAGAAACGAAACTGAAAGCCTCTGTTGCAACAGCTCCACCCCAAACAGCTGCTGAGCCAAAAGGTCTTTAAAGGAGAAGCAGCATTGCCAGGCAAGTGTTAGTCTTTAGTGTGAGTTCCGCATACAGATTAGTTCACCAGTCCTCAGAAGGACTACGGAGTGTCAGTTTCCTTCTTTCTCAAGTAAGTTTAATTTACAGAAGCTGGTTTATGCAGGAAGGGTTTCCACCCGGAGCTGCTTGAAGCAGTCAGGAACCCCTCTGCAACAGAGCTAGCTGACCTGGCCAGAGTCTACCCCAACACCCGGCCATGCCAGATTGGACATGGCTCTGAGCATCCTGATCTAGTTGAAGATGTCCCTGCTGATGACAGGGGGGTTGGACTAGATGGCCTTTAAAGTCCCTTCCAACCCAAACCATTCTGTCATTCTGCATCTGCACTCTCTAGCCCACAGCAAACGCCTGCTGAGGAGCTGAGTGAGCCCATGGCTCCCTGAGGAGGGAGTCAGCAGGCTGTGCCAGTACCTCAGGAACGTGAGAGGTAGCAAAACACCATCTTTGTCACTGCTTCCCCAAGAGGGCCACAATGTGGCTGCTCAGCCTTGCGCCAGCAGGCTCCCAGGCCCCACTGTGTACCCAGTGACCCTTGGATCATGTCAGGATATTTAAGTATGTGCAAGGTGAAATCTTCAGCCTGCACTAACCAGCTTTGCCTTTTTTCCCTGGTGATATTCTGTCATGGTTGGGACTGACTGACAGCACTAGAGGTCCCAGATGCAGCAGGTCCTGCCAGTCGCTGGACCTCAGTGGGGGGTCATAGAGCTTTACATTTTTACCCAGGGAACTTTAGAAGAAATATACATTAGAGAGAAAAAGGAAGAGAACTTCACATTTTCATTTCAATGCCAGTATCAGTATCTTCAGGACTTTCTGATGAAAGGTCTAGCATTTCTTGAACTTGTTACTACAACTGATCCCTTACAGTAGTATGATACAAGTGACATAGACCCTGACCAGTGTGGAATGATGAGATACAGGAGATGCAGAAAATATGAACTGACCTTCTTAGTCTGTAAAATGGGGACAATAATATTAATTCTTCTACTTTGCAGAGTTATTGGGGAGTATTTGCATAATGTATTCTAATGCCATACATAACAGATGTCCCAGATGTTACTCAGAAATCAGTGTGGTTCATTTCTCATACAAACAAGTCCCTTCTGTCCCCCATTTTTCTCTGGGAAAAATAAAAGAAGAAGAAGAAGAAAAAGGAAGCCCAACAGGCCATTATTTAGACCTGGGAATAATGAGTGTTTATCTGGATTTTGTAACACAAATTATGTAATGAAGCAGAGAAAAGGCTTTGAACAAATATGTTAATGAGATGGCAGCTATGGGAGAGGTTACAGAGTTGCCAATTCCAAATCACATTTTCAAATGTGATTTTCTTTTGTTGTTTTTTTCTTTTGTAGTCATTAGCCTGTACAGCATTTGAATGTGCTTTAGAGCTTCATGCAAACTATAAGGGAAATACCAATTCTAGGTCAAGAAATCCTGACCAGCAACTGAGAAAACCCCACTGACTCAAAATTCATAATGAGGGCTTTTACGTAGAAAGTTGTTGGGCACAGGGATTGTACTGAAAGGACTGTTCGTTCAGTGTCTCAAAAGCTTTTCTTGGAAAAATATCAGATGCTCCACTGGGAGCTTAGTTGAAAGATACTCCTAAAGCAACACAGTGGACTAGCAGTGGCTGGAAAGTACTGATTGGAGGGGAAATGGAAAGTAATCAAACAGTGATTTTCTCTGAATGCTGGTCATAACTCTTTCCATTTAAATTCTGTGTAAATCTTCCAGTGCATAACATTACTGTACAAGACCTCTTCTAAGCATCTTTTTAAGGCAAGGATCGCATAGAGGTAAGTTCTGAGATGATTGGTTTTTAAATGTGATTTTCAAAAGCCTGGGTAGAAGACACTTCTTTTTCTGCCAAGTTCTAGAATGTTCAGGGTCAGTTGTTTTAATTTTTGTTTCTCACTGTCAAGTATGATAGGTCATACAGTCCTTCTTTAATATTATTTTGTTAAAACTTTTGTACTTCTGGGTGAGAGTTTTTGTCTTGAGAGGGAAAAGCAATTATCTAGGTCAAATGGACTGCTTTTAAACAGGCAAACTGTACTTGTGTGCTTGGACAGCATTTGAATTAGAGGCAGAAAATATGTATATCTGTAATTAAATTAATAAACTGCTACCTATAAAGCCTCCTTGCCCACAGATCACTCCTACCCAGCAACAACAACTGGGATGATTGGCTTGTAGTAAATAAGATATATCAGAAAATCAGTTTCTTGGGAATAACCTAAACTATACTAAAATCTTTATTTTGCATTTTTTCCATCTGGACTGATGACCCTGGAATTCCTGCCTTCCAAGAGAACTTGATTTCTAGTCCCTTTCTACTAACCCAAATAATGCAGGTCAGCCTTTGTTAGCTAGTCTTCAGCAAGTGTCCCACTTCTGAGTGGAACCCTACAGTGGCTCACATAATTTAATCTAGTATCTGAAGTACAAAAGGGAAGATTGCAAGGCTCTGTGTGTTGTTTGACAATGCTGTCAAGCTCATCTATGAATCTGCTGTTTTGAAAGGTGTGGCTGTTCCTGTCCCAGCTGTTACTGTTCCCAGGCATAAGTGGCCCAGTCTCTTGAGCTGGTTCTGGTTCTCATTGAACCTATTCAGATCACTAACTTGTCAGAAAAATGTTCTGCTTTTTGTGTCAAGTTAAATGCCAGTGAGCCCCAGAGCCACCAGCTGAGTAACAGCAAGCCAGCCAGAGCAGGTCAGTGGCAGTGAGTCATGAGGCAGGCTTGGCTCTGTTTCTGCATCATGTCCTTACTTCTTGATATGCTTTAAAATACCTGTGTTTATTAGGGTACAAGAGCAGCAAATGGGAGCAGTGGTGACTAGTAACCAGGGAAAGGGATTCAGGTGCAAGAGACCTGATTCAGCTCCTGGTTTCACTTCATGTCACCACCCATGCCTAAGTCTCTTTGTAACACCCAAAGACTCTTGTAACACAAAGATTTATTTTCCTTTGTAAACTGATTTGAAACTTACGATTAAGAGGAACAAGAGCTGCATATTATTCAGTGTTAGGGTATCAAAATTTAGCCCAAAGTCTGCTACAATCTCCCACTTCTAAACAGTGTCTGCAACCAAAAGCTAATTTTACCTACTGTCTTTAAAGCAGTAGTTGAAGACCATGAAACCATGCATCTCACATACATATTTGTAAATACTGCTCTGGTCACTGCTATGTTCAGAGGAATATTGATACTGGAGGAAAGGATTCTTTTTTCTTGAAGGCCTGCAGTTAGTTCTCAATTAGCATGAGCTGAATTTCAGGCTGTGGGAAGTTATTCTTTGAATGCTCTCATTGAATTATCCAAAACTCTTCCTGCTGGAGGTTTTTGCAAGCATGATGGGCTCTCTGCAGCTTCCTTTTGCCTGGCTGTCAGGCTAGTTCTGTAAAGCAAGCAGCCAAAGCTTTGTCTGCCTTCTCCTTGGCACAGTGAAGAGGAAGCTCATGGGCAAATTATGTGAAAGAGCTGCCATTCCTGTAGCACTCTCATATCCAGCCAGTGCCAAATGTATCTGAGTCGTAAGCCATAGATTGAGGGAGACAGGGAACAGCTGGAAGTCTTGCCAAATCGAACATGCTTCTCTGTGCTTCTCTTGGCTGGTGCATGCTGATTCCTGAGAGGGCATTGCCCAGGCATGGCCTGCATTGTAAACTGCTCTCTTCTCCCAGTTCATCCAATCATGATCTCTCCTTCCTGCATCTTGACTATGCATTGCATAGCTTTTCTACCTCTTTATTTGAATGTAGGTGTCTTCTATCTTGTCCTCACTTGGTATTCTTCTTCCTGCCCATCTTGTTGTTGCTTGTGCTGATATGTGAATATGTGGTTCTAACATCTGGGTTCAGTCAACTTCTCTACCTCCTGGTTCTTACAGTAAACATGAATTGACACATGTAAACCTCCGATGGTTTATAAAATAGTGATGGAGGTATCTTAAATATGAAAGGGTGCAATGGCAGGATGGCTTGAGCAAGGGGATAACAACATCAGAATTTACCTTTCAAGATTACAGGTTCAGTTCAGTTCAGGACTCTGTCCTTGCTGCTTTGCAACAGCCAGCTGCTTTGCTTGGGTTTAGCCAAATTCCTAGCAAACTTCCATAGGAATAGTAGTTTGCACGAATTTGATTTCTTCTCAGCAGAGTCAGCACAGACAGTTTTCATGAACAAATATTTCACATGCACTCCAACAAACCAACCTGCTCTCCTCCTGAAGCAAACCTCTAGACAACGAGTCTAAAACGAGTCTTGGAAAAAAAAAAGTAAAAAGTAAAGAGATAGAAGTTGCTCAGTTCCATGATCATGCTCAAGATTTTTTCCAGCTTTTGCTTAGTCACAGTGCTGGGAATGATCAGCCTTTAAATTTAGGTTTCTAAACTCAGTTTATCAGTGCTGGTCTCGATTCATGAAAAGATTACAGTTGCTTAGTTTGGGTCCTGGGTCTCAGATAAAAACATGTTCAAATAAAGGAGATTTAGACATGCTTTCTTTCAAATCTGAACTCAATGTTGTTACTAGAGCTCCCTCCCTCATTCAACTGGTATTGACCAGTCAGCTCCATTGGAAGAAGTGGGAAGTGAGTATTTATCTCTAAGGGTCAGGTACTTGCTGGTCCTGATTGACACCTCCCTGTTTTCCTCCTTTGCTCCTTCCTTTCTGTTCTATAATCTCTTGGGAGGCCTGCACCATCTTCTCATCCCTGTCCCAAGTCAGCTGTTCCTAAGATTTCTAGGGAACATTGAGTTTCTCTCATCTCTCCCCTTCTCCCAAAGGTACACCCTTCTGCTTGACAGTTGCTGTATGAACAGCAGAAGAAGGTACTCTAGTATCTTTCAATCTGAATTCCTGTTATCCAGATGCTTATTCTTTTTTTGTGAATCCTTTTTTTTTGTTTTGTTCCATGTTATAGAATGTACTTTGCACGGCACACTGAAGGAAAGTTCGCAATAATTCTGCACGATAAGGAAATATTGATTCCCTTCTCTGCATTTCACTAAAGATGACACTGAGGCACAGACTGGCTAATTGAATTGCCCACAGGAGTCCCTGATCTCATTTCTAGGTACAGCAAGTCTCCTTTCACAGGATTAGTCCATCTAAAGGTATCAACACGTGTTCATGGCCTTTCTCTTTATTTTCTCTTTTCTGCAAAGCACCTCATTTAAACAAGAAGACAGCAGATAATGTTTGCACTGATGTATCAAAGTGAACCTTTGTACAACTCATTTATAGTTAACTCTTTACATTTTCTTATTTAAATGCTTGTAGTCCTTTTACTTTGTTGACTGGGGACCATTTTTTCATTGGAGACGGTCCACAGGAATGCAAGTTTTGGCTGATTTCCCACTTTCTGCTAGGCTTTGTGCTGCTGTGAAGTTTCTTCTGTGTTGGTAAGTTACCCAGAGGGACTGCTGCTAAAGGTTTGAAGATTTGGAATGTGTACAGATCCGGTTAGCTATTATTTTCCTTAGTGGACATTCACTGCTTTTACAAATAGAACAAATAGAAAGCATTGGGGTGTCTTGTTTTGAACTTCTGTCACTCAAGCTCCTCTGGTCAGCAGAGGACAAATAGTGCAAGCTATAGTTAGAGCTCCCTCCTTCCTTGCTGTGGAATCTGAAATTCTCTATTTCTGAGAATAACTGCTTGGTAAAACTACTGACTGCAGGATCAAATTGTCTAGTTATGATTTATGTTGCCTTCAATTTCAGGTGGATGTTGATATCCCAGAAGCAGAACATAAAATATCAACAAAGTATTTGTCTTCAGTCCAGTTTGCGGTCCCCCCAGTTGTTCCTTTCTGCCATTTTGTTAGTGCTTACCCACCCTCTCAGTAGTGCCATCACTTCTGATTCTGTGGCTACACTGTAGACCAAATCACTGAAATGAAAGACATTAAAAACAACCTTTCAAGTTAACCTTTCTGGGTTATTTTTAACCCAGGTCACAGACACGTAATCCCTCACAAAATAAAAAGCAGTGAAACACAGCTATGCATGCCTGCACAGACCTTTGTTTTGGGTAGACCACCCCCGCTGTGGTGTTAACTCTCCTTTTCCCTAAAGGAGCTCAGTTCTTACCACTGTGTAAATGAGTGAGAGATTGCCCTCCTTTGGCATCATCGGCACCTCCTGAGGGTCCAGCACCTGAGAATAGCGATACGTCCGCACTTTGGTCCCTGCAGATAATGCGCATTATGAGAATCTGTGCTTACTGGCAACTTTCTGTAGGCACTATAAGCAGGGATATTTTTCTTACAACAGCCTCACAACTGGTGTGATAGCTGGATACACAGCCACTAAGCAGCTCTCCTTGTTCAGGGAGGGTCTGCAGAAGCACGAGCGCAGAGGTGAATGAATGTAAGGAACGGGAAATGGGGATCGCCCCAGGGTATGTCCCCGCGCCCATTTGATGGAGCGGGCGGGCGGATTCTGACTTGGTCTGGATCAGGCTGATTTCCCAGGTATCCGACGGAGGTCGCGGGCACCGCCTGCTCCAGGTCTGCTGCCGGCCGGCCGTGGAGGCACGGACGTCGCACGGCCGGGCGCGGGGTAGGGGCGCTGGGCCGGAGCCAGACCGGCGGCTCTCCCGCGGCTCGCTCGCTCCTGACCGCCGCCTGCACCGCTATCCGGCGGCCCGGCCCCCTCAGGGCCCG
>VZRW01006049.1:134623-167240 GCA_013398125.1 Aegotheles bennettii | reverse complement strand
CACACCGCTGCTGCTGCTGCCGCTGCCGGTCGCTGTGCCGACGCGGGTAAGTGCCTGCGGCGCCCACGGGGGGATCAGAGCCCCCAGGGCTCCTGCTACCCCACAGGAGCCCACCCCTCTGCCCCCATGCCTGGCCTCTGCTGTCCGAAAGGAGCCTGCCCCCTGAGCCCCAGGTTTAGGCCCTGTTGGCCAGGAGCCCCCGTCCCAGCCAGCCACACAGGGCCCTGTCCAGGCTTGCTGGACACCCAGCCTGCTTGCCCGCCTCATGCAGGGCCTTGCCCCAGACAGCCTGTCCAGCACTGGCCACCCGGTCTGCCATCACCGCAGCATCTCCTTTGCTGCCCGAGCAAGCACTACCTGATCCCTGCTAAGGCAGTTCCACTTCCCCACAGTGAACTGAAGCAGATCCTTCCTGCCATCTCGTCCCTGAAGCACTTCTGTGCAGCTCAGTTAGCAGCTCAGTCCCAGATCTCGGGAGAGTGTGTTGCAGGTTTGACTCACAGATGATCTTCAGACACTGGTGCTAGCCAAATGAACTTGCAAAAAGTAGCTCTTTACCTGTCTCTGTTCATCCTAAGAGTTGTGGCACTGCCAGGACTTGGGGCTCCCACAGACCCAACCCATCTTGCAAATTAGATGTGTGCAATTCTTTTTGGGCCAAAGATAAATATACGCATAGCTGGCTTGCACATTTAGAATTATGTCATGCATTATCTAGTAATGATGGCAGTGGACTGAAAGACAGGACTTCTGGGTTCTCGAGCTCATTCTGCTGCTGAGGCCCTGAGATATGTTCAAGGAGTGTTGCTGAGTTGTATTCTTTGTCAGTGGTGCAGTTGGAAGCTGTGTGTTATGCAATGATCATAACAGGGTTGCAAATGCGATATCCTCCAATTCACATCCATCTTGCTCCAGTGATGGCAGTGGCACAACTCCTTTGTTTTCAGTGGAGTTATACCAGCACAAAATTGGAATAACTCAGTGAAGAGTTTGGTCTTTAATGTCTTGTAGCCTTATCAAAATGTGAGACCTCAGTTTACTGTATTTTAGCCTAATAGAGCTTTAAAGTCTATTCTAATGCTAAAACCAGTCTTTCTTCTGAGTGACCCGTATTGCTAAGTGTATTTTCAAGTACAGAAAAATGTCATACATATTTATAAACAAAATTACCAGCCCTTCTGGTTTACCTGTCTAAGTAATATCAGCCCTGCCTTTCAGCTGAATGCTGATGCTTTATAGAAAGGGGAATTCCTGACTATTAGGCACTACTTCAATCAATACTAGGAAAGATCATTTCCTAAAAAGATAGTATGTCTTCAGTTTTTCCATATTTGTAGGAATATTGTGTCATCAGTCTAATCTGGGAAATTACAGAATTTCACAATGGGAGAGTAACATTCACATCAGTGACTGCGTTTTCAGCTCTCAGTGAGAAGGCGTATCACTGTGTTTCCTGTCAACTGTCCAGAGACACCAAAGAAACATTCTGTGACTGCTCTCACAAATCACAGATAGGTATAGGTGTAGATACTGGTATATATTTAATTCCAGATCTTCGGTTGTTTGAATTGGCTGTGGTTGCTGGAGTTAATTTATAAGCGTGGTTGTATTTTTGAACTTCACATAAATTATTTACTTTTCACTCTACAAAAGCAGTGTTGCTTCTGTTTTGGGAATTTTATTCACTTGAGGTTGTTCATCTGTCTTTCATACTGGCAGCAGATTAACCACAGTCAGTTCTAGCACATAGTTACTGAGCTCACCTTGTATTTATTAAGAGAAGAGTCTTAAATAGGATCTGTCTGATACCTTTTAGTCTCTGAAGAAATATTTTTTTCAAAACTTGTGCTGTATTTAATCTCCTGGAAACCTGAAGAGAACAAAATTCAAATTACTTATAAAGGTTTCCTGGTTCTTAAGCTTCTCAACAAAATGAAGGAAAACATACCCCTATTTATAAATATCACCTTACAGCAATTTTTAAATGTCACTGTAACACCGTTTATTTTTGCAATAAGTTCCACTTGTTGTATTAGAATAAAATTCTGTAAACACATACTCTAAATATGAGCAAATTCTGAACTACAGAACACTGACTTCAGCTTTAAAACACTGGTTACTGTTGGCTAATGAATGATTGCTTCTCCTAACAATTTTGAAAGTACAAACAAAGGAAGGCTAGATTAAGAAATGCCTGATAGACAGTACAAAAAGATGTTACACCATTTCTAATCTAGGGAATTCTCTTAGTAGGTAAGCACAGTATGATTTAGGAAAGCAATTAAATACCTCTAACATGCTTAGTTGCCAAATGAAAATATAAAAAAAGTTTTGCTTTAGGAGTTACTTTAAAAAGTTAAGAACTTTTAAATTATTCAATGATACAGTTTCTGGGCTGAGGTGTGTTAAAGGACAGACCTCTAAGACTTGTGGATTTCAGACAAGGTAATCATCTACACTGGGACATTTGGCCATCCATTTAAAAATAATTAATTCAAAATAGAAATGCCAAAATCTACAAACACTATTAAAAGTTCTTGGCTCCTAGTTGTGAAATCTGCTTGCCTCAACTGCCAAGAGGTAATTACACACTGCAAACTGTGTACTAACCTAGTTGTGGAAGGTTTGTTTCTCTTACACCCCACATTTTGTGCAGGTACATTAGGACAAACACTGTGGTCAAAAAGATGTTTTTATGCAAGACACTTCAGAACAAGGTTTAAAAGTACAAGTTTAAATCCTCATGTCTCTGCTTCCTATTTCAGCATAACTTGTTAAGCTACAGGCAGCAGAGTCTTTAGGAACCTTATAAGAGCTACCAATGTGTTTCTTATCTTAAAGAATTGTTTTTTATGCTTAAATGTGTCTTAATTATGTTGCAGGAGGCCAAATGTGCATATATCATCATCGTCATGGCTGTGTACTGGTGCACTGAAGTGATCCCCCTGGCTGTTACCTCCCTCATGCCTGTGGTATTTTTCCCTCTGCTTGGAGTTCAGAGCTCTAAATCAGTAAGGAACTTGCTCAATCCAAGTGTGATACAGGGATATCCATTGCTTTGATCCCCCATCAATATTGAGCAAACAAGACTGATAGGAAAGCGCTCAAGTTTTGTGGTGCTGTTTTTGAACATGTGGAGCATTTTGTACATTATTAACTCCTGATGATCCATAAAGAAGGTGTGTGATGCACAAAGAGCCCCTGCACTAGACAGTTCAGCACTTAAACAGGGGATCAAGGGTTCAGGAAACTGGAGGTAGCTATGAGGCTGCAGCTACCCCTTCTGCCAGTATTGGGATGGGGCCTGGCACAGTAAATGGCTTTGAGAGGCTGGAAGGCAAAATGTACTAGTGAAGCTAGCAAGAGTCAACGTCTGGGGCCCTGACCTACCTTCTCTGTCTTCCAGGTGTGCTTGCAGTACCTAAATGACACAAACATGCTCTTTGTTGGAGGGCTGATTGTTGCAATTTCTGTTGAACAGTGGAATCTTCACAAAAGGATTGCGCTGAGGGTCCTGCTGATTCTTGGAGTGAAACCTGCACTGTAAGAGTGTTACATTACTTCTTCCTTGCCTGCATCAATTTAGCAGAGACCTAGGGATGGAGTTTAACAGTCAGCAGAGAAGGGAATCTTCGAGAACCTCTTTAGCTGCACTTATACAGAGTTACCAGAGATGAAGTCTGGCAGCAGGAACAGTTTATTTGTCCTTCAGCTCAAACCAGCATCTGGCTAAATTCTAGATGATTGCCACTGGGGACAAAATGATGACAGACTTAATCATGTGCAGACTAAGGAGCTAAATGGCTTTCTGGGATTCCTTCAGTGAAGGTGGCAGAGCTGCCCTAGAAGGTATTCTGGCCCTGCTTTGTATTCCTGGGTGCTACACACATCTCTGTCTGGCTCTACTCTCTAAATTATAGTAACTACAAAGCCTAGCAGTTTCTATTTTCTTTACTCCTTTCTCCTTTGCCCGTTTTTCTCTTTTCAGCCTCATGCTGGGATTTATGATAGTCACTGCCTTCCTATCCATGTGGATAAGTAACACAGCCACCACTGCTATGATGGTTCCCATCGTCCAGGCTGTCCTGGATCAAATGGACAACACAGAATATGATGTGACCATGATGGAACAAGCAACTGGACAAACAAATACAGTGGTTGAGCTGGAGGAAAAGAATGCATCAGATCCTATGTCAGTGCATGGTAAGAGCCTGCTCAGCAACGAGTTGATTCTACTGAACTTGCTACACTCGGAGCTCCCTGACCTAGAAGGAGTTCTCTGTACCTTCTCCAATGAAAGAGGATGGTTATCTGACTGAAAATTCCTAAATGCATGATATTTAGGTTTTACAAAATGGCTTCCAATTTTAGTGGCTGCCATTTTGTTATGGTTAGTGCTAGATCCCGTGCATATTTTTATGTTCTTTTGTTTGAGCTGTGGTCATCCTCCCATAGTTTCCCTAGACTTAACGGCCTGCTCAGGGAAGTGAAAAGCATATCCAGTGGGAAATATCATCCAACGCCCCATCATCCCACTTTCTAAATCTTGTGATTATCAGTGGGGATTCAGCTTCTAAGCCATGTAGGAATGATTGAAAAATTTTGTGCAAATGCAACTTACTTTGGTTCTGGGGTAAAAAATATCTCTTTATTGACCAGATTGTATATGAAGGTGGGGAGAAGAAAGGAATACTTTAAAAGCTACTTGGAAAAGAGGAGCTGGTGTCATTTGACTTACAGTAGACAAACTACTCTTTGAAACAGTTTAAAGTGTGATTTTACCCTGATGCTCGACTCCACAAGGTCCTTCTGTCAGTGCTTTGATTCTGCAGTAGGTTTTACTTGATTTGAATGCTGCATACAAGTGCAGTCCCTCTGATTTCACTGCTTTGCTGTGCTGTTACAGAGGGCTATATTATTAAATACCATTAAAGATCAGATCTATGATGCCTTTCTCTTTCAGAGGAAGAAGGATAGTCATGGGGATTTTCATGGAGATGTGATTTCACTGAATTTGCAGGTTGATCTGCCATGATTCCCTGTGTGACTGTGTGCAAGAACAACTACAAATGTTCATAGTGCATGCTGTGTCCCACATTTCAAGCCTTCTGCCTGAGACACACCATGTTCATTTCCTGGCTTACATGCCCATGGAAGACAGTGTAGAAGGGTGTTTATGTGTGCCAGACATTGCTCTGTTGTGAGATTGACTCATAACTGCCATATTTGTTTGGACCTTGGAGGCACAGTTTAGATACAACTATGATCTCTGCTTTTTGGTTGCTTCATTTCTTATCTCACTTGTGAAGGAAGAATGCACTATGATTGTGCAAAGCTCAGACACAATGTTAATGTAAGATGTTGAAGCCTACCCACTTGGTCACAGAGTGTTCTGTAAGGTTGCTCATTTATAGCTTCCAAACAGCTGTATTAAAAGACAAGTTTTCATATTTGCAAATGTTTTTTTTAATGTTGATTCTTGACTCCCAAAACCAGACTTCTGCTCTAAGATGAGTAGTAATAATTTTGCTGGTTTTCTGTCCACTTAGAAGGATCTGCTTGACTTTGCTAACTAATTTATTTTCACATGTAGTGAAGTTAATAAATGTGCAAAAAATCCCCTTTGGTGTTGTTGAGTTGGTTGTAATTGCCATAAATTCATCGTCCTGCTCAATTAGTCCGATCAGACTTCAAGGTTAGATTGTTAAACTCAGAGAACAATGGACACAGCAGCAAAATTTCACGGTTGATGTAAACTGGCATAACATATTGATCTTAACAGTTATGCCAGGCAAGAATTTGGTTTTGGGTGAGTTTTTTTCTACCCATATTCACAGATGTTAAAGCTAGTTGGGTTCCTACTGTGGTATTGGAATGGTTCCAGTGATTACAATATCTGACTGGTGATAGGTCTCTCTGTGAAACAGGAAATTACTGCTGAGAAACTGTGGCACTGATATGAACAACAGCATCTTTGAATTATGTAGACCCAGGTTGTCAGGCTCTCTCTTCAGCTCCTTTTGAACCTGAGTCCAAAGGACATGTCTGTAGTTTTTTGCATTAAAATAAATGGCATACACAAACTGGAAGCAGTGAGCCAGCAGACCTTCTCCTGAACTCTCTGCCTTCCCAACTTTACCTAAGGCAAGTTATGTTCTTTGTGTCTAGTCATAAGCAATGGACAAGTCCCTGATGACCCCAGATCTTCTGAGGAAAAGAAAATGAGGAAGCGTATATGTAAGGGAATGACACTTTGTGTATGCTATGCTGCCAGCATCGGAGGAACTGCAACACTCACTGGAACGGGACCAAACATGGTATTGAAAGGCCAGATGAATCAGTAAGTCATTCTTGCCATTTCTTTCACTGTCTCTGTGACCAACTGACTAGTCTTAGATGACAGTTTCAGTTGCAAACTATAAGCGATAATCAGTTGATGAACTAAGAGTGAGGAATGTAAATGAAGTGACGGGCCTTATTTTTTTGCTTCAGCCTTTTTTAGGCAGCTATGTGTTGGTATTATAGGTCTCCCGAGAGACTTGGAAATGCTTGCTGGTAGCCAGCAGACAGCTAGCTGGTTGATCATGAGATACTGGTTCTTCTGCCTCCTTGTTTTCGACTGAAATGCAGCACATCAGCAGAGGAGCTGCAGTGAAGAGCATGAGAAGAATGTATGATGAACTCTTCTCATAAGCACACTGAACAGAGCTAAAAATAGCTTAGCCTTTCCTATAATATTATTCCTCCATGCTGTGGCTGTGGAAACTACAGGTACTGTTGTAAAAGAAAGGAGCTATCCACAAAATACTCTCTTTGCTAAACTGAATTTGGGAATTGATTTAAATGCAACCTGATCTACAGTGGAAATTTTGCAGACTCCACAGCAGTCCCTCAACATTGCTTCCCTTCTATTAGGAGTACTTCAGCTTCAGCGCCACATTACCTGTTAGTTTTAACACCCAGCTGGAAATCTGCTGTTGATATTTTAACTCCAGTCATTATTGGTGGATGTAGGAACAAAAATTGCTGTTCTTAAAACACTGGCTTCATTCTTTTAAGCTAACCAGCAACTTTGTCTTCAATTGAAGTGAGTAGAAGTGCAGCTATTAATTTCAGGAAAGACAATTCTTGCATTCTTATTTGAGTGTGGAGAAAGAAAAAACACCCTGCCTTGGGATAAATAAGCAGGCATGTTGAAAGTGAAAGGTACCTAGAATGTGCGGGAGATCTTTCAGTAGCACTTGTCTTACTGACACCTAAAATATCAACATGAGTTCCTATATGCATAAATACAGGGAAAACAGAGGATCATTTAAGTTCTGCTCTGAAATCCAGGCTGCCTTCCTATTGACTTCAGTTAGGCTATGGATGTTGACTATGATTATTTGTAATAGTTGTCCTAGATTTACATGTGTAGTTGTCACTAGCAAATATTAAAGGGAGAGTAGATTACTAAATGTTTTTACATTCATATAGAAAGCATTTTTTCTTTTCAGGCTATACCCAAACAATAATGATATTGTGAATTTTGCTTCCTGGTTTGGGTTTGCATTCCCAAATATGATTCTGATGTTGGTATTAGCTTGGCTTTGGCTACAATGCTCTTTCATGGGACTCAAGTGAGTATTTACCTGCATTATACTGTGTAAACCGCTCTGCTAATGCCGATCAACTTACTGAGAAATCTGGATAAAACAAGTGCACAGACAAGTTACTAATTTTGTAGCAGAAAGCAGTTCCATTTCACAGCAACTTTTGATGTCTGAAAACCTTTTGTATTAATGACAAAAGCTTTATACTTTCTTAATGTTCAGATATAATTGCCTTTTTACTTTTCAATTTCACATCTGAGAATTTCAACCCTAGGAGAGCTAGCATATCTGTTTTGTTACCCTTGATTCAAAACTTGAGTTTTTCATCCCAGGTTGCTCAGAGACTTACATCCATTCGTAGACCCCATTCTTCTGTGAGAACTGGCAGGTCCCTATAAAATACTTTGACACTGTTGCCATTTCTTTGTTCCTGGACTCTGCTGTAGTCTGTGTCTGTCCCCAGCAGTGACAGCTTCAGAGTGGCAAGCATGTTTAATCCCTCTAGTATGTTAATACTTACAGTATTTTCTTCTCCCTTTTTCTTAAAGCTTCAAAAAAAGCTGGGGCTGTGGGACAGAGAGAACTGCTAAAGAAAAAGCTGCATACAATGTGCTGAAGGCTGAAATGAAGAAATTAGGCCCTATCTCTTATGCTGAATTCAATGTCCTCCTAATGTTTATTTTGCTGGTTTTCTTGTGGTTTTCCAGACACCCAGGCTTTGTAAAAGGCTGGGCCACCAGGCTCTTCCCAGAAGGAGAAAAGTAAGTTGTTATTATTTTTTTTTCATCCTGTACCCTCTTGGTTGTGAATCAGATTCCTGTTTTCTTACATTCCATTTTGAGTGTGGGGTCATTCATTCCAACCTTACCTGAATTCACGTGTTTGTTGGGCTTGATCGTATTGCTTGTGCATGAGATCAGCAACTGATCTATTGTTTGACAGTTTGTACTGCAATGAAGGCTGGAGACTGGGTCATGGAGCAAGCTGAACCTCCTAAAGGAAAAGAAAATTCTGTAATACAGGTTTCTGTCACACCAATGTACATGTTGGTATTTTGTTTATATGAGCTCCAATCAGTTACAGTGTCAGCTGAATATTTGGTAATACCACCTCTAAACAATAGTTTAGAACTCACAAAATTGATTTGCTGCTTTGAATGGATTCTTTGCATAATGTCTGTGGCATATTAAGAACATAAAATGCATGATGGGACTATCATTCAGGCCATTTCTTTACACATCTTTCTTTCAGATACAACTGCTGAATCTTGGCCTCATCACAGAGAAGGAATCCCACTCCCAGGAGCCGTTATCATCTGTGACTCTGGTTATTAATGTGTATTGTAGCTAGTTTCTTTTATTACTGTGTTTGTGTTGTAGCAGGTCTGAAAGACCTCAGTCATGAACTAATGACCCATTTGCTAATGTACAAGCCTGAAACAGGATGACAAAGAGCAGTGACTGCACTGCTGGAAGGCACCCATCTTCTAGGAGAAAGGTCACAGAATCACAGAAGGTGTCTATTTTCTAAGCTATATTCTCTTTTCTTCTTTAGGTATATCACTGATTCTGCTCCTGCTGTATTTATTGCCCTGCTACTGTTTATCCTTCCTGCTAATAAACCCAAATTCATAGGCTGGAATCCAAGCATGTCTGACCCTGAACAGGCTGAAGAAGGTATTTAAAAGAGCAGTTGTAACATTGTGAAACAGTTAGCCAGCTCCAGCTAACATGGCAGAAACATATACTGGATTTGCATACAGTTCTTCAGGGTAGCTCACCTCCTCACTTCTTGGGCAGGGCTGGGGCACTGTCCCTGCTCATGTGTATTACCCTCACCCTGTGCAGGTTTCTCAGTAATATGCATCTGCCTGTTAGGTCTTTCCCGAGTTACCTTATAGAACAGGAGACAAAATGGCTTCACTCTCCTAAAACATGTTCTACTTTTCATTTCTCACTTCAGATATAAAAAAGCCATTTTTATCAGCCCCGCTGCTAGACTGGAATGTGGTTCAGAGGAAGATGCCCTGGAGCATTGTGCTGCTGCTGGGAGGAGGTTTTGCTTTGGCTGATGCAAGTGCAGTATGTCCTGCCATCTGTTTTTCTCTGACTCAAAGGCGAACTTCTCTGGTTTGTTATCTAGTCCTGTATTACTGGGCATGCACCCAAAGCCAAACCCAGTAGAAATGTTCAATCTGGAGACAGATCTGAATCAGCAAAAATTAGGAGGAGAGGTGAAAGTTTGTGCCTCTTTTGCAGGAATTTGTGTGCTCTGACCAAGTTTCTTCAATTTATCTTACCACTTGGAGGCTGCTGAGTAGTTTGGGATCTTCACTGGCTGAACAGACCAGAAAAGCAGCCTTTCTTATTTCTGTTATGATCCCAATCCCAGCCCTGGCTAGAAAAATAGAATTACAGATAACACTTGTAGGATTTTCAGAACCATTTTAGATTTGTTTAAAGGTTATATGTCATCAGATTTAAACAAAGCCACTATTGAAGTGGTCAAGAAGAAAATAATTGTGTGTAGATATCTTCCACAATTGTGTACGGTGGGGTTTCTCCAACTTCTTGTCAGTGGCTGTTACTAGGTAATATGCTAATTGCCAGTATGCCAGATATAAGCCTGTGGTTTGATCCTATGTTCATAAATTCACAGAAAAGGCAACTGAATTCCCAAAACAGGAAAGAATCTTGAGGTGAACCATATAGTTTCCTTCATCGCTGCTAAGATGCATCTAAATCAAAGCAAGCCTTAGCTATCAACAATGCCATGCTTTGGGGAAATTCATATTCAGATCCAAGCTTTGTGGCCAGGTAGTTTTAAATCATAGGGCAAATTAAAGCTCTAGGGCCTTACATTCATCTACATACACCATACATATATTATTAAAGCTCCGGAGCATTAGAAGCCATTAAGTTAAAGGTTTTGTAAGCTGCTTGAGTCTCAGTGCCTGTGTTTTTACAATAGAGAATTCATACAGCACCAGTATCTTCAGAAAACCATTAGAAAAACATGCCAGGAAGCTTCTGAGTGATACATTAAGTATTTGCAGTAGTCTCAGCAAGAATTGATTCTGTTCAGCAAAAAACCCGTATTTTTGTAGCCAAAGTGTGAGCAAGTATTTGGGTTCCAGAAAAATCAGGAAAGTGGGACTCAGTATTATGTCCAGTTGGCAAGGAATTTCTTTTAGTGTTTGTGACAGATCATTGTACTTTCCCTGAGGGTGTTTATATAATTCAGGACTAATTTAGCATGATTTGGTAGAAATGTTACATGTTCATGAGCTAGGGGTTCTAAGCCTCACTGAAAAACACTTTTTTTTCTTGTCAGAACTCTGGGCTCTCAGCTTGGCTGGGTCATCAAATGACTCCACTAGGATCTATCCCACCGTGGGCAATTGCAACGGTACTTTCGCTTATTATAGCTGTCTTCACTGAATGTACCAGTAATGTTGCCACAGCCACCCTCTTCCTACCTGTCTTTTCATCCATGGTAAGATTACTTCCCTCCAGTTATCATATCAACTGCGAAATTAAACTGATAGTCTCTACTGGCAAAGCAATATCACATTTATTGTCTTGAATGTTGCTCCTCTGTTAATCTGAAAGCCAGTAATGAAACAGTCCATCTGACAGTATACCATAATGGATAGTGATTTTAGCTGGTGTCCACTGTTATATTTACAGCATAATATGTAAAGTGAGAATGCAAACTTTCTCCAATCTGCCCTACCTATATGCCTGAATCCTGAGAACCTGCTTCTTGGGGGAAGAAGCTAATTCAGGATGCTTATCGCATGACACCCTCACTGAAAGGGAAGCCAGTTCAAGTTTTCTGTAAGGTGTGTCCCTTGGCCCTGGAGAAAGTGGAGTGATAGGCTTGATTATTAGAAATGTGTCATTTTCCATAGGAAGCCAGAACAATTTTAAAACTTATGGAGGAAAACCCAGTAAGATTTGCTGCCTTTCCTGAGCAGAACTGAAATTGTAGAATAAAGGAAAAATAGGTTATTTTGTTCTTTAATTTGGAAAGTGCAACCACTTTATTCTAGACCATTTCATCAAAGTAAAATTATCCCAATCAAGATGCTGAGCTATTAGTGACTTACACTGGCACTTAAGTTCTGAGTCCCAAAGAGTTTATGCAACATCTGAGTGTTACTCCACATGCCTACTAATTATAATTCCATCCCTGTGTTACTCTGGCAGAAGTGTGGTCCTGGGTCAAAGAAAAGATAGTTGGATAAATTTGACCAGAACTACAAATTATACCATAGAGCAAAACAAGCAATAAGAAAGAATCAAGCATTGTTTTTAAGTACTATGGGACAAGAAAGGAGAGAAAAGTCTTTAAGCTTGTGTAGATTTCAGAATAAAATGCTTGTAAATTACTCTGGTGATATAATACCAGGAAATTAAATGAGTCTGTGTGTCTCAATGGTCTGGGAAATGTTCTTTATGCTTTTTTTTTTAGAACTCCTACAGGGTGATATTCTCTCCATTTCTTTGCAGGCTGCATCTGTCAAGATCCATCCTTTGTATGTTATGCTGCCTGGTACTCTCAGTGCTTCCTTTGCCTTTATGCTACCTGTTGCAACACCACCAAATGCAATAGTATTTTCCTATGGCCACATCCGTGTTTTGGATATGGTAAGACAATAATTGCCTGAAGCTCTCCATTGTCTTTATTCTGAAATATGGTGAGAGTTTAATTTTCTTAGTCGAGTATTTCCAAAGTACCAGGAAGCTGTTCTGGACTGTAACTACCACTCTATGCCCCTCTGTTATGTGGTGTTGATATTGCAATAAAGATTTGCATCTCTAAAGTAACAGTACCTTTCTCACAGGCTTTGGCAGACATACATCCCAGCCCAATTGAAATTAAAAACTGAGAAGTTGTAAGTGTCTTAAACACTGAGGGGTTAAAGAGCATTGCAGTCAGTGCTTTCCAGTCTTCTGGGGCTTGGGCGAGTTCAGCTGAAGCCTTGTTTCCACTGGAGCTGAAAGCAGAAGGTAACAATCAGTTGCCCTAGTCTCTAGTCCTCTGATTGCCTGCCAGACCACACAGTGCCAGGTTCTGTGCCGAACACCCAAACATTTTCAGTTTCCTTACCGGAGACTTGAAGGGGGCAGAAGCTGTTTTTTAACTAATAAGAGCAACTTGTTGTAGATGCCTTAAAGTTCCTAGACTAGTTATATAGCAAAGTGTTCAAAGGCTTTGCACAGTGAGTTCCCTGGTATTTCCACCTAACCAAGAACATAGGGAAGTAGATATAATGGCTATTCCTGTGATTTATTTGACCATGTGTCTTTCTTGTGTATGTACAAATAGGCCTTGCAACAATTTGCTATGCTGGTGTTTGGTTATTGTTGTTAGTTTGGATTTTTGTCCTCACAGGTTAGATCTGGAATAGTGATGAACATCATTGGAGTCTTCTGTGTCACACTGGCCATCAACACATGGGGAAGACCTATGTTTGAGCTCGACACATTCCCAACCTGGGCAAACAGCACAACTAACCAGTGAGCAGTGAAGAAGTCATGTGTTAAACAAGGAAAGGACCCGTAATATTACTCCCTATTGCCCGAAGCCCTGTATAGGGTCTCAACACCACTTCAGATTGAGTTTCAGTTGTTTGCTACCTTCCAGAAGTCACACATCAGTTCAGGCATGAACCAACTCAAATTTATTCTGGTCGTGCTGGAGCCAAAAGTGCTGTTTAATTACAAAATCCTAAGGATCATGTGTCTGGATCACAAGTATGATCAAGTGATCTGTTGTAGCTCCAATCAAGGTCAAGATTTAGAATTTATTGAACTTTAAATAAAGAGAGGGGCAGGCTTTTGTATCAAATGGCTTGAACTATTGTATCACTTGTATGTACTTGTAAATCATTAGCATTGAACACTGCACTCAAGCAGGGGCTGAAAATTCATTAACTGTTACATATATACACAAACAGCAGCTGTACAGAGAAACCCCTGTTGTCACTTGCCTAATGAAAGAAGGAGTAGGGTAATGTTATGTTATATTATGTTTGTTATGTTATGTTGTTATGTTACATTATATGTTATGTTTTAGTCAGGCCTCAGCTATGTGGTGGAATCCTTCCAAGTCAACATCCAACACATTTTCAATTGCCTTGTTTTCACTCCCAAATCTCACTGCACTTATGACACCCTTAATGAGGGTAATGTAATTCCATGCTGGTCATGATTCAGATGATGTCTTGGGCAATAAGTTAAAGGCTGGCTTTGTGTTTCTTTCACCAGGGCACTGGCAGGGCCAGAAGCCTTTCCCTCTCTAGGCCACAGGATGTGGTTTCACATGCCAACCGGTGTTTTGTTAGTGCCAGCCTGGAAATGACTACTGGCCTGTAAGATTTTACACCTATTGTGAAAGTTAGCCCCTGATGTACTTTATTAGTTAGCTGTAATTTTGGAGTGGAGACTAGGCTCTAATTGAAGGCCTTGTAAAAATTTAGGGGCCCAGGTATTAGGGCTTGTGCTTGCTGACAGCAGTGGGAATTGTCTTGTGTACTTTGGAATTCAGATCTTGTGAGAAAAGTGTTTTGTAGCACCTGCTTATGTAATTTCTGAAGCAGAAGTAGTCTACAGAAAGATTGGTATTGGACTAGGTGTATTTTGTCAGTGGTACATGGATGCTTTTCATTCAGCCCTGGAGGTGAAGTTGGGTGGGAGGTAAGGCAGTGTGTTACAGTGAAGAGATCTGTAGGCATGACCCAAGTTCTGCTCCCAGACTTGCTGTGCAGCCTCACACAATTCAGTTCACCTCTTTTTGTCTGTTCCACTCCCCCCCCCCGCCCCCGAAGGTGGTGTCATGGTACCTATCTGCCTCACAAGGGTGTTGTGAGGACGTAACGGTCAAATTCTGCACCCATGTTGATTCCCCACCTCATGATAAGGGGTGCAAGGTAGAAGTTACAGAATCATGAATCAGATAATTCTGGACAGAGAATTCTGTCCAGAAGATCTCTCCTCTAGCATAGTAGTGTGTGTAGGATATTTGTTTTGTTATTAACATGAATGTTCTTTATAGAACTGGGAACATACTCATATTTTTGCCTTTAGAAGTGAGGAAGGTAGTATCCACAAGATGACCAGGTGCTTTTCAGAGCAGAAAATTACTTCAAGAATGATTTGATTTTTGTGCCTTTATCTTTTTTACTTTCGAGATGCTGGGCACCATAAACTCTCCACTGACTGTTCCCAGGTGCCTCCAAGGGCACCCTGTCTACCCAGCTGGCTGCACATGGTGCAGCCTCATACCTCTTTCATGTAACAGTGGAGCAGTGGATAAACACTGTTCCACTTGCAGGGTTTATCTAAGGAAGAGGCCAGTTCTAGTGCCAAGAAGTGGCTTGATCCACAGACATTTATTGTCACCTGAAACTTACCAGAGTATTTGCTTGAAGAAATTGAAACCAGGAACAGAACCTTTTGTGCTTTGGCAGTCACCACAATGCTGATTTACTTCTGTAGGTATCTAAGTGCATTTGAGAAAGTGACTCTTTCTGCCTTCTGATGGACTTTACAGTGTGAGGACATTTCACCAGTCAGGTACTTCATGGTGCTTGCTCTTCAATATTGCAAGTGACACACAGTGGAGGTTGTATGGGTGGGTAACACTGACCTTGTCTGTCTCAATTAATGCTGACCAAATCTCTTCTAAAACAGATTCAGCTAAAAGCCATAGGACAGACACTTCCTTCTGATTTGCAGAAACAAATCTTCTGAAAAAGTGCCCTCATCTCAATGAGGGAAGAGCTTCCCTCTGTTTCTGTGCAAGTAGCAAACAAATGTTATTTTCATCAATGGTCACACAGGGTGATTTATTAACAGGAGTGTTGGGGTAGGGAGAATGTACATACGGGGTAATAAAGAATGCTGGCTTTATTATAACTGTGGTGTATTTTATGTGTCACCTCTCTGTCCTGTTAATAGCAAATGTTTCTTTCTGAGACACTTTTATGGAATCCTGTGACTGATTTGAATTTAATTTAAATGGGTGAGTTGCAGAATTAAGAGCCTGGCAAATAAAAAATTACAAGAACTGTCTCTTCTTTGGCATGGATTGCTTCCCATGTAACACAGTGGACCACTTATTTCTACATTAGATTCCACTGTAGCATGGTGTTGCTCCAGTAAGATCCAGGAAGGTACACACCATAGAGAATCGGTGCAAAGCATAGATTTGGATACCACTTTAAGTACCTTCAGACCTACATATCAATGGTTCCTCCTCTTTCTCAGGTGAGAGTGATAACTCTCAGCTAAGTGATAACTCAGGTCTCCATTTCTGAAAATGCTCAGCTGGGACCAAATCAGGTGGCATACCCTATAAGCTGTCTCATTCATTTCAGAGTAAAAGATTCTGAGAATCTAAGAAACACAACTAGTTTTTAAGAATTAATCTTGTACAAACTCCAGTATAACAGGCATAAACAGGCTTTTCTTCAGCATCAAGCATGCATGTCGTCCTGTTCCAGTGCCCTAAGTAAATTATGTGTTATTTACAATGGATAATACAAGGACAATTGCTTTCTTACTGGAGCTAGATTACATCCCCTTCCAGCATTGCAGGATAACAATCATAATAGATACTTGTCTTGCATGGCATTTATTTTTCTTCTCATGAAAGGGTTTTTGGTTTAGGTGCGAAAGTTGTGATGGTCCTAAGGTAGGGGCATAAAGAAATCCCTTTGACCTCCACTTCAAAACATGTCCCACCACAGCCAACAGAGAACATGGGATGAACTTCAGTGTGGACTCTGTCAGGACAGGTTACTCAGCCACGCTGAACTATCAAAACAGTTCCTGTTTTATCATAAGTGGGCAGAGTGTGATTCCTAGTGGTTAATGGGTATGTCAGCTGTCCAGCTGGCATAACAGCAGGCAGCGCCGCCTGTAAGGAGCTAAAATAACGCTTTCCTATTTTCTGTTCACTCCCTATAGACTGTCCTTGACTTTTCCTTCTTCTCTCGGAATACCAAGTTGTTAGTACTGTTTCTACAAATGTTGAATGTCTCAAACCTGCAGAATCATGATATGGACTGCTGCTCTACAGGGTTTGTTCCTGCTAGTTCATGTATCTGTGTGCAGACTTGTTTAAGTCTCAATCAGGATAGTATGAGCATAAAGCAAGAACCCAGAAACTGGTTTATTAAAGCTTTTTTGGACTCTACTCAAACTTTAAGCAAGTTGCTCAACTTTTCTGTTCCGTCTGAAATGTTTTATTCCATGCTTATCAACCTGCAAAACTAATTAGAAATATGTTGTGCTAATTCATGCATAAAGACAAAGATTAAATTATTTGCCTAACTAATGAATAAACTATGTTGCTAAAGTCTGTGGGTTCAATCAAATTGTATGAAATTTGCTGTGACTCTTGAAATTCTACCTCTGAGTCATGTAGGAATCCCGACTTTTCTTGAAAGCAGTAAGTAAGCCTAAAGCTGTGACAGCATGGGAGGAAAGTCTTTGAATATCAGCTCTAAAGCCTCAAAAACCAGAACATAATAGAAACTCACTGTTTTAGTTTGGAATTACTCAGTTTTAAACGCAGACTTGCAATTTTGAGGGCGCGGCTTGTGATTTTGTGCAGCAATTTGAAGTGCAAAGCAATTCTGAATCCATAGACTGATGATAGAATGTGGCATTTCTTGTCCATTATGTGTATTGTTCCCTGCTTGTTGTTAAATCCCTATGCTATTTGTTGTACTTGCACATGAATATAGACCTAAAAAGTAAACTGTACTTATCAACAGACAGTTCCTTTATCTTTTTGTAGATTTCTCTCAAATGCTTTGCTATTTAATCTGTGGTTTAGCATTCCAGTGTAGTAACTGTGAACTTGATACGCTGAAAATGATGCACTTATTTATCCTGTGCTTTTGCATGGCTAGTTAATACCTGTAGCTTTTCATAGTGAAGGAGAACCCGCTTCTTCCAGAGGGAAATCCGAAGGTATTTCTGTGTCCTATTTGGAATAGAGGTAAGTACAGCCCTCACCATTTGGAGCCACAGAGTAAAAGGTAGGCAGACCACACTGCCCTGAGGTGATTAGGGACTGCTTAACAAGATGTTTGGTAGTGCTTTAAAAATAGAGCTGAGTATACTGAAACTATTTTTTTCCCATTTAGGTTTTTCTGGAGCACTAAGTCAGTTGCCCATTCATTATGGTGTCAATGTGGACTGTAGATTCTGGTCATAAGAAAGAGACTATTTCTCCTGTAAGAAAAAAAAGATGTTATCCTTGCCGTGTTTACTCCAGTACTTTATTTACCCACGTGAAATTACTGACTAGCCTTATTTGGCACACAGCTCTTCAGTAAGTTTTCATAAACTGTTCCAGGTCAGAATGTGAGCCTCATTACAGTGTTCATAAAACATTATTTTTATAGACAAACCATATTCTTGAAAGAACTTAATGTTCCAGATACTAAAACTAGTTTGTTGTAGTTTCATTTGTGAACTATTCTTTGTGAACAATAACATGGGTTGGGCCTTAGCAAATATTTTAGCAAGCCAGTTGAAGATCAAATTTTCCACCAGAAACAAAGTTAACAGAATCTTCCAATTAAAGAATGATTATTTGTGGAGCAAGCATCTATTTTACTTCAATATTTTGTCTTGGCTATACAGTCAAAAATCAGAAACCCAGGATTTTTTTGTGCATGTCACTAAGAACAGTTATCCTTCAACTGGGGAAGCAAAGAATTCCCTCTGAAACAAGGGGGTGCGGGGTGGGACACAGGACACTTTAGCTCCTATTTGAATAACGAATCTGGGGGAAAAAACCCAAACTTTTCCTGGGAGCATTCTCCCCCCACACACAATTGTCTTATAATGCCTCATTTCAGAGCTCATCTTTGACTGTTTTTGTTCATATCTGTCTACAGATGTAAGATCAATACAGAGCAAATCTGAGTATGTCACTCTAGGATACTGAAACCACACAAGTTAAAATCAACCCCCTCAGGGCTCATATTGGGGAATAACTTCACCCTTGTTTGAATGGTGGTCAAATAAATAAATCTTTAATTTTTTGGCAGGTGATCTTGGCTCAGCTCTTTGAATTGTTTTTTTATTTTTTATTTTTGGGGTGACTTAAATTGATGATGACCAACATTCTGGGAGTTAATTAGGTGCAGATGTCCTCATGAAAACAGCTCTCAGATGTTTGCTAATTTATATGACTCACTGCAGCAGCCATCAGTTATACTGATACATCAGTAGGCTGGAGTCTGCTATTTACTGTACAAAATACTAATCTCCAGAGAAGACACCCAGAGGATACTGGTGCAATGCACCTAGGAAAAATGGTGTGACGACACTGGATGGCTATGGAGACGTTCTAGAAAAGCTGGAGCTATAGTACAGCACACTGAAGTATCTTAGAGGGGAGCGTGGGGATAAGGACAAGAAAGAAAAGTGAGCAATACCTTGCAAGATTGCCAAGATATTCAGCTGGGTGTAAAGTCAAGATGTACAACTCCTGTGAAATGAACAGAGCTCCGTAAGTAGGTGTCTATTAAGATCCATCACAGGGTGTTGGCGATCATTGCTGCTTGTGTCAAATAGTGCTTATGCTAAGAGCATCTTTTCTTTTTTTTGTCTTGCTAGCTTTAACACTCACACTGCATCAACATAGCATCTTCCAGTAATAATGTGGTAATTATTCACCTGCTTAGAGACTGAAAAGAGCAGCATTGAATGGATTCAGCCAAACGATAAATCCATTACATGGACTGAAAAGGGTGTCTCTGGATCCCAGCTGAGCACTTATTCAACATGTACCCCTTTTCCCTTTCTTTTTTAAAATTACCTCAGCCTCCTCATGACAAAGGATGAAGCTCATGGATTAAAACGAAATTAATTAAAGTGATCTAGGAAAAGGAATAGGTTGAAAAAAAACAATAGGCTGTTTTCACTGAGCTAGGAGGAACAGCTAATGAACAGAGATATTATTAATTGTAAGAGATGAGCAAGGAACCAAAAGAGCCTGAAGAAACCATCCCACAGAAACTGTGGTTTTATGGCAATTAATCTAAAAATAATTAAAATTTTAACTTTGCAATACAGAAAAAAAATGAATGTAATGCAAGTAACATGTCAAGGTGTGCTTTATATGGTTGTGTAATTATTCATAAGTTCTAGGTTACTGCATATTACTTAAGTTTATGTGTTACACATAATTCAAACATACTCTACTGTAGGCCTGGCATTCCAGGGTTATATGTCTTGCCTACAATAAATATATTTAGATTTACTCCCTAAGGAATTCAGCATTTTTGTTTGCCTGAATGCTGTATAATCTTGACTGTAAGCACTGACAGGTTGGCTAGCATGCAGCTAAAGAGAGGTTTAATATTCTTGCCAAATATTTTTGTAGGCATCCCTGAAAACGTAACTATTTGTGCACCACCTTTACAATGACCAAGAATAAAAATTATTTTTATCATGAGTGGGTGAGTTTGTGGGTGAGTGTGCAGATATTTAGAGTTTTACTTGCCAATAGGAAGGAATGTCACTAATCATATTTTCATTATTGGAGACTATGCATTTTCAGCACTCTTTATCTATAAAAATAACTGCAGTGCTATTTCTAGTATAGTTAGATGATCCTGTGCAAGAATAGGAGATATTTTTTTCCTGATTCTCTTAAGTCAGGCAGCTGAGATGGTGATATAAAAACTAGAAATAAGTTGTTTAGTTTTTCTGTTTAGCCCAAAGTTGTTTAGTCTTTCTGTTTAGCCCAAATAATTTAATTACATTACTCATTTTTATCAGAATTTTATTTCCTGGGATTTCATAGTTTTGATCCTTAGCTGACATGAACTGGCAGGTTTGTATAAACTTTAGCTGCTCATAGAGTTTATACATGGGAAAAGTTAGTCTCGAGTCTGAATCAGGATTACACACCAGTATGTATTTTCATGCTCTTTTATCACTAGTATTAAAGCAGCACCTACAAGCCCAATGTTTTGAGGTTTGGCTCTCCACATAATTAGAATTACTTGGTTTTGAGAACTCTGATTTGCCAAGGCTCCAGGTAAGTCTAAAGCTCCTTCAGATTTGAGCTTGCAGCTCAGGTTCCAGCAGTTTTGCTGATTCAGCATTTTAGGGATGAGTAAGCTGAATGCTTTGGCTTGTGTACCTTCACCTTTCTTTCTCTAGATCATTATGCCAACCCACTCTTTCAAAACTTTCAGAAAAACCTGAGGTTTTGACCTCATTCACTACACAAGAATTCAGTCTGAGCTGTCAAAGAAGCTCTGTGCAACAGCCCCCTGTTCATTTCTGTTGTTCATGTTTAGAAATAGCAAAAAAATAAAATAAAGTGCAGCATTAAAATTTTTGCCAGCTACAAAATCTACAAAAAAAAGGTACCTGCTAGTCTGGTATAGACAAATCTAAACAAACTAAACCTAGACATCCAAAATTTACATTTATTCACAATACCTGTGTGTGTGTCTCATCTGGCTCTTGAGCTTTTAGGCTGTATTGGTCACATCCTCAAGACTCTGTTCTCAGCTGTAGTGCCAGGAAACTTCCCTACTTTTTTAGAATTAAAAAATACATTCTCATGTAAGGAAGATGTTGCCATGCCAGCTGGCAGAGCTGTTGGTCTATTCTTACTAAGAAAAATGCCCTCACCTGTAGTCTATGTGAGCATACCTGTTCGTTTCAGCACCAAACTAATTATTTGGGTTTTACTTGCTAAACACAGCCAAAACATATTATAAAACAAAGGGGATAAATTTTTCTTTACTTTCAAATTTATGCCAATCATTTCCTTAGTTTTATACATAATTCTTCCTGGTGTTTTCCCTACACCCTTCTGCTCAGTAGAGGAGACTAAAAATGAAATGGCATAGAAAGTGGATCAAACTACATCATTATTGAACTATTACTGGAAAATCAAATAACTGTCATGGCAATCCAAAATATAATGAAAAATAAGTTAAGCAACCATTATAAAATAAATAACATTCAGTTTATTGTTCTGCAAGCATGCCTATGGATCTCAGACTTGGGAAGTTTTACATTCCTTCATTATGGGGAAATTAGTTTCTTTCTGGCCTGTTTGGCATTCAACAGGATGAGAGTTCCTTCAGATCAGGCCCCATATAGCCTTACTCACTGCAGAATTCTTTACTTAAGAGGATCTTAAGAATGGCTTCAAATGGCAAGCAATACCTTTGTGAAGATGCTCCCTGTAGACCATTGTTCTTAGGTTCAATGCATATTGCTCCTGGCAAATGGCTGACCTCAAATTCATTTGCCTTCCAGATGTCCTAACAATAGAAGCCTGATGCATTTTTAACACAGGTATTAAAGAAAAACATAAAATGCTTTCTGACACTTGACATTTGTTGTCTGAAGCTAAAGGAGTAGCATAGTCACATGAGTACACATTCCAGTGTCTGCAATAAGCCACAGTCTTCTAAGTCTTTGTATATCATTTCACCAAATCTACAGCTCCACTGAATGGTGTTTACCAGTCTTCAGATGAAGGTTGTTCTACTATGACTGTCCTAGCCTGGCTTTTGACATGCACATCACCTGCCAGTTTCTTGACCTCAAAAAATAGAACTCAGTGAACAGTTAAGCCTTTAATTAAGTATGTTCTGACAATTGTTTCAGACTCTGATAACTATGATCTTGTTTCTATTGAATTACAATTATAACATTGGAGTAAAAAAATTGCAGACTTTGTACTGGCTTGTTATAAATATAACATAATGCATACTGTGTTCTCTGTTATTTAACCATATCTGAAGCAGGATTCTCTCCAGTCTGCAGAATTCAGTCTTGAATTCTATGGGTAAAATCCTTTAAGATGTCATTATCCATGCCAATGCACGTTTGCACTCTATTCTAAAGCAGATGGGTAATGTATGAACAAAAGGGGATGTCTTGGGTTCCAAGCGTTGGGTATAAAATACTTACTATTCCATTTGATCAGTTTTTAATCATGAAGCCTTGCTGGATCTTCTTTTCTTTCTGATGCAAATGCACTACACTATGATGTCATAGATAAACCCTTTGCAACATGCCACTTCATCAGTGTCCACCTTCAAGATCTAATAGCACTTCAAACAAGACTTAATATATGTCTCCTGTGTCTAATGGAGTCTTGATGTCTTCGTGTCCCAGAAGTGGTTCCATTTAATGGCTGTGTCTCTATGACAGTCTGATGATGTTATACCGTACTTGTCACTACAAACCTTTCCATTTTCTAAAAAGCATTATTGTCAGTGCAGTACTAATCAATATGACTAAACATGCCAGAACCTACCCTATAGCTTCTAATATTCTCTGAAATTCACGAGTGTAAATTAGCGGAAGGCATATCTAGCTGAAAATTGTATTTTTGTCAGTTACAAGTATCCAGTGTGGAAAGCATTACAGGTGACTGGGATAGACAAATTTAATTAAAAGATAATGTTTTCCACCCTTAAGCCCTCATAAGCAACTCTGAATTAAATCACAGAAATGAACATGTAGGATCTTTATCTAGAGCAGATATTTTGTTATCAATTTGAAATGCAATCTGAGTTCTCCAAAGAATCAAGTGCCTTCATAATATCTCAAATATTAAAGGAGAGACCCTTTCTGGCAAGATGAATTATAACAGGCAGAGATGTCCTGGTTTCACAACAATATGGAAAATTCCTGGCTCACAGTCATATATGTTCACACTTATACCCTGAAAATTTTATTAAAATTATATTTAAAAGTAGAAAATAAATCCAAATTTTGCTAGAGAATGTTCTGAGTTATTATGCTATGGCCCTGGCTTTCAATTTTGTTCCTAGTTTTGATGGCCAAGGATTGAAATGTTTGACTTAACTCTGGGAAACCTACCTAGTAATTTACTCCTTTTTTAGGATTCTCTCCTCTGAAGTCAATCTTGGGAGAGAAATCACATTCCAGAATAGCAATGCAGACACATGGGATCTGTTTGATCTCTGCTTTTAGACTGAAGTCTGTGTTTACTGGGGAGTGACTTGTTACGTTTTGATATAGTAATAGTAGTATTCCACAACCACTAAAACCTTGCCTAAAAATGGCAACCCTATTTTATTAAGAAAAACTATGCATAAATCCTTTTTAGATGTTTTTTTGTAACTCTAGGGGAAAAAAAAAAGTCACACTGCATAGGAAAAGATAGTATTACAGAAAATTGCTAACTAAGATGCTGAAAATAGTTCAACAAATGAAAATAGCAAATGACTTTAAAAGAAAAGAAGAAGGAAAAAAAAATCGGTCAGGTTTCAGGTAAGTCTGTATACAGCACACTGTTGCACGGGTGCCTAACAATACAATTGTCGTAGCAGTGAACCTAAGCTAGCTTGAAAGCACTAAACCATTGGGGCTTTTGTTTCAGCCAAGTTCTCAAAATTTAGTTTGTAACACCAGGCAGAACTGCAGCTTCTGGAATAAATTTACCACCTCAGAAGCTGGGCTCCTCTCCAGGCTGACGATGCAACAATGCAGTTCTGCTCTGCACTCTTGGAGCAGTTGTTTATTAACTAGTTTCACTCTGGTAATTTTTTTTTAAATGAATGAAGAACTAAGTGCAGAGGTTGACTGAAATCTACTTGGTTCATTGTAAAGTTGATATGAAAGCCAAAACAAAGCCCAAGCTCAAATCTCTGTTCAATATACAGAAAGAAAAAAAAAATCAAAACATAGTTCAGAATTTTAGAGTTGGGTCTCTCATTTCTGTTTCCTTCTGCTCCAGAAATGATCATCAATAGCTTGTTTAGTACAAAGTTAAAATTTATATTCTACAAATACAAACACAACATCATCTCTTTGTATCCTGCCCAGCGCAAGCATTTATCTATCTGGGGAAAAAAACATGACTAGAACACTGACCCCAAAGCTACCTTCTAATGGAATTGGAACTGAACTGCCTATATGGTAAAACCTCCACAGAAAGAAGCATCATAAAATATAGATTTCACAAATTCTGCTGGATTTACTTGGCTTATTTTAATTTCTGTTGGCACATCCTAACTTCTGCATCCATTTTATAACAAATCCATAATTTCTGGCAGATTAATTACGTTTAATCTACCAATCTTCTCCAGAAACTCTGTTACTATTGCTTTGGAGCAGCCCAGAATTATGAGGAATGCACTCTTAAAATGTCCTCCCTACTTATCTACCAGCTAGCTCACACATCTGGTTTACAGTATCTGCATAACATGCTTACCCTGGATCACACTGGAACTAGCAGTTCATGTATGACTTTTAAATTTTTGTCCAGATGGTGAAAGCTTGCAGATTTTTGGAGACTGCTGCATAAAGGCAGTAAGTAAAGTTTTCAGAGGTTCCTTTGTTCTGCTTGTGAAGTTTTCAGAGAGGAGTAATGTAAAACTGAACTTTGATCATTCAAAAAATACACTGGAGTTTGTACTTTGATTTCTGAGTACTTTGCTTTTTAAACTTCTGCCACTTTGAAGTGAGTTGCAGCAGACTGCAGGACAACAGAGCAACTTGAAAAGAGGATTATTTTTCCTTTATTATAATCAGTCTGGGTTTTTATCTGGCTGTCAAAATCTCTGAATCATAGAATAACAGAATCACATAACAGAAAAGACATTCAAGATCATCGAGCCCAACCATCAACCCAGGACTCCCAAGTCCACCACTAAACCATGTCCTCAGGGGCCACATCCAAACTTTTTTTTGAACACCTCCAGGGATGGTGACCCCACCACTGCCCTGGGCAGCCTGTGCCAATGCCTGACCACCCTTTCTGTAAAAATATTTTTCCTAATATCCAGCCTGAACTTTCCCTGGTACAACTTGAGGCCATTCCCTCTTGGGAATATTTTTTCCAACTACAGATATTACCTGCCTTGCTACTTTAAAAGCAGCAGGAAGCATTCCCTTACCTACAGTGGTAAGTGGACAATGCCTGTTCTACTCAAAATCTGAATTCCTGTGTATCGTCTGTGTAATCTTGTTATGGTGAAAACACCCCCTCTGACCAGTGTGCATTTCCCTCGTTAAACTAACGGAACAGATTTTCTGGGAAACTGAAAATTTAAAACCATCAGCATTTATCCAGGGGATTTTGTATCAGTATCTTAAAAACGCACACAGGACGAGGAATCCTGTCATCGTGCCTTTGAGCATGAGGAAGAATTTTCACGAGGAACTCTCTTTACCGCGGGAAAACCGCCGTGCGTGAGGAGCAGGCGCCTCTGGAATCCGCTCCCGAGAGGCCTTCACCGCTTCTCCCGACGGGCTGCCATGACGGCTCGCAGCCGCCAGCCCTGCGCCCCCTCCCGCCATCTGCCCCTGTAGAGGCCGCCCGCCCGTCGCCCGGGGTCCGCCCCGCCCCTCGCCGCCCCGCCCTCCCGTCAGCCCCGCGAGCGGCGGCACTGCCACCGAGCGAGGAGCTGCGGTGCGGCCCGTTGCCCAGCGACTTTAGCGGCCTTCCCGGCGTGCCTCAGTGCTGCTTTCCGCCGAGATTCCGTCCGCTGGTAGTGGTTTCCTCGCCGCCATCTTGTGCCGAGGCGAGTCGCGCAGCCCGAGCGGCCGTCATGGAGACAGGTGAGGGGCGGCGGTTGCCGCTGTCCCACGGGCTCTAGGAGCGCTGAATCCGGCGGGACAGGGCGGCGAGGGACGGGCAGGCCGAGTGCTTGCTGCCCGGGGGATCCTGCTGCACAGGAGCCGGGGTCGGCGGCAGGAGCTTACGGAGCTCTGAGCCCACTTCCTCGGAGAAGGGGGCTTGGGACAAGCTTCTGGTCCCCTGCACGCCCTCCGTTTCTGTCCTGATCAAGCCGGCTCCGGCGCCCCGCTTGCTCCGTTGCCGGGGCGCTCCTGTTAAGTACCCGCGGCCCTCTTCCTCTCGGAAGCCGTGGCGGGGAGCTGACGAGAGGGCATCCGAGGGTGCACCCGTGGTTGTTAGAGCGAGATCCCGCGCTCCCCCACTCTTAAATAGCTTTCGCCACGGATGACACCCCGACCTAATTTTTAACATTTGCCCTGAATTCAGGAATGAGAGCGGCAAATGTGGGAGCACAAGGCCTTCAGTCAGTCCCAGTCTGTCCTTTATTATCGTGAAAAGCATTGGTTTTCGCAGTTCTTCACGAGCCCTGGGCTAGTTGCTGTGCCTCGATAGCTGTTTAAAGAAAGGAAGGCGTGTTTAGCCTTTTCGTAAGCGTGTGTATCCAGGTGTGAAGGTCCATCAACCTGGGAGCTGGCCGTTGGCCTCACAGCCCCGTGGATGGGTGGTCTCCAGTGGCAAGAGACTTCTGAGAACTGAGAGCCCGTCTCCCATCAGCAAGGGTTTGCTATATGTTCATTTTAGGTTAAGACCTATGTGTTCTCCTTACTGTTACCTGTGTTCTCAAATTGTACTGCTCTTGTATTCTCTGTTAAAGTTTCTTATTTTTTTTAAGGACATAGCCATTTCTGTATAGTATGGAAATGCTCAGAAGTATGAGAAGGAGTCACTAAGGAATTAAGAGACTTGTCACTAAAATATAATGGCAAATAGAATTTATCAAATTACTATTACCTCATTTTTATGTCATAAGTTTTATAAGTATCACATAAATATGTAATCTTATTTTATTTAGTATTTGTTGATGCTACATAAAAGAACTAAAGGCACTGTGGGCAATTTTAAACAGATAAAAAATGACTGTTTAATAGTTTGTAAAAAATAATTTTAAATGGAGAATTACCAAGTTATGGTTTTTTTTCCTGTCAGGATCCCCTAGAGCTTATGTTCTCAATGAAATATTTAATGGTTTTCAAAATTAATATAAATATGGATGATATGGTAAAAATAGGTGAGGGAAAATCTGTAATAACCTACCTGCATTAAATAACATTGTTTACACCATAGCAAAGAGAGATGTTTTTCTAGAATATGGTGACAATGGAAAAGAGAAAAAATATTATGGGGAGTTACTGCTTTTTCTCCTGTTTAAACATGCTATTAATATGGCTCAAACAGAAAATTACTTTCAAATCTGTTATGTGGGTCCAATTATTACTGTTTTTCTTGTGTATCAGATGATACAGGAAATCGACTTCGGTTCCAGCTGGAGTTAGAGTTTGTGCAATGTCTGGCAAATCCAAATTACCTCAACTGTGAGTACTTGAAAGTAAATATCAGGATCCTGATGAATTAATATAGTTTAATGTTGTTTATTATTACTAGTAATGTTAAACAGTGAGAGAAAGGGCTAAACAAAGAAAAGAGATTGGGTCTTTCCCTGCCAATTTTGATGCTACAGTCAAAATTACTCTTCCTTGCTGTTGTATGAAAGATACATACTATAAGGGAGATGTGACTGGTTTATTATGCCTAGTATGATGACATAAATATATTTTTCCCTGTGTTTTTTTTATTTTGAATTATCAAAATTTGATTGTAACACTGAAGTTTACTAACGTGCCTCTTTGTATACTTTTATGAATATGTATTCTTAAGTTTGCAGATTTTTATCATGCATCTGTAACTGACAATTTCTTATTTGTAATTTTATTTCAGTCCTTGCACAAAGAGGCTACTTCAAAGATAAAGCTTTTGTAAATTATCTTAAATATTTACTTTATTGGAAAGAACCTGAATATGCAAAATACCTGAAGTAAGTGTTAAAATCACTTAGGCTTCTGCATTTTAATGATTTGATATTCACCTTCTGTACTGTATAGCAGCATGTGGGTATTTGATTTCTGCCTGTAACCTTACCTTTGTCCTCCCCATTGTGTTTATATGCCACTTATCTTTTTCCTGTTTCCAGTAGTCCAGACATTGCAATAATAGACAAAATACAAAACTTGTCTTCATGAGTTGTGTGTGGAATCTTCCTTTTGCAGCCTGTATCTGCACTTTACCATTTGTTTAAAATAAAACTATTGAACATAGTGGTACAAAACTACTTCAGTTAGGCCCAGTAAGTACATTTTAAGAGTGATTTTGCATTGTTGATGCTTACACGAAACAGAGGATGACTTTGCATTTTTGTGAGTGTGCAAACTCCTTCAAATTTCAGGAAAAGAGTTCTTGGTTACATTTTTTTAAATGAGCTCTGGAAACAGATACTGTAGTCGTTATGCATTTGTTTTACTAATAGTCTAGCCATTAGAAAACCTACTCTAAGCAAGTATGTATATCTGTTTATAAACTGTTACTGAATTCCTCACTTCCTAGCCTAATACTGAAGTTACTGAGTTACAGTGTGTGAAATATGTACAGTCTTAAGTGGTTCGAGTAAGGCACACACATGATAAAACTAAAATAATTAACTGCAGAATTATTAGAGACTCCATGTTCAGTGGACCTTGTAAAAACTTTAATAATAAAGTATGTTTATTTTTAATCCAGGTATCCTCAATGTTTGCATATGTTAGAGCTGCTCCAATATGAACATTTCCGCAAAGAACTGGTAAATGCTCAGTGTGCTAAATTTATTGATGAGCAACAGATTCTTCACTGGCAGCACTATTCACGGAAAAGAATGCGCCTCCAGCAAGCACTTGCAGAGCAGCAGCAACAAAACAATACCTCTGTAAAATGAAAAATGCTTGGAAGAGTGATGATAAGGTGTACTTCATGTCAGCTGACATATTTACAAGAGAGGAATGAACTTTTTTGTAGGTTTGGCTCTGTGTATGTGTACATTTAATTTTTTTTATTTATCAAGTGACTACTTTTCTTTCATCAACTCTTTTAAAGATAAGAGACTGATAAACACCTACTTCTGCATTTTATTTTATAGTGTGGACAATTTTGTAAGAGCATTATTTACAGTAGTTATTGATTCCTCTTGATTTTGAAAACAAAGCGTAGTTTTGAGGGCACTGACATTTAAGTATCTAACAAAAACTGTAGCTCAGAAGTCTGTTCTTAGGAGGCATTTTCCCTGGAGAATAAAGATGTGTCTCAAAGCATGGCTGACAGCTTCCCAATCTACTATTTTTTACAACTGCAGGATGAGTAAAGTTAAAGTGATGATACTGTACAAAATCTAAATTGTGGATTTTTGCCTTGACACTGAGCTGAGCTATTACTTGTCATTTCTGTTTACCTGTTAATTATTATTGCCAGGGGGTCTTAAGAGTTTTCCTTATGGCACGTTTTAGAGATAGAAATTGAAGTGGGATGAGACAAGGACTGCAGGAGTGGAACAGAGATTAGTAACGGACTTTGCAGATAGTCAACGAAAGGTAATAGGTTGTAGCTGTATCTATTCCATTAAGGTCAGCTTACTTTAATCTTTGTTTTCTGCCAGTGAATTAATGGCTGCTCTTAGGCTTTTCTACAGTATGTGTAGTGAAAACAATGTGTTACAAAAAAAATGTGTTAAATGCTTGCAGTATTGGAGAAGCATCTGCCATTTATTCATGCATAGTTTTTATTTTAAGAACACAGATCTTGGCAGCTGTCAGCTGTCATATTTTAGATTGTATTCATTGCATCCATGTTATTTTTCGTATCCTTGTAGGAGCAAGTACTGCAACTGTTAACCCTGAACATGTGATCAGTGACACCAGGCCTGTCAGCCTTCAGCTTATCATACTTATACCAAACAGATAAGATAAATTTTCAGTGCCAGAGATGTTTAATGGCTTAACAGCTTCCATAGCTATGTAAAGTCAGAATTAAGAAGAATAAGCAGGTTTTTCTGTTTTTCCTACCCCACCCCCTTATTCCCTATTAAAGGTTTAACTTAGCAGTTAAGTCTTACTCTTCAGTAACTGTAGGATGGTCTCTTGGATTATAACATGAGCTCAGCTTCTTTGAAAAGAGACTGTTCGCAAACTCAAGTTTATTTGAACGTGAAAGGAAAGATACACTTTTTTGTTGCAGGATTTTACTGGAAGGTTTGGACCTAGAATTTAATGATATTTATCTTGATTAGTTTGAAGTAATCAACCATGAACTTTTAAAAAAAGGTTAAGGATTCTTTGAAAGGACATTGCAAATAACTTGAGATCAACATATTTGTAAATGATCAGTTGACTCCTGGAGGATTTAGTCTTCAGTAAACAACATACGAACAAGCTCTGCTTTAAAACATTCTTCTTCAACCAGCTTCTGAGGCTGAAAGAAAAGTTAAGATGTTTTAGGGGCAATCAAAAAACCTGTTCATGACTACAGCCATTTGTATATATTAACATTAGCCATGCTCCAGCAATTGTTTTTCCAGGGAGGGTGGGGTAGAGCAAGCAAGGTAAGAATAACTGAAAAATGCTTGAGTTTTCTGGCCATGGAAGAGGCATTACTAAGAAAGTAACTGCTAATTTAAATAATATGCACAAGTTAAAACTTGAGCTGTAGTGTGTTTGAATCAAGACTATACTGCACATAACCTTCTTTCGTTCCCATAATTCAGCATTTGGATTTAAGTTTGAGGAGCTGCAAGTCAGGAAGCTAACAATATGTTGCCAAGAATTTTCTCTACCCCTCAACACTACTACATGCTAAGTGTACATATTTTATTTACTATATGTTTATTATAGACAACATTATACAGAACCATAGAATGACAGAATGGTGTGGATTGGAAGGGACATTGAAAAAATCATCTCATTCCAACCACCCAGCAAAGTGGTTCTCTATTGAGGAACTGTTTGAACCAGGAATAGTGCATGTATGGGAGCAGAAGAGCTGTTCCTAATGGTCTGCTCTTTTTGAACAAGAGAGGGTTATGAGAAAACATGCATAACTAATTAGTTTACAGCCATAAGCTCCTTCCACTTTCCCACTTGAATGCCTGTAGATCCAGAACATACAATAAATCACTTACTGTTCCATATTTAAGTAGTGTAGGCACTCCTGTTAATTTCAGATTCTTCCTGAATTCATTGTTGGGATCTTTCCAGCTGTTCAGGAAGAAGCAGTTAAGCAGAGCTTGTAGAAGTGCAGTTTGTAGTTAGCCTGTAAAAATTCCTTCAAAAGGATGATTGAAAGGTCTTTGCCTTGCATCTCCCCAACCCACTTCCCACAACAAGCATGCAGATAGCTCACATTAGAGATGGTGTAGACCTCAAAACTCAAAAAAATGCTTCATTCCCTGCTGAAAGGACAGTACAGTCAGTTGTTCCAACAGGTTAGTTAACCTCCAGTCCACAAATAGCAAAGTTACCAGTTGTTACCATCAAAACAGTTACTTACGAGGCTCTGTCTCCTACTAGGCAATAGATGAATACAGAATCATCAGGCATGTTATGAAGTTCCTTCCTCACAACTGGTTCAGCTAGAGAGTAATTTATAAAATCTGTTACTAGTTAATACTTTCACTGTGCTACAGAATCACACAGATCTACTTTGACTAGCAAGACTTCCAATTAATGTTTTGTCTTCTTCAGGTAAAGATCTGTATTTTGTTTCATCTGATTATCCACAAGCTTTGCAGAATTTATATGCTCAACATTGAAGGGACTGATCTTTGAGTAAAGGCCAATTTCTGCTTTAACAAGTAAGAAAAATAATCATTGTCTCCTGCCTGTATTGAAAGCCCACCAAACAGCAGTAAGCAGTTGCTGTATGTATTCTAGCATATACGACGCAGAAGGTTCAATGCAATGTTTTCTGAGAAACCGCCTTCATTTTCTACTGGTAGGTCACTTCTGCTTCTCAACATCTTAAGCAGAGGTGAATTAAGTGATCATAAGTTTCACATCTAATTGTTTGCTGGGCCTTTGTACCAAATAGAATGTGGTCAGCGAAAACGAGAGCAGCACGGGCAGCTTGGTAGTGAGGCAGCAGCTTCAGCCAGCTCCTAGACACAGCCTACACTGCCAGGGAGATTAACGAGCTCGGCAGCTGCAACTAGAGCTTGAACCTGAACTGCGCCTAGTCTGCTCAATAACGGAGGCTGGGTGCGGAGGGATGCTGCGAGGCCGCTCTGTACCGGGAGCTACCGGTGGCCCGACGTACGTGTTCCAGGAAGGGCTCCCGGGGCCTCGACAGCTGCCTCAGGCCGACGGGAGAGACGGCGCCCGCCCGCGAGC
>VZRW01006049.1:111036-134134 GCA_013398125.1 Aegotheles bennettii | reverse complement strand
CGGGGAGCGGGCGAGTCGCGGCTGTCGCTGACAGGGCTGGGGCGCGGGGCAGGCCGGCCGCAGGGCTCTGACTTGGGGCGGCTGGGGGGAGGTCGCACCGCGGGGGACCCCCTCCCGAGGGGCGCGTCGAGACCAAAACTTGCGGGCGGGGATGGCCAAAGAAGCATCCGGACCCCGAGCGTGTGAGACCAGCAGAGAGGGACATGCAGCTAAGCTAAGGAGCAGAGACAACTCTTGTATTCATTCAGTCACTGTAGAAAGTTTTAACAGCGAGTTGTGCATTGAATCCTGCTCATTTTTTAATTCTCAGAGACAGATGGAGGAGATATAAGTTTCTGCCAGTCTCCACACAGTTTATTTAAATCCTTCTCTGTGAAGGTGTTTAGGTGTGAGCATGCCCTTGATCTGTTTTCCTTTGACACAGTTTTTGTACAGAACTGGCTGCCTTGAAGACTGCCTTAGGCTATTTTGCAAGTCTGTTTTCTTGTCTTATCATTGCAGTATACTGTTTCCCTTTTAGGTAAGTAATAGCTATATAAGTTCCGTGGCAGTCTTCTTATGGTTCATAGTGTGAGACTCACAGTCTGTAATGGTGCTCCTTATCTCTCTGTGGGGGTATGTAAAAGGATACAAACTGTAAATTTTCCCCTAAACAGCAGGATTATACTCTCCATTTTGTGTACCACCTGTATGAGTACACATGATGCATTTTCTATTCTACATGACCCCTCAGGTTGATTCTCTGTCTGTTATTCACATCAGACCTGGAATTGCTTTTGAGAGGCAGAAATAATGTATAATTCCTCGTATGTTCATAGTTGTAATTATAAGCAAAGGACAAAACCCTGGATTTTCAGCATCAAGCCAATAAGATGGGACCAAGCAAGCCAACTGTATCTGATGCTACATTTGCATTCACTACCCAGCTATACAGGAATGAAGCAAAGGCTTTACAAACCCAGGTATTATTTGCCTTCTGCAGCAATGCTATGTTTGTTTTCATTTGTGATCATTACAAAAAAATGATTATGACCCACTTCCTGAGATAGCCTACTAGTGAGTGTCAAATCTTCATACTTGCTTCATGATATTGTCGTACATAATCTTGACACTGTCCTTTTGTAAAGGTATAAATCAGAAACTACATCAGTAAATATGATTTACCTGTCTGTTTTGGTTTAATCCCAGTAGGCAGCTAAGCACACAGCAGTTTGTTCGTTCTCCAGTGGGATGGGGAAGAGAATTGGAAGGGTAAAAGTTTGAAAATTCATAGGTTGAGATAAAAGTTTAATAGGTAAAGCAAAAGCTGTGTGCACAAGTAAAGCAAAATAAGAAATTAATTCACTACATCCTACCAGCAGGCAGGTGTTTAGCCATTTTTGCAGCTGCATCATGTGTAACGGTGACTTGGGAAGACAAACATCATGACTCCAAACATTCCTCTCTTCCTCCTTCTTCCCCATGGCTTTTATTGCTGAGCATGATGTCGTATGGTGTGGGGTATCCCTTTGGTCAGTTGGAGTCAGCTGCCCCAGCTAACTTCAGCTGCCCCTCCTAACTTCTCCCCCCCGCCCTGCCAAGTCTACTCACTGGCAGGGCAGTGTGACGAGCAGAAAAGGCCTTGACACTGTGTAAGCACTGCTTAGCAATAACTAAAACATTGGCTATCAATACTGTTTTCTTCACAAATCCAGAACAGCACCATGCAGGCTATTCTGAAGAAATTTAACTCTGTCCCTGTTGGAACCAGATGATCTTTAAAGTCCCTTCCAACCGAAACCATTCTATGATTCTATCCTAGTCTAAACCAATACACTATCTTAACTTCTTACTTTACTACATGGAAACGGAACTTAGAACCTTTATTCTGGTACCATGTTTCAGCTTTCTGTTTCTGCTTTGTCATGCATGTCCTTCATCATTTCTCCTTATCTTACCTTTGAAAATTTAGTAAACCCATATTAAATCAGTATGATGTAATCATACCCATTTATATTGCTAATGTTAATTGTTGTTATAACTCGTTAATTGTTGTTATAACTCATTAATTGTCAGAACTCTTAAAAAAAAACTTTATAAGGGCATTTATGAGGTTGTCCATTGGCCAGTCACTTTGGAGCAGATTTTTCAATGTGTGTGCCCACCCTAGATTGCAGATGAATGCCTAATGTTATTTACAAGATGATCTAAATGCTTAATTCAAAATAATTTTGAATACTGGCATTTGTCTGAGTGGATGGAATGCCTTGTGTATATTGGAGAAGTACCATCATGACAGATGCATTCTAATATGAAAGAAGATCCATTTTCCTTACTGTCATGCACTAGAGGTACATCACTTGTGTAAAGTGTTCTGTGTAACATCAGCTTTTTTTTTTTTTTTTTACACTTTGGAACAGCTCCAGTTTAATAGAAATGTTCCTGCAGTTCCAGAGAACTTGGCTCTCAGATTCTCTAACCCCCATCCAATTATAATAGAAAAACTGAAGGCATCCAGTGATCAGAGAAATCTAGCTGGAAGTGAGGACCCCATCATGAGAAGCTCTGGCATGTTTTCAGTGGTATCTGAAGACAGGCTAAACCTGGCTATTCAGCTAGCCAAAAGGGATGTGAAACGAAGGCGTCTTGAAGATCAGCAAGTGAAACAGCAAGTGTTTGGAGATGCTGTCAAAAAAACATTGTTGGCCCAGAAGTCACAACAGCAGAAGACTGAAGTATTTGAAAGTCCAGAAAGTAAAAATGCACTGAAGTCTCAAACTCGCTCGAAATATCAGCAGAAACCTGATCAGCCTTCCAAAGTGGAGACTACCACCTCTGGTGCTAAAGTTTACCTCTACACACCAAATGAGGAAAAGCTAATACCAGCTGTTTTGGACTCTCCACTCACCCATGACAGAGGACTGGACCCCAAGGCAAATGTAAACAAAAAAGAAGATAAAAATATGCAGGAAGTTAGACGACTGCAAAAGGAATTGAGGAGCTATGTCCAGAAAATTGAAGAACTGACTAAAAAAGGTATAAGACTGAACAATAATTATGTTATATAAATATATAGTGGTTTGTTGATTGGTTTTTCTTTCTGTTTTTTTGGCTTGGATTAGGATCCATAGTTACTTCTGGATTTTTGAGAAACATCTACTTTTTTCAGAAGTAGATAAAAGGTAGAATTTCTAGCCAGTTTAAGCAATAGCAGGGTTTAATATCTCGGAGTGTTTGTAGTGAGTTCCAATCCAGTCTACAATGACGGTAAATTAGTGGTAGGCTATTAATAACGTGGATGAAAAAATATTGGTGTCTGTAGGCCTACTGGCTAGATACTCAGACTGCAAAAAACAGCATAATGATTCTTATCAGTGATGAGAAAGGGTGCAACAGCTGGTAAAATTTCATTTCACAAATCTGACTCCCCCAATTTATGACTCTGTAGTAGCATGATTAATGTGTGTTCTGACACTGTGTTGTGGGCTAACCCTGGTTGGCACTGAAGCACCACACACTTGTACTCCTTCCCCTCCCAATGGGACAGAGAAAAGAATAGAAAGATTAAAAGCAAGAAAACTTTATGGGTTGAGATAGGGATAGTTTAGTAAGGAAATGAAAGAGGAAGAAAAAAAAAACAAACCCCAAACCAGTGATGCAAAGGCAATGAGTCACTGCCTTCCACAAGTAGAACCAATGCCCAGGCAAATTGTGAGCAATGGCTATCTTTCCCCAAAAAAACCCTCATTTTTTTTATTGCTGAACATGGCAGGGAACATCCCTTTGATCAGTTGTCCTGGCTGTGTCCCTTCCCAACTAACACACCCCTAGTACACACTAGCAGGTCATAGCTGGAAAAAGAGAAAGCTGTGCCAGTACTGCTCAGTGATAGCCAAAACACTGGCATATTATCAATGCTGTTTTAGTCAAAAATCCAAACCAGCACCATACTGGTGATTGTGAAGAAAACTAACTCCATCCAAGCCAGACCCAGTACACACTGCATTGGTTCTTTTGTAATAACTAGCTGGAGGTTTAACCATTCCTAAAACTAAGGAGTCACATGTGATTTTGTAAGCTGTAATCAATAAGCTATCTTGTATAAGAATGTTTAGTCAAATTCTAAATAGAAACATGATGCAGAGTTAAAGTACCTTGCATTATTATTCAAGGGAGCCCTGCAAAATATATGATATATTGTGTTCTGCATGAAAGAGGCTTATTGCTAGATTGTGTTTGTTCTCATGGCTTAATCAGGATTCAATTAAGACATAAAACTTTACATTTCATGCTTTTTAGGGAGAGAGAGAGAAATTTTAGATCCTGATGAAGAGCAACGAGTTTGTGCTAGGAGACAGAAACAAGCTGCACAGTCAGCTCGAATGCTGTATGTACTCCAGCAACAGGTGGGAACCAGCATTTTAAATTGGGATATATATATATATGGGATATATAGCTAGTTTATTTTGATGAATTTGACAGAAATGAAGAGAAAGTTGATTGGGTTATCTCTGAATTTCCATGTCGTTCTAGTTTAAATTTGAATGGTGTGGCTAGTTGGAAAATTTGGACTTTCACTCAGATGTTACAGTGAAAATTAATTGATTATTTATAGATGTGGAGCTAATTCTGACTGACTTTCCCTTTCCACTTCCTTTCTTGATAAACAGGTAAAAGAAATTCAGGATGATTTAGAGAAACTGAGTCCTCATAAAATCAAACATACTAAGAAGGTAAGATGAATTATCCTAAAGGCTGTGAGTAAGTTATTGACAGGAGATTTTCCAGCTAATTGAGTTTGATTGTCTAGGATACACCTGAGCTCTCTTCAGAAGGGAGATTTTCTTTGTATCTTGCACGTTTCATCTCATTCTCATAGAATTATGTCTCACTTGATCTGTTAGTACCTTTGCTGCTTCCCTCTTCTCAGTTCTTACCTGTCTACAGTAAACTGGAGATGAAAGCCATTGGTCTTCTGCTTTTAAGTGGCTTCTAATTCCTTCTTTCTACTTCCTTTTCTGAGCAACGCTCTGTTCTACTCTTGACTACTTTTTTTAACTTCCTGTTGATGTCACTCAGTCTTATCAGCCTCCTTTCTGATTTTCTCTGCCCAGCATCTTTCAGAAAGATAGTACTGAGATCATTCCTACTGTTTGGCCAATATTGTCCTGTTGTTCTCTTGTGCTTTTCCATCACTTGTATTTCCTTCTGTAACAAAAACCGGAGGATCTTCGATGTGTGTGGAATTGTTGCACCTTAGGGTCAAGGCCGTAACTACAGTACTCTGTTGACATAGGTAGTAGAAACATCAGAATATGTTATAACCAGGATATTTTATCTGAAGCTAGCATGATACTTGATATGAGTTCTGTTGTGTAGTACCTTTAGTAGATTACTTAAATGCCTGTTTTATTTTGTCTCACAAACGGCCTCATATCCATCAAAATTATCCTAAGCCTGAGTGTGTCTCCATGAAATTTTGGTAACGATTCTTTGAATAGTATCAGTATTTGTAGAAACTATAGCTATTTAAGCATTTATTTTTCACTTTTCCAGTCTCGAGCAGCTTCCAGATTGGCAGCAGCACATAGAGGAGCTGTACGAGCCTTGCAGGCATTTGCCAATCAGTTTACAAATCAAACGGAGCAGCAGATTCCTACCAACTACAAGGAACTGGGCAGTCTCATTCAACAACTGTCTCTCTGTTCTGCCAAACTAGAAGTGGATTCTACCATTTCTGACATTATTGTAGATATTTTGTTGCAAGTTGAGGTAGGAAAAAACATTTGGTTTTGCCAAGGTAGAAAAGATGTAGTGAAATATGAGACTGCAAACTATATTTTGTGTTCATGAAGTGGCAGAATATCTTGCTGTTGATTTGCGTTTTTTTTAAAGGCCATATATTCTAATGTATAAGTATGTTTCTAATATTCCTAAATAATGGTGGTCTAAAATAGTGTTGCATCCTAAACACAGAAGCTACCTGCTTCTGTTCTTGTTGATGCTGTTCCTTTATTGGCTTGCCTGGTAGAATGCGGACTGGTAGTGACAGTGGTAACAAAGCACCAGTTTCTGATTTGTTTGCCATTTTCAGGACTGAAGGAATTCCAATTCATACATTGCAGAACCACAGAATCACAGAATAGCTTGAGTTGGAAGGGACCTTAAAAGTCATCTAGTCCAACCCCACTGCCATGTGCAGGGACGTCCTCCACTAGACTAGGTTGCTCATGTGTTTATTGTTTTGCAGTACATGCTTTAGTCATCAGGATTAGTGATGAGCATCTGAGCCTCACATGTTGTGGTGGGTGCAGAATTGTCCAGGCAGAAGATAAAGTTGCAGCTAGAAGAGTTACTTAAGCTCTATGCCCTTCAAATTGGTTTTGTTAATAATATCTGATGTCTTAAAACATGTTGTTGGTATAATAGAAAAATTCTGATTTGCATTTCCTGCTGCAGTTCCTACCTATGTTTTTCTTTTAAAGTAAGAACCTATGTAACCTGAACTGTTATGAAACCAGAATTTAATGAATTTGAATAAAAGCAACTGATACAATAGTCATTAGGTATTTTATTTTCCTGAAAATATTGTTCTAATTGTAAAAGCTGTGTTTTTATTTTTACTGTTCTGAGCTGCTTATGAGAACAATAACAGTGCTAACTGCTTGTGAACAGGAAAGGAGGTAGAATTGTTTAAAGTTTGGACTTAGCATTGGAAGAAGTGTCTATCTGTCTTACCGTAGTGATGTGGGCACTTTTTTTTTCTTGTCTGTAGCCTTTGAGTCCATTTCTTTTTGAACATGCTGTAAGCAGATAATTTGCAGGAGTCAATTGTAAATACAAAAATGCAAGCCTTTTCTATAAGGTTTAAGTTAACAATATGATGAATCTTCTGCATGAACAAGCTATCAAGAATAATCACTACCACTGAAACCAAAACCACACCAAAAATGTTCCAACTACTTAGAATCTCTTGAATTCTTATTATTACATCAGGTTTACTGAGAGAGGAATTAAAATTTTAAATATTTGGTGCAGGATCTGAATTCATTGATGGAAAAGAAACAAACACTCAAAAAAGTGAAGAAATGTATTTCAGCATCTCAGGGTAAATCTCCAAGGAAAACTGAGACATTTCCAGCCAGAAAGCAGCTTACATCTATGAAAGGAGAAAACAAACCTCTCATCTTAAAGCGACAGCATGGACAAGAACCTAGAAAACCTCCAGCTGCCAGGAGTCTCTTGACTGGTTCGTATTTTGAATTATTAAATACATTTTTATCAGTTAACTTGCCATCTGCAGTTCAGTTTTGTAGTATGGTAGATACTATTGGTCAGAAGTGTGTAACAGCCCGTATGTAGTTATCAGATTTGTGTAGCCTTATGTATTTTTTCAGCTGTTCCCGTGAGATTATAGACTTCCAGGTTTATATGCCTCTTTATATTATTATCATTATTGTGTTCTTCCTATTTTTGTCTATTTCTTTTCCTGTGGCTACACTTGGATTACTTTTCTGCAGTGTATACCTCAATGGTAGAGCTTGAAGGTTTGTGATTAGGTATAGTTAGCATAACGGAAGCATCAAATGTAGAAATCAGGATAATTCTTACCCTTTGAACTTGCAGTAGAAAGTTTATTTATTATTTTTGATACAGATAAACATTGACATGTTGCAAATATTTCAGCAGTTCAGAAGGCAAACGGTTGTGCTCATATATTACACAATAAATTCCGAGAAGAAAATGACCCACCTACTCGAGAGAGAAATGACACTTCACAAGGAAACATAGATGCATTGGTGAGAGCTAGAGCTGTAAAAAAAGATCCCATCCTTGAAAGTGGCCCTTTGAAGAAGAAAGGCATGTTATTACCTGCAAAATCACAGGTATGGAAGTGATATAAGGAGTTATGCTTTCTTCTAGTTGTCTTCTGGGGTTTGTTACATAATGTAAGACACTGTCAAGCTTTGCACTTCCTCACAATTTTTTTATTCCGAGATAGAGTCTGATCCTGAAAATGGCAAAAGAAGTTTTTCCCCATGAAGAGCAATATTGGAAAAATTGAAACTGTTTGCAAAAATAATAGCTGCAGGATTAAGCCTATGTTCTATTCAGGCACAGTTGTACTTCCCTTTAAATCAGTTGTAAAACTTCCACATATGTCAACTGTCCCGCAAAGCCAACAGGCATGACTTCAAGACAAATTCTGGAGCAGCATGCGTAATACTTCAAAAATTCAACAGCTGGAATATATGTTTTAATGTGATTGTGTTAATTTTAAGGGAATGCTGAAATATCTAAAATCAAGACACGTACGGCCTAAAGGAAAGCATGCCCAATTTCAAGACACAACTATAGCTTTCCAGCTAAAAGAGAACAAACGACTTGTTCAGGAGAGCAGAATATCCTGTGTGCCTCCAAACCCTGCATCTCCACCTGTTTCATCTAAGAGGTATGTTCACAGTGTAGTGGAAGCCGTCTTTACCCTGATTTCCTGTGGAATTGCTGTTGTATCTCCAATAGTAAATAGGATGGATTTGGCCTGGCTGTCAGACCATGAAGGCAAGTGGCACAGCACAGCTTGCTGCTGGATAGTTGTATTCCTTTCTCACTGGGCACAAAGTGGCCTTATTGGTACAGCCTGGGAAGAGCCATTGCTTTATGCTTTTTCATAGATCAGGTCCAAGGATTGTTTGGGAGTCACAGGCCAAACTGTGCTAGGCAGGGCCTTGATGAAACACACAGTATGCAGAATGGATATTCATACTGCATTAAGGAGGTAAATATTATCTCCCTGTTCCAGAAGGACAAAATATAGATCTTTGTCCTAGCTGGTAACAGAGTGCAGGTTTGTTTATTTTAAACTACATTCAGCATCCTGTAGACCAGGGCTACCCAAATTTAGTTTCTTTCGGATTTCTGGTTGTGGTAGTTGAAGCAGGAGATCGAACTGCTGATCCAGCTGCTGGATCTGTAGTAGGCAGTGTGCAGGGTAAGAAAAGAAGCTCATCTCTCTGGGCAGTATTTGTGCATAGCATGAAGTTCCTTGTTAGCCCGCAGCAGAAACATAATTGAAGATCCCTGGTTCTAAACAGAATTTCCTGGTGTATATGGTCTGAAAGTCAGTATTAATTTTCTCTCTAAAGTTTTTTGCAAGTTTTCTAAACTAATACTCAGGATCACATGATTTCATTCCTCAGTTGTTAGAATGTGCATTTTGTAACTCTCTGTATTGCTGTTCTATTTTTGAAGACTAGCATCCCTTGAAGGAGAAGCTTCAATAAGAGTGAAAGTTAGCAGTGGAGAAATGAAAAAAATACAAAAGTTAAGGTAATGAGAGCTAATAAATGGTGGCAGATCTCATATGGTCTGCTCCCCATTCCCACCAGTCCCCTCAAAAGTACATTTACATGTTTGTTTTTTTAATTTTTTTTTTTCATACCAAGTTTCAGAATGGCATTGTCATTTGTTCTTTTTTGCGTAGGTCACAAAGTGCTTCTCCAGCCTGGCATGCAGACAAAGTTGAGAAGGCAGTACGGGAGCGCTTAGAACCTGTATTAGATAGGACACAGGTAGTACAGTCAAGCTCATGCTACTGTTTGAAGGATGCTGTTAGAGCTGTAAAACATTTATAAAGGAGCAACACACAGTTTCTTTTCAACTTGATGCAACTCATTTATGTAGTCAGCACAGTTTTGGACATTTGGAGAGTGTATTTCCATTTCAGTGGGTGGGTCTTGAGTTATTGTAATGAAGTTTGGCAAAGCTGCATTAATTTTTTTGTGTTGGCTTCTTGTCAAGTAGATGCATTTTTAATTTGTGTTTGCATGGTCATAACAGTTTCACACTGAACATGACTGGGCTTGGTAAGATTATTTTAATAATGCTATAATACTGTCTTATGAACATGACTGGACTAGCAGTATTAACGACTAATAATACAGAAAGTTTGATTATCACAAGAGGATTTATATTTTATGTAGAAGATTGCTCTCTCCTTGGAAACAAATTGTAATTTGAAGGATTCTTCATTTATAAACCACCTTTTAACTCATGCAACTGAGAAGGTATATTCTATCTGTATGCCATAGAGTAAAGCTGTTTGACATTTAAGATGAATTTTTATCCTTGCCATATAACAGAATGCATCTGGAAAAGTAGTACTGATTTCCTGAACTTAGCAATTTCAACTTCCATAAGCCACATCTTTAAAACAGTGTCATTGTATGGGCATGTGTGCCTTCTAAAGCATTGTTTTGTAACCATTTACAATATGAAACAATGAGAAAGCTCTTTCTAACACAATCTCTTTTGGATATTTTTTGCTTGATGTGACCTTGAATGCATGAATTTGCTTAGGGGCAAAAGTGACTTCATATAAAATAATACAGGTAAATGAATAGTGATATCATACCATGGCTAATTGATGAAATTGGACACAACTGAAACCTCCAGCTGTGGCCTGGATCCTATATATTTACTCATTACCACCTGGAGCTGCTGTGAGACTGTTTCTGTATAATAACTTAAATGTGTGTATAGTGTTTTGTAAGATGAGGGCCTTCACTTTCTTGAGTCCCTGGATGTTCTCTGAACCTATGACAGTTTTGTCTTCAATTTGGGAACATAGTTGTGTAGCAAGCTTTTTCCATAGTCATTGATTTTAGTGGTAGGAACATACTAAGCTGTTTTTATTGATTTGTCTTATTGTGTCTGTGGAATTTATTTGGATTTTCATTGAAAAGTTGAAATGACAATTGGATTATTTCCATGAGCTTCTGTAAGAAATGTTTGATTTGTAAGCATTCTTTCCCCTTAGTTGTTTGAGTTTTTTTTTTCTTTCTTTCTTGCATTGGCTATGTGGGGTTTCTTCGTTGCTTTGGTTTTTTGTTTTGTCTTGTTGTTTTTTGTTTTTTTTTCTTTAATAGCAGGTTGCAGCAAATGCAGATATTCTGAGTGAAAAGCTATTGGATGATCTTTTGGAAGATACAGCTCATGAGCTGTGGAGCATGGAGCAGCACGAGAGACTCCAGACTGAGTCTCTGCCTATGGCTGACACTCATAATCTGGAGTCAATGTTGCAAAGAATGGAAGAAATTGAAGTAAGATTTTCTCTCTTGGTTGGTCTCATTAGTGCCAATTTCTTGTTTACTGTCCATAAATTGTAATATCTGTAAGTATCCACATTCTTAAATCCAGCAAGGTCTGACTGCATCAGTGTATGGAATGAAAGACTTGGAAGGAGTTTGCACTTCAGGAAATCATATTGTAAGAATAGAAAAAGAATGTTTGCCCTATTGGTTTTATTGCTAGCTTTAGAGTTGGTAGACTTGAGTTTGCTTCCCACCTCAAGACTTTGTGGCTTAGGGGATTTGTTTGGTTTTTTCCATTTTTTGGGGATAGAGGATCCTAGTACTCTAGTAGCATGAGCATCTCAAGGAAATATGCTTTGCCAATCCAAAGTATTTTATAGGTCAACATAGGGAAGTCAGACAAATACATGATTATCTTTGCCCTTATTTATCCATCTTTCTGTATAAATATTAATGAGGTTATAATTTACTTGACTTTAACTTTCTCATATATTGCTTTCTTAAAAAATTGTCTTTGATCAGCTTTTCCATAGTTTTTGGTTCAAGTCCCTGTTTCAACCTTCCTGTTAAGTGAAATTTATCAAAACTTAGAGCTACTGAGTTAAGTGCCATTTACTTTTAGAGATCTATTCATAAGTTGAAAGTGTGAAGCTTACATTGTGCAGTGTCCTTATCCATATGAGGCACTTAAGCATACATTTGAATTCACTGTTGGTAAGGTAGGAACAGCTTGTGGGTCCTTCAGTTGTTTGGCTAACTACTGTTGATCTGAAAATGGGAGGAGTTGCCATGGTAATAGCAACTAGTTGAGTCTTCAAGTATGGCATTTTGAACAAGATGATTATTTGTGATTTCATCCCCCTACCCCTTCTCTGTGTTATTTTAACTAGGCAAAATAAGCCTACTTTGACCAAGAAAGATCATGATCTCCTTTCCTATTGGGTGATAACTAGTGCAGCTGAATTTCTAAGTATGTGTTGATTGATTAATTTTGTATGTTCAAAACCAGAGATACCAGGAGGCTGTACGCAGGAGATTCACCCAGATTGTGTACGATGATTTGGAGTTCTGGGCCCAGGAAAACAAAATGGGTAAATGTCTTTTTAATGCAGCTTGTTTTTCCTGTAATCTGTATCTTTAAATTCAGATGTTTTGAAATCCAAATCATTGGATTATGTGTGATCAAATAGCATCATCCAGGCACATTTTTTACTATAGATGCTTCTTTCAGAGGACTGTTTCTAAATTACAGTTCTAAAATCAATATTTTAAAGAGGAAGGATATCTTCTGAGAACAAGGTGTCATTTTCTACTTGCCTTTGTTGGGGCTGCATTTGGATGGAAAACACTGCTAGCACAACTTAGCTGAAAGACAGGAATCATTAACACATGCTTCCAAATCATCAAATATTAAATTTGAATGTTGTCCCTTTTCTAGGCATTTGTCATTCCTTAGCTTAGATTTTTTTTTCATACCAAAATGTGAGTAATTATTATTGTGTATTGAAAATTATATTCCTAAATACATACACTCCAGTTCATCTGTAAGCTACTTGAATTTATTCCAGAAGACAGCTAGCTTACTTTTTAAGTCTGAGGTATCCTAAAGCCATTTCACTCATTTTCTAGTTAAGAACTTCATGTCTTCAGTTTTGAGAAAGGCACTGGCAAACCTGTAAATCTTAATCTTTAAAAGAGTATGTAGTGTATTCTCATTTGACTTGATTCCTTTGAAACACCATTAATTACTTAGCAGTAATTGTTTCCATGCTGATGAATTTAAAACTATTTTTAAGAGTTCACAGGCTGAGGTAAACTAGAGCGAAACGGTCTCTGTTTGTTCCTGCTGTTAATTTCCTCAGGCAAGAGCAAGCACATATTGATCTTCTAGTTTGCTTCTCCCATTTTCTTTCCTTTGTTTTAATAAACCGTCAGTTTAAATGGCTTAGGGTTAAGAGTAATAGTTAGGTAAATGTTAGTATAGCAGTGAATCCATGATAGTTAAGGTTTTTCTGGCAGTACACAAAAAATAATATTAAATTAAGCTTACAAGATTTTTCTCTTTTCTTATTCCTTTCAAGTGATAGTGGTAATACCATCATACATGCAGCCTATGTGCAAATTTAATTATAGCCTCATAAAATGTGGGGTTTTCTGTACAGAATTAATTATCCAATGTGCTTCAGCAAAAAGTATTTAATCCTTGAAAAAAACCCCACAGTTTGGATGCTTCCAGTTCACATTAATCACATTTTTCCTGCTTATTTTTATTGGATAGAAAACAAATGAAAGAATGTAATGTCCTTTAGATGAAAGATACAACTAACTTTTCACATTAGATTAAATTTTTAATGAGAGGGACCTAAGTAATAGTAGTAGAAAACCGTTCACTAATAAAAGGTGGCATTCCAAACAATAGTTTGATGTTTCCCATACAGAAGTTTACATACTTCAATATTCTTTGCCACAGTGGCGTGCTAGTAAGGATGACTTGCGCTTATTTTTCCCATCTCCCTGCTCTGTTCTTTATCCTGCTATTTGACTGAGTACAACAGTGAAGCTGCACTGAGGATCTGATCACATACTGATTTTAATGGAACTGTGTTGGTTTACACCAGTTGGAAAATCTTACAATAAAACTGGTGAAGACTTAGCCCAAATCTTGTTGATTTTATTTTTCCGTGTGTTGTATTTACTGCCAAGCTTAATAGACTACACTAGCTTTAGAGTGGTATTTTCTCTCTCTCCTCTAATAGTATTGACTGACACAACAAACTATTTATACTAAAGGTAGGATTTCTAAAATGTTCACCTTTAACTCACTGAGCTCTTGGAAAGCCTATATTGAATTTACATTTTAGGGACTTGTAACCTTCTATACTTCACTTCTCTGAAGGACTTCCCCTTAAAAGAAGCAAGTCTTTGTGAGGAGTTACCTGCAGGAAATGTAGTTTTTTCTCTTCCAAATAAATAATTTTAAATGTTACTTTCTTCCTTCTAGAACAAAAAATTGCACCAGCAGCAGAAAGACCTACATCTCCTCATCCAATTCAGATAACCAAATTAATCAGACACACAGAGCCAGAAATGGACATTTTATTTGAAAAACTTTTTGATGGCAAGTGAGTAGAATATTCAGTCCTACACTAAACTGTGGAGCTGTGTGTTTTCATTACAGAAAATTATGGTTACTATTTGAAGAGCTTTTCTGGTCCTTCAAAAAGATCCTGAAAATCTAGTTCTGACTTAATTACTGTTTTATATTTCCAGTGATATTGACAAAAACAATGAAGCAGAAGAGAAATTGCAGACTGGAAATGACATTCTGCAGCCCTTGACTCAAAATTCTCTACAGAAACAGTGCTATGTGTCTCTCTCTGTGTCAAAGCATATGCTCCAGAGCATCTTGGATTATAACAGCAGATACGAGCATCACTTAAAGCTTATTTCCCATGAGGCAGTAGGTGATTTCAATCCATGGCAGATTGCTGAGAGGTATATGAACTATTTTGTGTTTTTGAAGTGAATATATCAGCTGATGAACAGGCTTTTCTGCCCTTATTCAGGGAAGAAGTGGGGAGGGAGCCATTTAAATTCCAAATTGAAAGCCAGCAGCAGTTGGCTGTTGGACTGTTTCTCTACTGGTACTTGGTATTCATGGATTTTTAAGGTAATTAGATAAAACAAAAGGATATGGGAGCAGAATGTCCTGGAGGAGTGATTATCTTTCACAGCTTTCTATGGTATTACCACAAAAACATCTGTGTGAAATGTAGGTTAACTTAATTTATTTTCAGAAGACTATCAAGAGGTAAATTGAAGGAAAACAAAATTAACTGGGTTTGGTTTGTTTTGGTTTTTCTGGGTGAAAAAGAAATAAAGCACTGTAATTAACTGTGCAGATTTTAATCTTTATGGTGAGGGATTATGACATTGATGTTTCACGGAACAACAGTAGATATTTAAAAAGAGACCATTGGCCTTAATGCAGATTTCAGCGCTTGCTCTTCCACAAGCCTTCATACAGTTCACTGTGGGAAGTGTGACATAGGAGGCTTACCATCTCTTAGTACAAATAGAAGAGGTGAAGAAACAGTAAGTAACAGTCTCTCTGCTGTTTACTTCCTGGAAAGGAAAAATTGTTTATCATGCTTAATGTCTGCTAAGCAAGCAGGACAATGTAAGCTGAATTACCCACCATTGCACTGAAGATTGAATAAGTGTTTTGATTGCTCAGTAACAGGTATAGCAACTAAATTATATCACTGGTTATCATTTCTTTGCACTTTTCTTGAGTGATTGCCTACAATTGCCTAGAAATTATTTTCAATATGTATATTTTAAAAATTGCCTATTTGTTTTGTAAAGTCCCAAGCCAAAAAAAAGCATGGAAATACAGGCTGAACTTGAATCAGTTGGCACAAAGTGGCTGTTAATTCGCTGCAGAGTGGAAATCAGAAGGCTTCTGACTATGGGAGGAGAGAAATCAAAGAATTACAAAATTTAACTTTGACGGTTGTAGATGGAGTGGTTTGCCATAATGGTCTGTATAGGCAGATTGAACATCAGGCTTAACTGCGAAGAGGTTTTAAACTTTGGCACAAATTTTTAATGTAGTAGCATTGAAATCAGTGATACAGCTCATTTAACTGTGGATAAGTAGGCAAATGTTTTATTAACTGTGGTTAAACCACTGTTACTGAAGTAAACCACTGAAATAATGCCTTGTCTCAGTACTGTCATTCAGCCTTCTGAACTATATTCCTTTTTGTATTTGGTATGAGGCTGGGTAGTTCAAGGACTGGCATCTTCTTGGGATTGGCAGATGGATTAAATGGCATTGAGTCTTTCCTGACAGCTGAACTCCACTGCTGCCATTTGCCTGATACCCGTTGTCACTTGAAATCAAAATACAAATGCATTCAAATATCCAGCAGGCATCGTTGACTTATTCTTACCACCAGGGGGCATTATAAATCTTTGTATATAAAATATACAAAAATGTATCTCAACGTTTAAAAGAAACACTCCCATGCTATGCTCAAAAGGTCTTAGAAAGACTAACTTTATGATATTTTAGAATATATGCAAAACTGAAGAGAAGTTTTCAAGGGGCCAGTACACAATTGTGTTCCTACACTAAAATAGTTTTCCCTTCTGGAACATCTGCTGTGGTCCAGAGATCACTGAAAACTGTAATGTCTCGCTTCACTTTTCCTTAAACTTTATTGCACTCAGTGAGACCTGATTCAGTGACAGCTAAAATCAATAAGAAGCTTCCCATTTACTTCAGTGGTCTCTGGATGAGCACCATGGTATATTAGCTGTTATTCCCAGAGCAAGATTAGTATCTGAGTCTGAAAAAAGCAAGCAACTGAGATCTCTCAGTATTTTTAAGCCTGAAGTATGTCCTTTGCTATGAACGGACTGAGGAAATAATTTCTGGTATCCTATACAACACTTATTAGATCTTTTCTTAGGCTAAGCAGTAGAAAGAATGAAAAAATATGAGTATTTGTCTTTTAAAATCAGAGTATTGATATCAATGCAATAAATTACTGGAATTTTAAATCTAACTTTCTGAAACTTTCCCTTTTCTTTATTTCCCTCCCTCTCCCTCAGCCTTGCAGAGCAACTAACAGAAGAAGCCCTGTGTGATGTGGCAGCTGAGCTGCAGGATGTTTGTGAGGATTATGCAGAAGCTGTGTTCACATCAGAGTTTTTGCAGCCAATGCAGTAAATGCTTTCAAATCTGACTCATTGTCAAATGCAACATCAGCCTCAGTCTAACAGTCTTATCAGATGATCTCATTTTTCATGCTTTTTAAAAAGTCTGTGAGATTCTGTTCACCAAATGAATCAAGTCCATCAAGGATTTATCTCAGATTTTTATAAATCCATTATAATAATATTTTCCTTTTCAGACTTTATTATAGCGCATTTATCAGGACTTGTTTTCTTTTAGACACTGTTTCACTAGAATGAAGTAAACTTACAGGTAAAGTTTATATAATTTGGTAGGAATACCAATCCATTTGTATACCTGTATTACTCCACTCATTTTTATGTGTGATCTTCCTACTAGAATACTGGGAGGAGGATTGTGTTCAAAGAGTGTGATGAGTTTAGCTGTACTGTGCCTTCATTTTCTGCTTTAAAATGGAGAGAATCTGACTTGCTTACCTCATAAGGAAGCTATGGGTTTTAGTTTATTCTTCTTAGTAAAATGCATTGAATATATCTGATAGTTGTGTTGGAAGAATTAAGCATTATTGATATTTCTAAAGCCAAGATGGAACAGTCCAGAGTAAAAGCTGTTTGGTTTGCTGTTTAGAGCTTTCATTATCATGTAAGAAAGATTGTTGTCTGACCACCATGCTTAGCATATATACTAGGAGTAGTTCTTCTGGAGATGTGGCTACCCAAAGAAAGGATTCTCATGGCACAGCATTAAGTAGATGTAAACACTTAGCATTGGCTGTACTTGTAGGCCAACAGCCTACTTGGACTCATGCGATCAACTTCTGACTACACTACTTCCTCTGTTGCTTTCTGAGTATCACTAGTACATTATACACAGACAAATGAGACTTTTCAGTAGAAGCATATGATGGAGATTTTCTTCCCTTTTTTTTAAAACTAGTCTAAAGTATTATAACTTTATCAGCATTTACTGATCAACCCCACATTCCTTACTCTTAAGAACCCCATTGAAATCAAGAATAACAAAATAAATGAACTGGCACTTCTGCAATATTGAATTCACTTGTTATTTCTAGTTTGGGTTATGTCTGGAGGAGCAATGAGTAATAATTATTTATACTAGTGTTCTAGGGAAATACAAATTCAACCCCTGTGGTAACCCAAAAATCAATATGACAGTCTGTTTCCTTTGACGAATTTATTTCCTCCAGTAGTGTTCAACCTATAACAGAATCATTTTTACCTTTCAAAGATTATTTTTATTTCCTCTAATCAGATCATACATTTAAAAAATAATTTTGTTTTTACTGAAGCCTGATTTACTGTTATGTTTGTCTTGCAATTTACACCAAATGTAACGATCTAAATGTTACTGCTGATGTGCGACTTTGCTGATGTGTGATTTTTTTTTTTTATTTCTAAGATTATAGACATAAGCCTATTTTAAGTCCAAGAGATTAAAGCCATAATGTCTGTATTTATATGTATATATGATTGTGAACATATTTTCAAGTTATTTTATTTTTTTAATAAACAACACTTGTTAGGACTGAGCATAGTTTTAATTTAAGATAGCTTCCATCTGAACCTATTTGGAATAGTCAGCACCCAACATGCAAGGGAGTACCTGGCAACATTGCAAGAGTCAGACTACTGCATGCCTCAAAGTAACATAGTCATCTGTCAAGGTAAGCATACTTTCTCTCAAATCCCATGGTGCTGTGAGTGGTATCATCTGATTGATGATGCCAAAGTTAACTTCTATTCTGGATGAGAATTTTGTGGCATTTGGGTGCCTTCTTGAAGCAGAAATGTGTGGAGAGTGGAGGCTTTAGGTAGAATCCCTGACTTCACACTCTTCAGTCCTTCCTAAGGAACTTAATTAAAGGATTTTGTAGAGAGTTATTTACACATGCAACCTAGACAGTTACAAAGTTTCTCTCCTGAAAAAATTTCATAATTGTAGGGCTTCATCTTAGAGTGGCTCTGCATGTCATTGTTCCTAAGGGACAAATCAGCATCAAGTTGAATAAACATTATACATGCATAATTCTTGTCACATTGGTAGAGACTATATATGAGGCTGAAATGTGCAAACATATTACCACTGCAATTGTTAACTATGCATCTAGTGAGCCATGTTAATTGGCCATGCACTTGTTTTGAAGCACTATCATGCATCTGAGTCTATACTTATTTAAAGCTAGATCGTGGGAAGGTGTACCAGAAGCAGTTTCACATTTAAAAAGTATTTTAATGTTACAGATAGTGAAGAATACATTTTCTTGGAGACTGCACTGTTTCTCATTTCTGAAAGTCTTTAGGAACAGGTTAGATATCCAAAACATACTGTGAGAGGGATGAAGCAAAACCAGGATGAAGCAGTTCAGTGGCTCTATAGGCGTGTGGATGACTCCAACAGATATAAATTTCTGTAGTCATATATAGCTGAAGTAGAATTAAAGTTTACAGAGTGGTTTGGAGTGATTTAGGTGATGGCTGGTAGAAGCATATCAGAACAGTTTGGTGCAAGAGTAGTGCCATATCCTGGGTACACCAACAGGCATTAATTGCACTGACTAGCCTTCGTGGGACCTCTGCCATGGCCAAGAGCCCCACTTGCAGTCAGGTCATCCCTGGTTCTTGCTGAAGCTATGCCACAGGTACAGCCATGTCCCCCTGGCTCATCCAGACTCACTTGACCTCGGCTCCAACTTGTTGCGTTGTGTGCTCTGGTGATGCCTGGGCTGTCAGTGGGACCCATGACTGTCACCATCCTGCCTTGCTCAGGTGCTGTGGGACTGGTCCTGCATGTGCAGTCGCTTCCCAGTCTGTGCTGTGGGTACCCTCGGCTCTTGGCTTGTCCTCCCTCCTGGGGCAACTGTGCTCCTCATTCCTAATAGATAACTAGGTGTATAAGGAGTGATGAAGCATGGCAATGAGGGGCGACTCTGGAAATCCTCTGTGAGGACTGAAGACAAGACCATGCATTTGCATTCTACAAGCAGCTCCTGCAACTCCTGAAAACATGCAATCTACTCTGTAAATATTTAACTGAAGAAATTTAATCAGCATGCTTCTGGGAGTGTGGTAGTTATGGCAACAGTGTTTGCTCTATCAGTGCGTTGGGGAGCTACTTTTTTCTATTAATGCTGGACCTAATTCAACTTCCATTAATGTCAATGTAAGAGCATAATTGAACTCCTTTCTTCTCTTTGGCTTGCTTTGTCTGTGGGTTACTCCTGGAGGCTAACGTTCTGCATATCCTACTTCTCTATGGGCTACTTTTCTTCCACTAGGAATAAGAAGTGAGATTTATTATTTTTTTCTGCTGATTCAGCACCAATAGGGAAAAGGGCTCTGTTCGTGATGTACATGTGAGTCAATTATCAGACTAATAGAAGATCTGCTTCAGTATATCTGTTCAAGGTGTGTCCTGCAAGAACATAATAGTTTTCAAGTATATTTTTCCTCAGAAGACCCCACATTCTCTAATGCAGAATGCTTGAACTGCTAGATTGCGCTCATGTTTTAGGATGGTAGTCTGGTCCAAGAGAAAAGAAGCAGGTTGAAGGACAACTGAAATAAATGCAAAACAGGGTTTAATTTTAAATCGCAGGTGTTACCCTGCACAGAAGGAAATGTAACAGAGTACTCAAAGTTCCATCCTTACTTCCACTCATTTCGTGGAGACATCTTTCTTTACTGGTTGTTTTTTTAATTTTTTTTTTTTGCTGTAGGAAGATGTCTTTTTCCACAAAATAAACTCAGTCACTGCTGCTGAGTGGTAATTTTCAAGAATTGTTTTTAAAGATATTTACTTTTCGATTTTAAACGTTCTTTTAAGCAGCCCCCTGATTTGCCAAGATGCTTTTGGACCTGTGTAACTTTTAAAGCAATTATATAGGCCTGGCTGTAAAAATTGCTGAATTCAGAGATATTTCAGGACCTACACGAGTTTTCCATCAATCAGATTCCTACTGTAGCACATATATATGCATGTAAATCTAGCTGTAGATTCCACCTTTAAAAAAACACAGAAAATGGCCCCACAGCATAAAGGTTGTAATCAGTGCTTTTCTTTTGCCACATTTTCCCTCAGTGGAGATGATTATTTTCAGTCTAGCTGTGGCAGAGGCACACACAAAAGACAAAGTCACCCTGACAAACTGGGGTACATGCCATGGGCTATACCTGAGAGGGTGCTGTTGCTGTGGTTAGTGTCTCAAAGGACCAAGACGAAACAATCTTATAGTGGCCACGAAAAGGCAAGAGCCCGTGGTTCTGTGCAGGAGCATAGGAGCCAGGTTGGTTAGACTGACCACAGCTGCAGTGACTCTTGTCTTACTGGTCTTAGCCTGTGTGAGAAGGTAACCAGTGTGAAAATGCTGCGGCTTGGGACTGTGTAGGGCTGCGTGCTTGCTGTTTCCACATCGCTCTGTAGAAGGCGTTCCTAGAATACTTTGTGTCTTTCTTTCTGGGGCTTGGAAAGCTGCCTGAGCGCCAGCTGGAGGAGTGGTACTGGTCCCTGCTTGGAACTCAAGTTTCTGGAGCAGGCCAGCTCTCTAGGGGTTAATGTAGGTAGATTTCCTGTGGGGAACACATGGTGCACCAGACTGCTAGTGTGAGAACTGAGGGAGGAAGGGATGGGAATAAAGAGAGAGAATGAATTCTGTATTAGTAGCTCAGTCATGCTCAGTTAGCTGTTTTATATAGGGAGGAATGTTTTCTCAGGATTTAGATAATACTGATTTATTTTTTTTAATGGTGCTTTGTGTATACTGAGAATTGTAGCCTTTCCTTATACATTAAGCACTCATCCTCCACCCTCTGTTTGGTACCTGAAAGCCCTGTGGACCCAGAACCTGGCTCACTGTGGTGATTTTTGAAGCTGCTTGCTATGATCCTTTGGACTCCCACTAAAATCAGTAGGGACAGAATGTCACTGGTGTCTCAATCTGGTTACCTTAAGGATCTGTTTCAGTGTTGTTTCTCGTAACCCTGTTACGTAAACCTGACCTTGAGCCAGTTTACATGGTTGGGAGTGGATGCAGCCCTGATCTGGAAGGGCTGGATCAGTGTATAACAGCACCCTGTCTTAGAGGAATAAACCTGCAGGACTGAAAGCTGAAGGATGCTCTAGCCTGCCAAACCCTTTACTTTATCTCAACCTGGTCAGCGTGTCATGTAAATTTGGTTTTTTACTTATGGAAGATTTAGAGAAGAGCTGAGAGAGGGAGGAATGGTGGGTGTCCTATAGAGATTTTCTGCAGAAAGACTTGCTGTGGTCCATGTTAACTGATCAGAATTAATTTGTTATTGCCTCTTTTTAGAAAGGTTTTGGCTTCCTGTTTGCACAGATGTCAGAGGTTAGGAAACAATAAGATTTAATAGAATGTGTTTGGAATTAAGAGTAAGTATGTTTGGAACTAGATTCTTTTCTCAACAGGCTGAATAGCAGTTCAGCCACTGCATTGACATGGGACTTAACAACAGCTGAAGGGTTTTTGCTGTTAAAATCCAGAGAAACCACTTGCAGGAATGGTTTGCACGAAAAGTGCTGCAGCAGCGACCGAACTGCGTGCTCTTGGGTGTCCCCTCTGGCGCCCCGGGCCGGGGCAGTAGGCCAGCGGTAACGCACCCCTTGGGCTACCGGGGACAGGAGTCGGGGACAGGAGACGGGCACGGTGTGGGACAGAGGTGGGGCGGCAGACCTCATCCCCTTTTCTCCTCCGACCAGCCCACGCCCGCGGCTCCGAGGGGCACCAACGACAGCAAGGGAGCCCCGACCCCTCCCCGGCGGGCACTCCGTCGGGGCTACCGCGCAGGCCGAGCCGGCCATAGCCCTGGACGGCTACCGCTCTGGGCCCTGCCGCCCGCAGGAGCGGGCAGTCTCGGCCTGTGCTTCGCACCAGCGCGGGTCCCCGCCGGCAGCGGTGAGGCCAGACGACACGCGGCAAGCCCTGCGGGCGGGCTCGGGAAGATCTGTCGCTGCGCCACTCCCCGCACTGGGGTACTGCTGAACCTCGCCAGCCGCTCTCTTCAGGCTGGCTGTGAGCAGCCCCATCTCCATGCAGGTCCGGCCCGGCCCCCGCTCTCCGCGGAGCTGCTCGCTGCGCCTTTAACGACGGCGGCTGCGCCGCGGCGGGACCGAGCGGCGCGGCAGCGTCTCCCGGCCGCGTCTTTCAGCGCCGCAGGCGAGTGGGCGGTGCGGGGCCTCCGCCAGAAGCAGATGGGGTGGCGGAGCGCGGGGTGTCGGCGCGCCGGGAGGGCTCCGCGGGCGAGCACGTGACGCGGCCGGTGATAGATTAGCTGCGAGCGGG
>VZRW01006049.1:0-111027 GCA_013398125.1 Aegotheles bennettii | reverse complement strand
ATGGGACAGCGCTGGGGGAGCGCAGCGCCCGGCGGGGCGGAACGGGACAGCCCTGAGGGAACGCAGGGCCCGGCGGGGCGGGGCAACCCTGAGGTGGAGCGCGCGGCCCCGGGCGGCGGGAGGTGAGGCTCCCGCGCGCTTCCCGCTCACCGGCCGCCTCGCGGGCAGTCCCGGCTTCGTTTCCGCAGCGCCAAATGGGCTCCGCTGCCGGCCCACCGGAACGGCAACCCCAAACTTCTGCGAAGGAGACATGGGTGCGCCCGTCCTCGTCTTTTCTGAGTGGGGTCCGCTCTGCTTTTGGCGCCCGCGTCGACCGGTAGTCGTGGGAGCGCCGTACGGCACTGCAGGGGCATCCGCTGCGTCCGCCCCGCTCGCCACTGCCCGGTCTCCGTGGCGGTCGCTTTGTGGAGCCGGTGTTCGCTGCCGCCTGCTCGGGAGTAATAGACGGGAACACAGCAGCCATGGGCTCTTCCAAAGAGAATGAAGGTGTGCTTGTTGGCTATGGCTCGCTGAAAGGCAAAGGTAGATGCAGTCTTTCCGAGCTCTTTCAGATTCACGTATTTAAACTCATGCTTCCTCCAGAGTGAGCAATCTGGGGGTTGGTTGACTAGGGCTAGGGGGCTTGGGGATGCTCAGCAGCAAAGCCCAGATGCCCCATGCCTGATGGCAGTGGCAGCTCTGCAGCAGATGGCATGTACTCTGTGTGCATTAATGACCAGTGACAGCAGAACAGATGAGAAACCTTTGCTGTTGCAGAAGTGGTTTTCTTCTAGGTTGCATGCACACAGAGCTTATTGCTTTTGAAGATAAAGGCCTAACTGTGCTATGACTGAATGCCCTCTGGTCTGTATGTGAAACTTCCCTGACGTTTGGTGCCAGTTCTTGGCACAGCTTTACAGCAGCGTGAAAATTTTAAAGCTAAACCCATGGTTTTTGCCCAGTAGTGGTTTTTTTTATTATTATTATTCCCCCCAAAATATACATGGATTAGTGGCCATCCAGAGACATAGAGCGCTCAAGAATGTAAGAGCACCAATAATTTCACAAGATGCAAACATAGTATTGAACTAAATGGCTGGGTTTTGTCTTTGGAAGATAAAGAAATAATCAAATGGGGAAAAGTCTCATTGCTTTTTCTTTGTCATTAGTTTGCAGTCATTTTAACTTTGATATGAAAATAAGGGAGCACTGGTTTCAGTTTCAGTGGTACTTGAGAAATGTAGCCTGCATGGATACTTGTTCAAACCCAATTTTGCACGGGGATTTTAAAGGATGGCACTTCTCTTGGATGTGATTCCACTCATTTCAGTGGACAAAATATGACTTCTGATGCTAGCTTTGAGATGTTGTCACTACTTCTTATTGTGAAGAAAAGCAAGAATTGACCATTCACAAAGGAGCTAGCTCTGACAGAACATACCTGGATCAGGGGCAATGTGCTGCTTTTATAAATTAAGCCTACTGAGTTTTTCATCAATATGAACTGAAATATGCACAAATGTAGAAATGTTGTGGCTGTTTTGCTTGTATGTATCCTGCCTTTTAGCCCCTGACAGCGTCATAGCCTTATCACAGGCCATGGTTCTAGTAGCCACAAAATCTGCTTGATCACTGTTGAATGATATGTGTGCTTGTAAAGGGCTTTTAGAGGTGGTTGACTTGACTCATTTGAGTAGCCAGATCTCACCTAGTGGATTCCAGATCTTAAGTACTTGGAATAGTCCCTGGGCAGAAGAGATTGGGCATTTGCAGGATTGTAGGTTGCAAAGCCACGTAGCAGCATCTGCAGATCACTACCTGAAATGCCCCTGTAGGGGTGGTATGGTATCTGCTCTTCATCTCCTACTTCATTTTTTAACAGGCAGCAGTGACTCAAAAATGCCAGATCCTCCTCAGAAAGCCAAAACCTCTGCATTGTGAAAGTACAGTCTTTCAGATGTGATGCAGGCAGTCCACCTACAGTCGTTGCAGAAAAAGGTTAGAGAATATTTGTATCTTTTTCTCTTTTGGTTTGGGGAGTGAGTTTGGAGGAGGTGATGATACTGCTGAGAGGGAGGGTGAAATTAATTTTACTGTGGGGAAGCTGGCATCTGAAGCATCAAGAAACAATTCTAAGAGAGATGTACTACGTTTATAGGAAAGCTTGATCTAGGATTTGAAGCCTGAACCTGTTAAACCTACTCTCTCTCTTCCTCCATCTCATCAGTAATCCTGTAAGGTGCAAGACTGGAAATGTCACTGGTACCTTAAAATAGGGACTTAAAGGCTTGCGTGGCAGTTTCTTGATTTGTTTCCTGTACTCAATAAGCATATATATGCCTGTCTTTACCATCTGCAGAACTGCCTGTGAAAGGATGTACAGAGTAGGTAACCAGGGACTTGTCATTGCCAGATTGATATGAAATGAAAGACACTGAGTGAGGACTGGGAAGGGGAGTTGGTTATCTTGGATAATTTTGACCACAGTGGTGTCTGGACTGTTCTTCAATTAGCTCTTTCACTTCATGACAAGGGAACCTGTATTTTGTGTGGACTTTCTTCTGCCTTTAACTATGTCTCTGGCTTTGCTAACTGTGCTCTTTGTTCTCCTTTTGATTTTTGTTTAGGGACTGATGCAACCGCAATGAGAATAAAGGGAGCTCCTGACCCTTTCCCCTTTCTAGTCTTTCCTGGTATCTGCTCGATCTTGCTGACTGTCTTCAAGCTGCTTCTCCTCTCTGCTTCCTGTCCCAAGCTGCTTTCTTTCCAAAACTGACCACCTAATTCTTCTTCCCTTAATGCATCCTTTTACCTCTCAATTTTTCATTTGTGCCTGTCAACCCTTTTCCCACCTCTTAAAATCCTGTCTCGATACACTGCCTTTGTCAATCCAGGACTGCTCTCAGAGGGAGTATTGTAACATCTCTTCTCTGGGATGCAGCTTTTCTGATAAACTTAGTGACTTTATTCACTCTAAGACTCTACTTGCTTTATTGCCCTTTCAGGATTACCTTTCTTCTCCTTTTCTCCCACTTATATGTTCCTGACTTCTTGCCTTTCATCTTGCTGCCTCTTAAACCAGGAACTTTATCCCTAGTGCTTGTCCTCAAAGCTCCCACTTCTATCTCTTATAATTCTTCCTCTTCTGTCCTCTTTCTGAAGTGCCAGCAATGTTTCCAAGGCTGCAATTTACAAGACTGTACACAGATTTCAGCAGGGCAGGACACAGCTTGTATTTAGAGTACTGCAGGTTCATGAATGGAAGGTATGGTTTGATAATCCAGTGGCTTGCTGCCAAGAGTAAGAAAAATCTTGTGTACTTTCTCCTCTTTCCTATGTTGGCTCCCAAGCTTCCCCAGCTCTTCTGCATTGTAGTCCTGGGAACCAAACAGGTGGAAAACTCTTTGTTACCTTTAATTTTTAGAAAGTTTGTTTTCTGTGGGTTTTTCAGCTGCAGGGTCAAGTGACTGCCTTCCCTGGTGGGAAGAAGGAAACAGGATCACATCCCTTATAAGCAGCCACCAGTTAGGCTGGTTGGACGCCTCGCTGCCCCTGCATTGGCCTCCCACTCCTTTATTTGCCTTCCCTCTCTGGCTCCCTATTTCCCTCCCCCTTGGCCTGCCACTTTTCTGTTTTCCTCCTCCTCTCTCTTTTGGAGCTCCCCCTTCCCCACTCTGGTTCCCCATCTTCTTCTGGCCTTGTACACTCTCCCACTTGGCCGCCCAGTCCCCTCAGCCTCCTGCTCCAGCCACCCCATCCTGTTGGCCTTGGCAATGCCCTCCCCCTCAGCCTTTGGCTTCCTGCTGTCTCTCCCTGCCTCTTGCACTCAGCCTTCATCTCTCCCATCAGGTTCTCTTTTTAAATTTTCCTCCTCTCCTCTATCTGTCTGGCCTCCTGCTTTCCCTTCTAAGTGCTCTCCCCCATGGTCTTCCACTTTTTAATTCCCTATGCCCCTTGGTCTTGTGTGCTTGTTCTTTCTCTGACCTCCCTCTTGCCTCCCACTTTTTTCTCCCTCCTGCCTCACACTTCTACAGGCCTCCCACTCCGCCTCCCCCTCACCCCCCTATCTGCTTTCACTTGCAGTGGATTTCATTTGAACTGACTTAATTTCAGTACCAGTCTCTGCTACAGATTCAATAACGGCATAGATGATCCATGTTTTCTGGTGGTCTGTGCACAGGTGAGGGTTTACTCTGAGGGTACTTTAGTTTTCACTCTGGAATAACTGGAGGGAGGATCAGCATCTCACTCTGTCTTGCCTGAGCTCCTGGCTCTGCGGAGTGTATCCAGTAGTTAAATAATTCATATCTTTTTAAAGTACATCTTCAGTTTTATGGTTACCAAAGAAGAAATAAAACATAACTAGAAAATAACAGTGGGTAGTTTTGGCCTCCAGTAAGTTCTAACTGCATAGTCACTAGGTAACACTGTGTGGGTGGCTCAGTTAAATCACTTAATGGGTAGGCAGGAAGCATCTGAAACCAGCAGAACAGAAAGAAGTAGTATTATGCAACAGCAGTCAATGGCCACAGCAAAGGTCATTCCTTCTACCCAGCATCTCTTTCCAAGTGGAAAAATGACTTGAGCTTTTTAAATTTCCTTAAGAAAACCTTTGAATTCAAAATGGTCACAGTTCTAAATCTAGTTTTGACAAGTGGAAATGTTTTAATCTGTGCAACAAAGTCTATTTTTGGTTATTTTTTATTTGAGATTAATTCAATCTTGAATACTCTGCTATGTAAAAGACTGAATTTTCTATAGCTATGAGAACATTGTGTACTATTTTGTCTCTGCTAACTAGGTTGGTGTGGTAGTAGTGTTCAGGAGTGCTTTTTTTTAATGGTCACCTCTCTGTGGCATGTGCTTATGTCTAAGCTTGATTGACAAATGCTTGTTACCAAGCAAAAGATGTAGCAAACTGCTGGGCCTGCTGCAAAGCTTGAAATCTATAATATGGTAACAGTGATATGAATCATACTGAATTAGTTTTACAGGAAAGCCCACTGCTGTAATCACATCCAATAGAAACTGCTGTTCTTATACCAGGCTGCTTGAATGCATCTTCCTGGAAGGTCCCATGCATGGATGGTCTTTTGGACTAGTCTGGTACATTAGTGATACTACCAGTGCATTCAGATCAGCTTGCTTTCTTTCCATCTGTCCTGTTTGCCTGACAAGGTAACCATTAATTCACGCATTGTTAAGGAGAAGAGGGCCTGTAGGAGATGCTGGAGTGATTCTTAAGCTGATGCTTCTAGACTGTTCCTACTGTTCTGCTATTCTGCCCTCTCACAAGTATGCTTCAGGTATAAAATCATTCCCAAAGTGTTTGTGCTGATCCTGCTGGTGAAGTAAGTTCTGCTGTAGACAGTGATGACTCAAGTAATGGTTTTCTTTTTCAGCTGCAGTCAGTGTTTGTAAAAGCTAATTCAAGCTGAGGAGAAGGCAGAACCAGTGAAGAAAGGTACCACGGCTGATGTTTCACAGCAGGGCTAGGCTTGCTTTCCAGTGCATTTGTAAAATGACTTTTCAACTCATTAGATCCAATGGCAGAGCCCTGAATCTTGATAAGTGTGCTGTCCACTGGAGGACATTTTAGCAGACAAACGTTCTTTCCATTTCACAGAAGGTATTACTGTGTTCCCCGTACATTTCATCTCCGCATGTATGGCACCTATAGAACTGGTGCCTGCTGTGTACAGTATTGGTTTATTCTGTCAGAGGTAATGCCAGTCACTGGAATGGAACAAGTAGATGCCTTTTCTTTCTCCTGACTTGATAGGTATTTTAAATATGATCTTTGCATAACAAGTAATATTGAAAGAGCATTTTTGGTACTAGTAGCAAAGCATGTGGAATTCTTGAGTGACAGTGGTGAGCCATTCTGTCTTACAATGCTTGGGACTTAGAGGTCAAGTGGGTTTTGGATACCAGGCCAATTATGTAGCAATTCTTAGTCAAGTAAGATTCTGGATGTTCCTGGGAAAAAGGTTTTGTTGTTGTTGTAAATGAGGGTCAGAGCAGCTGAGTATTCTTTGGGGATGAGTTTAGGTGAACTCTCCTTCTGCCACTTGGAAGTGTTTCCTTGGTATCCTACTGTTAGTCTATCATGCTGCCTCAGCAGCCTATGAGAACTACGTGCGCTTCTGGTTCAACTATTGTGACTAGCAAATTAGTGATGTAGTGGATTTCTGTTAAAGACATTGCATTTCTACATGGTCCCCCTTCTATCCTAAGAAATTGTGATATTGAACTACTGAGATGAAATTTAAGTTGCTACTCTGCAAAAATTGCTGAAATCTGGCTGCTAAGAATCAGTCAACAAATCTGATAAAGAGAAGATTTGTTGACATAGAAGCACCAAGTGTCATTATGGGGAGTTGGTCTGTATTTTGAAGTATGCCAGGTCTTTTTGTTCTCTGAAACAAAATAATAAAATAAAATATGAAGCAGTTGACACTGTAAATCAAATCAGTGAGTCCAGGCAATGCCAGTGTCTAATGCAATCAAGAAATGTTAATAGAGTTGTATTAAGGTGGCTAATGCTAATCTGTTGGCACAGAAGGAAGCAGACTCAATAAGACTAATGTATTAGTGTGATGCAATGCAGTCTAGCCAGCAAATAAATGTAGATGTGAAGAACTGCTGCAGTGAGCTTACACAGAGTTGTGCTGCTGACTGTGGCTATGTTTAAGCTGCTTCTAAATCTAGAAGCATTCCTAGTGCAATATAATAAAACTAATGCTACCAAGGGTTTTTTGTGTAGCCAGAATTTATGCCAGGAGATTTGTGACACTTTTCCCTGCCCTCCCTTCACAGACTGCATCAAACTCCAAGGTCACTGGGAGTATGAGCTTTCTTTGTGGGGCCAGCACTTTTACTGATTTCCAGCCAGGCTAGTGGCAGTTCTTCTCCAGGAAGCTGCTGTTTTCTTTGGAGTACTTGTGAAGACTTTACCTTTTTATATTTATATAGCTGCCTTCTTTCCAAGCGAATTCTAGTGGCTGAAATGAAAGCTTTTTATTCTGGCAAAAAAGCAACAATCCTTGCAAGGCCTTTTAGGGTCTTATTCACCCAGAAGTTCCTTGAACTTTACATTATTCATCAGGAGATACTTAATCCAGTTTAAGTAACACTAGAATGGTGTTGGTTAGGGAGGTGCTCATGATCTTTCCAATTTAAGTTGAAAGTGTTAGTGCAACTGCTGACCTTTTTTTCCCTGGTGGGAGATGGGTTTGTATTTACTCCCATTTTTCCATGAGCAGCATGCTGTGCTTGAGGTGAACGCCTTAAAACTGTCATGCCAGTGTTAGCTCTATGGCTGAGGGAAATGGCCGTTTCCACTTTTGGATAGGGCCTTACCTCCATGTGCGAATCATTCCTGGAAGCCACTACATCCAACACTAGAGAAGTACAAACTTGGGAAATGGACAGCTTTCCATGTCCTACTACTGCTTGTAAGAATAAATTACTAGTGAAATTAAAAGTGAATAGATTTGAAGAGAAGCTTTGAATATCTTAATGCCTTCAGAATGATTAGATAAAAGCAAATGACCTGAAACACCTTAGAGCAGTTTTATCTATGGGTCATGCATCTTGCAGCACTGAGTGCTGGCACTGAAGTTCAGTAGTGCTACATTTGTTTCTTCCCATTTTAGAATTCTAAAACTTTTTAAACTTTTTTTTTTTTTAATTTGTACTATGTGCTTTCATGAAAGCCTCTGTAGGCATATGTCAAGACTTCCATGCCTTAAAACTGCTGTCTGTGCAGTTGTGGCAATAGGAGCTTATTTGCATTCTCTTCTTTGCATTCTCTCTCATCAGAGTGCACTGTGTATCGTGACAGGCAGTATTTTTGTCTTTCCAGTTGGAGTGTCTACACCACAATTTCATTTACATGCACATATATGTGTGTGTGTGTGTGCATATATGTGCTTATATGTTCTCCCTCTGCACCTCCACCAATTTTCTCAGTACTGATCTGGTTTAAGATACATTTGCTCTACAGACTAAAGCAAAACAAAGAGCTGCTGCTAGGAAAAAAAAAGGGAGATGGATTGATTATTTTATTTGCTTCCTGTATTCTGAGCTAAATGGTAAAACTTGGTTGACAGTAAAGAAATGAAAATAAAGATTATGTAGAGGGGCTCTGCAGCTTTTGTGCTCTTCACTTCAATGAAAATAGTTAATGCATACTCATCTAGTTTCCCTTCACCCTTGCTGAGATGTTATTATTTACTGTACTTTCTCTATTTCCATGGCATATCTGTCTAATTTTATGTAGTGAACATAACCCTGCCATGTCTATACTTTTTTTTTAAAGTTTTCCGAGTCCTTCAGATAAGCATTTAATATTGGTTAATGATTATGTTATTCCATATCAGTTTTTCCATGTGCAAGTTTTAAGGAGACCTGGATTCTTACTGGTCTGGGAAAGAAGCAGAGAAGCAAACTTGTCCTATTGTATTCTAAGATGATGAGTAACAGGACATGAAGTGGCATTATATGGATTCACTGCATATACTCTGAGGCTATCTACATATTTCTTTTGATTTGAGTATGCTCCAGGGGTTTTCCTGTGAAGAGATGCTGTAGCCAGATTTCTGAATCATTGCTTAAATACCTGAATGAATGACCAGTTATTTACAGGAGGCTGATACAGAGCTATGGCTTCATTATGGTTGCTGAATTTGGATGTGGACACTTAAACTCATTTGATATGCTGACTTTTATCGGTACAGATGGATTCCTGCTGAGATAACTATTGACCCCATGAAGTTATGCCAGAAGACAGATTTAGTGCTGTTAGCCTTATTTAATGCTGCAGGTATTTGCCTTAGTCTTATGTGGATAATAAATAAATGGAAAAGGCAGAGCACTGGAATGGAGAGGAGTTGCAGTTGTTTCCTACTACCTTTGCAAGGTGTCTCCAAGTGTACACATGTATTTAGTTTACTGTTTAAAGATGAGACTTCTGTCAGGATTTTGGTTGCGAAGACTAGGTCACTATATTAGAATTGAAGCCTGTGATGATCTTTTCTCCTTATTGAAAAGACATAAGGTTGTGTTGGGCATAAGATGTTTGTGACCTATATTGGTGTTTGTTAACACCAGCAGTAGAGCTTGTGACTGAGTCTTTGTACAATTTTCAGAACAGTTTGATCCTGATTTAGTGGTTTCCATCCGTTTTAATATAACGTGGCTGTATTTCAACTCTTAACTGCCATGCAAAGGGCATCATTTCTCCTCGGGCATGTGTCTGGAATAGCTTGATTTTCAAGGCAGCAAATTTGAATTTTCAAAGAAGACTGAAGACTTGGTGTGTAATAGAATAATTCTTAGGCACTTCGTATGGAAAATAGGCTTGAGGGGGAAGGCTTTTGTCACTGAAAACCAAAACAAAGTGTTATCTTTAAAACATTGTCAGTAAGATTACTGAAGAAAATGCTGGTTTTCAGGGTGAGAATCTTTTTCTCTGCTTCTTAAAATGAGTACAAATTTATATGTATTTTTAAGGGAACTGGGAGTTGAGGAAAAGTAGTAGCTGTTATGAAGTTTTTAAACAATCAGTCTACTATATCAATGAATCACAGCAAATGAATTATAATCATAATGAGGAACGAGTCTTCAATGAATCATACTTACTGTATCAGGTGAATGCATAATTGGAGAGTTTTTCAAGTGGATGCTTGACAGAAAAAAACCCCAAAACAAACAGTACCAAGTATGATCTTAGTACCCAACTAATACTGTTAGGCAGGTCTAGTTTACTAATTATAAATTACTTTGAGTATGATAATCTATTGGGACCATCTAAGCTGTCAATGACTATCTATTACTGTACCTATTTTAATGTGGTTTTGCTTTCCTGTCTTCAAATTACAAGCTTCAAATGAAAGCCCCAGGCTCCAGCAAAACAAAGCTGTCTGATGAAGACAGCTCAGTGAATGAGAATTTAGTAGTTTGTCTGTAAATTTGTGAGCCAGATAGGATGGCATTTCTTTTAGAAGTGAAATTGAATTTAAATGGGAGCTACTGCCATGTGCTAGGGAAATGCTTCTTCATGTCTTAGGAAGAGTGTACAGTTTGAGTGTTGGAATTGAACGGCCTGGTGAATTCAACAAAGAAGAATTTATCTTTTCAAGTCACTGCATTAGCTGACAGTGATGCAGGCTTATCTTTAACAATAACTTGATTTAATTGCATTTTGGGGGAAGCTAGAGGGATAATTTTTGTGCCATCCTGAGAACTCTATCTGACTGTCTGTTGAGATTAAAGTGGATGCGCTGATCAAAGCGATTGTCCTGAGCCATCTACACAAACTATCTGTTAATGTGTTGGTTTTTTTTCTTTAAGCCTGGAGCAAAGGTGGACATTCCCTTTGGTTAATGTGTCTCTCTGTATTTCCAGCTGGCCCACACCGATACAGTGGTGCTCAGTGGCACATGCAGAATGTCCTTAAAGACTCTGTGGAGAGCTCCGATGATGAATTCTTTGATGCCCGAGGTCAGTACACCTTTTTGTTTTCTCCTCCCTGTTCTTTCCCCAATTTTGCAGCAAGTAACTAAGCTCCTTTGGGGATAGCTGACAACATGGTCCTCATCAGACTGAGATCTGAAAAAAAAACCCCATCAGATCTTCTCTCAAGGGTTCCTGAATGGGCCTAAGTTTACACAAGATGTGTGAAGTGCTGGGATGGATGAGCTGCTGTGAGCTGGATCTGGCATTGGAAGCAGCAGGACTACAACAATACAGACCTTCGTAGGGTCTCTTGGGCCCAGCTTGTTTTACAGGTCACGTAGTGTATGATGTTACAGTTGGAGTACTCTTGTGGGTCTCTTACAACCCAAAAAATTCTGTGATTCTATGAAAAGGAGATGGATTCTCCTCCCCCCAGATATATTTTTGAGACTTCTTTTCTAGTTTAAAGTAAACCTAGTCCAAAGTGGAAAACTCACCTGTCCCATGAGAGACTTGGCTTGGGTTTGTATGTGCTTTTCATTTTTAGTTTGGTTGCTTCGTTAATAGCACACTAAGCAGACATTCTGCTGATGTCTAAGTGCAAAAACATTTGCATGGCTAAGATTGTTTCTCAGTTTCTCCCTCTGTTGATATTTATGGTACAGAGAGAAAATCCCCTTCCTTCTCAGCATTCTGTTCTTCTTGGTTGAGGCCTGTTTCTGAGCAAATTAATTTCCTTTTATAGGACTGTGTTGGCTTCAGTCTCATTGCTGTGTGCTGATTTGATGTCTGGAGATGCATGGTGGTATTGCAAATGGCAGTTTGTGTTTGTAAGGCAGTATTTGGCATTAAATGTCTCCTGTCTTGTAGTGAACTGTATGTTTCAGCATGTTTTAATTTTCTTTGTGGGTGGCATTGTAGTAGTTCCTGAACAGGCTATAGGCATTTGTGTTAAGAATTGCTTTGTAACTCTTATCATTGAGTCCATGTACAGCAAACTAGGTTGCATTCACGCTCTTAAATGAACAATTTTAATTCTTTTCTTTTTTATAACCTAGACTCCAACCACTAGTGTGAAGACAAATTTAAAGTTTTTCTTCTTGTTGTGGCCCTGTTACCTTGATTAATTTTTTTCTTGGTATCTTGATTTTGTGCTAAAAAAGTTGCTCTCCTTATTTTCCTGCCTTTTCTGGGGAGTTTATGTGCTGCTGACAAGTCTAGCAACTTGCAGCTCTCATTTCAGCACAGAGCCTACTGGCTGAAGCAGCTGGCAGAGCAGAGCACAAGGAGGAATCCTTACATTTGGAAGTTAAAACAAAGCCAGTATAGCTAAGCTTCCACCTACATACTTGTCGTGAGCCTTTTTTCCATGCCTGGTAGACTGACAGAAATGTTCCCTACAGCATTTGAACTCTGGTACAAGTCCTCATTCAGCAAACACTTTCCTCATACCACCTCACAAAGTTAGCAAGATGTCCTTTCTAGGAGTAGAAAGACTAAAGAAAGTAGAAAGACTTGTGAATAATGTGGAGAAGACATAGCAAAACCGATCATGTTGGATCATGCTGTTTGATAGAAACACGTGGTTGACTGACTTAAAGACTGGTCCCATTTGGGCACTGGACTCTTCATAGGAGCCAGTATGAGGAAGTGAGTAGAAAATAGATGGACTTCGGATACCAATGATCTTTTTTAGGGTACTGATTTTCTGAGTCATATAAAATTGTTCATTTTATTTCTAGGTTTTTATTTTTCCAATTGTAAACTACAAGAAATCTTTTCTGGCAGGTGGCTTTCCAGCCACCATTAGACTGACATTTAAGAGGAAGCTATTGATGATGATTGTTATTAAAGTACCTGGGAGGTGACTTCAGGCCTTTTGTGGACTCCCTCAGAAAAAGCAAAGTTAACAGTTGGTATCACGTTTATGAAAAGATGCAAATGGTAGCATTGTTGTTCATGGGGGATCCTGTAGCCATTTTCTGACTTACTTTAAATTCAAATTAACTCTGACTTCAACAGTTTATTCTGGGTTTAAACTAGTCCAGCAGATGGGAATCTGATGTATCAGAAACATACCTTCTTCATCATTTCTTTATCTAATTTAGAATGTGAAGGCACTTTTTTTCTTCTGAAGTGTGTAACTGTAGCAGATGTTATAGCCAAAAGCATGCTGACAAGTTTGCTAAAGATTGAAGAGGTGGTGTGGTATACAGCTGCCTCATTTTCTCCAGCTAAGTTTATTTAGTTGGCATAAAAACTTTTGTCATTTTGTGTTCTTAAAATGAGCCTTATGTCAATGTCTTCTGTATCACTATATTCATATACAGCAGAAGCCAATAGGTACATGGTGTATATTTCAAGTCACGATCTGCGTGTGCTTTCTCAAGATTCATATTCATGAAAGAGCCTGTGGTAGCACTATGCTAATGAAGAGGTGCTCTTAATTTGCTGCACCTTCCTCTCCTGAAAATAGATCCACCAGACTAATTTATTTAGTTTTAAAATGCTCTGCTGAGCAATTTGAGTATTATTTGGAAATGCTGCCAGTGAACTAAAGTGGAAGTTTGGGAGGTGCTAAACACTCCTCAGTATGTTTACACTCAAAGGCAGCAGTGTGATGTAAAATTCTACTGTGTTTAGCAATAAGCTGCTCAAGGTGTGAGGATGTTGACACTCACTCACTAAAGTACATGACTTTTGAGAAAAGGCTGTGTTGCAAAGATGGCTTGTGAATGTCTTAATGTCAAGACATCTATCTTTTCCTGCCTCAGTTTTCAGTGGATGTCATTTCCCTCCACCACCCCACCACTCTGAGTTCAAATATCAAGGGAAGGCACTTCAGTAATTGTGTTATTTTCCATGTGATACATTGCTGATCATATGTGGTTTATTGTCTGTTTGAAAGAGACCAGAGTGTTTGATGTTGCTAGCGCTACTCCTGCACCTGTAGCATTAGAGTAGCTCTGTCTCTGGTGTTTATTGTACATTATATCTATGGATTCCACTCAATACCTTTGCTGGTGTAAATTATCTCATTATTGGCTTCTTGTGTTTACTTTTAAAGTTTCTTGTTTTCTGGTGCTGCTGCCTGTAAACCATGTAACCATGCAACCATGCAGTGACCAGGCTGCTCTGTCAATCTGACTAGTATCAGCAATTAACAAAGAAAAGGAAAAAAAAATGTGTAACAATAGGGCATCTATGAGAGGTAAAGAAAGAACAGGATTTAGTGTTCTGTCATCTTTTTTTCATCTACTCTTTCATAGAATCATAGATTATCTCAAGTTGGAAGGGACCCATAAGGATCATCAAATCCAACTCCCTGCTCCTTGCAAGACTACCTAAAACTAACTTGTATGACTAAGAGCGCCTGGAACCCCAAGAGGCTTGGTGCCATGACCACTTCCCTAGGAGTCTGTTCTGGTGAACACCACCCTCTCAGTTAAGAATGTTTTTCTAATGTCCAGTCTGAACTTCCCAAGACACAACTTCATTCCATTTCCTTATGTCCCATTGCTGGTCACCAGCAAGAGAAGATCAGCACCTCCTCCTACACTGCCCCCAAACCTCCTTTCTGGAATAATGAAATGTTTAAATGTCAGGAAAATAAATGTGCACAAAAGCATAGATACTAGCAAAAGAGGCAGAAGATGTTTCTATGCTCAGAAATTCTCTGGGTGATGAGGGAGCTTGTATCTTTTATAGAGGAAAGCATATGTGTGGTCTAAAGTAATTGGCATTATTAGTGGATTAAACATAGCACCAGAGAAGCCGCAGGGGTTTGTGCTGGAGTGAGGAGAACCTGTCCAGGAGAGAGACTGCAGCTTTCACCTCCTAGAAATAGATACTCTTATTCTTTCTCCAGTGTTACATTTCCTGTAATGTTTCTTACCTGTATTTCTTAGCCATTCCCTGCTGTTTGTATACAGAATGCTTCAGCAATGCTTGATATTTTTGCAGCTGAAAGGACTTTCTGCACAGTGCAGCTGGAATCAAGTACTATGTTTCTTTATGGGAGAATTTGGAAGCTGTCCCAGACTCTACGTTTACCCATGTGTAATTTGCACTTCAGAGACAGCCTGAAGTAGGAGGCAGAGGGCACAGCAGTGGGCACAATTAAAACATAACATTAGTGAGCTGCTTTTGTATTCTGAAAAACAGCTGGGGGCAAACCCCAGTTCTTCAAACAAAGAAATTTCTGGCTGACAACCTTGTAAACAGAGAATCAAGCACCTGTGTTTGAGATGGAGCAGCTGTACATGTTTTGACTGTTGATTCATCTGCCCTGGCTAGTTACTTATTCTAGTGAAATCCATAGAGAAAGGGAGAAGTAATATTTTACTGTTTTCTTTTGCCTCAGTAAGGCCATCTGGAATGCCTGGCTTGGTAAATGACAGAACAGTGAAAATGATAAAAAAAATACTAGATCTAAATGCTCAAATAATTTTTGAGCCCTATTTCTTGGCAAGAGACAGTGTTTTAGCATCCTCTTGATACAATTCTTAAGTGCTAAAGTCAATACCAGGGCAGATCCTCACCCCAAAGCTGGGTGTCAAAATACCACTGAAAGGCTGTCCAGCCAATGCTGCTGGATGAGGCAGGTCTCACAGGAGACCTGCTGCACAGAGAAGGCCAAAAGAGCTGCCTCCTCTGCCTTGACATCAAGAAGTCCAATGGCCGGGTCTCACCTTCCCTCATTTCACTTCATGGTAACAGTTAATGCGGAAGGAGCTCGCCCACAGTGGACAACCTGCCCCTGAGCTTTAGGCGAAGGTTTTGGTTGCTGACTGGTCACAGGAGGTGCAGGATGTCCTTGTGGCAGCACAGTCCATTTGCAGTGGCTGTGGCAGGGTGCCACCAAGCTGCCTTCAGCCAGCCCATTGGGCGCTCCAGAGCCATTCCCTGGCTTCTTCCCTCTCTCCTTACAGAACTTCAAATAGATCAGCCTTTGTGAGAGAAAGTGACAAAAGCCTGAGCAAAATGTTTTTCTAAGTGGTTAATTTTCTTTGCCTGAGGGAGCAGCTGAGCTTGCATCAAGTCCAGTAGGGGCTTTGCTGGATCCAGCTGCTCTGATAAATCTGACAAATGACCTTTATGAGTATTTGTTTCTAAAAGATAGGACTTAGAAGGAGATAAGACATGACTATGAAGTGATTTAAAAGCATTTATACAGATACTTTCCTCCTCGGTACCAAGGCCCGTCTAAATGACAGAGGTACATATGAGAGAGCATGAAGGAACGTAAGCTTTTAAATCACTTAGAGGCCTGCTGCAAGGGCTGGTTGCCACAAACTCGCATTTCTTTTTTTATTCGAAAATGTGGATCATTTTAGCCAGAACTGTTGTGGCCAAATTATTCTGTGTTTACTCCTATAATAGAGCCCTTCTCTCTACAAAAGTTAGTAAGAGAGGGCAGAATTTGACCCATTCTCTAAATGTGCCTTAACAAGTAAAGAATTGTGATTATTCATTTTACTTTTACTTTCTGTACAGTCACGTTAGGTACAAAGACCGTTCTGGGCTGTATATAGCTAGGCTGAAATGCTTTTAGTAAATTTATTCAGAAAAGACAAATGTACCCTTCTTGCCAAACAGCTGTTAAATTGAAGGAAAATGTTTTCCCGCAGCTTCCAGGCCTGTTTGTTTTTTGCATGTTTTTTAAAAGAGAGACAATATCTGTGGTTTATGTTTTGTGCTTTCAGTTCTCCTCCGGCCCTTCCCTGGATAGGATCCCCATAAAAGAGATGGTTCTCTGTGTTGTGGGCTTGGTGCCATACCGTTATGTCTCTGTGTCCCTGGATAAAAATCTAAAGCTTTGTGTAGCACAGGTGGCTTTGATAAACAGGGAAAACACATGCTTGAAAGCTAGTCTGTGTGTCCATTTTTCCCTCTGTTCTGCCTTTTGAATGTTCTGAAGTAAAAGTTAAAAAAAAAAGTAAATTATGACATTTTTCCAAGAGAGGGTAAGGATTCTGTCTAATTCTGCTGCTTGATACTAAACATTGAAAGTGATTTATTATAAGCTTTGTTTTTAAGTGACTGCTCAAGTTAAGAGCAAAAATTGAGGCAGTCCTCTCTTTTCCGTGGTTTTCCTGTGCACAATGTATAAAGCATGTAGGTGCACTATAGGGCGTATCAGTAAGCAAGAAGCTTTTCTGGAGAACTGCATATGCTAACCTGTTATATATTCCCACTAGGGACCATGATGAGTGTTTGTTTCTCAGTTACTAGTTCTTACTTTGTCTTTTTTCTGTTGTTCATCACTGCAATTTATTCTGGTCTCCTTTTTCCTCCTACAGAAGAGATGGTGGAAGGCAAAAGTGCCATTCTTATAGGCATGAGCCAGTGGAACTCAAACGACCTTGTTGAACAGATAGAAACAATTGGGAAGCTGGAAGAAAATCAAGGTAATGTTTTGCCTGCCTTACGTTAATTTGAAGTTAGCAAGAAAATCTAACTAGTGAAGCAATTAGTTGACAGATATTATGGAAATACTCAACAGAAATATAATTTACAATATCCTGTAGTTAAAAGATTTACATAGGCATGTAAGTAGAATTTTGGTGATGGGAAATTAATTGCAATTACCTCTTTCAAGAGGAAACTTCTCTGGCAGGCCAGGTAATACAAATTTATTGACTTCAGTGGGTAGTCAGTGTTGGACTTGCCTCAACAACTGAGAGATGGATTACAAGACTACAAGTTACGTTTTGCATGTTTCCTGTAATCAACATACATTAGAGATTTGTTGGTCATTTTCACAGGGTTATTTTGCTCCTTAAAGTCAGCAAATTATTACTTGGAATTTTCAAGGGGACACATACTTTCAGGAGTTTTTGGGGCTAGTTTTAGGTAAACATTTAGGTAACTATGTGCCACTGAAATGGGTGGGAAATGGGCACTGATACAGCAGTGAGAATCTTGGACCTAGGACAAAAGCCCAAGTAGTCTTCCTTTAATTGCTACTTTGGTTCTTAAATTGCCTAGTCATTTGAAAATTAAAATTACCTCATTGGCTTTAGGGAGTGAGAAGGACCTAACTTCCTTATCCATTGGTGGTATGGGGCTTATCTATAATGGTGCTTGTTAATTAATCTAGCTTTTTAAAGAACTTGATGGATTTGTCCATTTTAAGAGCCTTTTTAGGTTGCTTTTCCTTACGGATTTGATACATGTAGTCAATCCTGAAGATAGCTGTGAACAGGTCTATTTTGGTATACAGGTATACATTACATTAAGAAAATTTGCATGTACTGAACACTAGGAACAAATTCAACTTGTTGTATTTCAGTCATGTCATGTAATGGACAGATACTTTGCACCAGGAGTAAATTTAAGTTCATGACTGTGATGTGTAAAAATGCTTTTGTTCCACAACAGGGAAAGCATCTGTATTGATGTTTGTGCAGAAGGAGAAAGACTTTGTAGTCTGGAAACCATCTTGGCTCCATCGTCCTGACCCTCACCCTTTACATATTTGTAACCATGGATGAGGTCACCCCTCAGTCTCCTTTTCTCCAAGCTAAAGAGCCCCAGCTCCCTCAGCCTTTCCTCATAAGGGAGATGTTCCACTCCCTTAATCATCTTTGTGGCTCTGCGCTGGACTCTCTCAAGCAGTTCCCTGTCCTTCTTGAACTGTGGGGCCCAGAACTGGACACAATACTCCAGATGTGGCCTCACCAAGGCAGAATCATCCATGCAAATCATCCATGGTAGCAGTTTCTACTAGGGCAGGTTACCAGTGTTCTGAACTGCCATCCTTTAATTTTGTGATGCTATATGTTCTAGGATACAGATCAGCAAATGCATGCAAAATGAAGGAAACTTAAACTAGCTGCTAAGCTGTTTCTTAGCTGGGAGCCGTGTGCTGCTACAGAGAGTATTGCTTTCCTTGTAGGCCCTCCGCAGATTCCCTTTTCCTTTTTTAACCTGTATTAAGATCCGGTCCACATGCTGAAATCAGTATGTGTTCTTGCATTAGACCTAGAATTTCCCTGGCTGTCATTCCCATCCAGAGGGTCATACCATCTGTGTGCTTTTGACATGGGAAGCCCGGTTTTTGCTTTTAGCTCTCACATTCCTGAGAGCTTCACAAGTTCTTTCCAAGGCCATGACTGATGGCTGCTTTGCCTCAACAGTTACTCTCCCTGTGAGCTATTGCAGATAATACTTCTTCGCTAATAAACTGAGAGCAGATAACAGTTGTGACCCACGCTGTTCTGCAGAAAAACAGTCTGTGAATTGCCCTGGTGAGGAACTGAAAATGAAAGAGAGAGTATGTGAAGTTTGAAAAGCAGTTAATTCAAATAATTTTCATTCCTCAGAAATCAGGTACAGAAGCAGTTTTTTCTTTTTTTTTTCTTTGGTTGCAGTTTCAGCACAAAGAATGGAGAAGAGCAGATTTCTGTGCTTGTATATTGAAGAGCCTGGCATTTTTTCTTTTCTTTTTACTCCCTTTGAAAGCCAAGTTGTCAATTGTGATAGCTGGGACATCTGAAGAAAAAGAGAATTATGGCAGATCTCTTATTCTGTACTGCTGCACCCATCAGAGGAGTTAAAAATTATAATTATTTGTTATATATAATTATTTGTTATATATTATGTAATTATTTGTTATAATATATATATATATATATTTGTTTTGTATATTTGTTTGATACCTTTCTTGAAATGAAGAGTAAAATCTGTTTTCTAGACTAACTGTTTTGATGAGTAGATTAAAGCAGGTTTCAAGTGTGTCATATGCTGAGCTATATCCACTGAAGCCAGTGGGGGTTTTGGAAATCATTATAGTGGTCAATTGCAAAATATTTGTTGCAATACAGTAGAAAAAGTAAAGAGCTTGATGTTCATGTAAAGCAAACCTGTTAAACCTTGTGGGTTTTTTTTCTTCTGCAGGTGGAGAGTCTACATTTTGTTCATCTGGTTTTCTTCAGGAAAAACAACGTGAGTTGAAGTTCTCACATTTCTTTGTACCAAGTCTGTTCACCAACTAGGGATAATATTAGAATAGAAATGTTAACCAGCACAGGTCTGGTGTCATGTTGTGTTCAGAAGGGAGATAGGTGTGGAGGGACCAGGATTCTTTTGAGTTTTGTATTTATTTTTAATGTCGATTAGGAAAATGTACCAAGAAAGTGCCTGTAACATTATTTAGTGCATTAGATAGTGCCTTATAGTATTGGCTAGAGTGGCAGAAGTGGACCATTGGAAGGTGAAGCTGCTGGTATACATGATAGCTCATACAGGACAGTGCAACATAGCTCAATTTGGAGCGTAGAAGGCCTTCAGTGCTTTGTGCTCTGGGTTTCTTCCTCCCATCTCTGCTTAAAGAGGTGCAAGAGGTGCTGCTTTGCCCAGCTCATCTGGCCTGGTCTGAGAGCCGGAGCTGAGGAGCATTTAGTGTCTAGGTCCTCAGCTAAACCCTGTGTGTTACTTCTATCTAGTGCTCCATAGTAGTCATATATGGGATCTGGTAGCGTGTGTGTGTAGGACTCATTCAATGAAGAAACAATGTGGAAGTTAGCAGACACCATCTCATGTTGTGGCTTCCAGAACAGGACTGGGCTCAGTGATGCATGCCATTATTTTCCTCTAAACAGTGCAGTTTGTGAAACTGCTTCTGCAGTGTATTACAATATTCTTTATCATTTGTTAATAGAAAGCATATGTTACAGTCTTCATGTGAACATATTTCTCATGACGAATTTGTCGTTATAAATGGCTAGTAATAGCACAGCAGATGGCAAGAAATCGCATAATTTCTCATGGAAGTGTGATAATGGAAATAACAGTTTCTCTGGGGAGTATCACCACCATATGCTTGTACCTAAAGCAAGTTCTCTTGGTTTTATTCTAAATTCATCCCTAATTAACATGGCAAAATAATAGGGATGTTGGAAATGGGGGTGTGGGGGTGGGGTGGGGTCTGTGGTGGCAGAAAGAGGACCTGGCTTGATTCTTACTACAGGTTTGAACGTACCTCATGTTCTGTGTTCTTAGAAGGTTGGGAATGATCATGTGACTTGTTTCCTCCTATCTTAAATCTATCATATGTGATGCATTTTTTTTTCTTTCTGTCCTCAGTGGAGTTTTATGTGCAAGATAGTTTTGTGATTTAGCAGAATTTTGTTTCTTGTTCTTTTTGGGATGTTTTTAAAGAATTTTTTTATTGCCATACTACTGTACATTCAGCTCTGTTCTCTGATAGCAGAACATTTTTCAGGGAGAGTGGAAGAAGTAAAAGTTTTGTGGTATTTGAGTTAATTCCACTGTCTCAAACTAGCTCCGGGAAAGATGCTCCCATCTCCAGAGACATTATTTACCCTTTTAGAGGGAGGTCATTGCACCTTAGAAGCAGAACAATTGATTATGACTTTTATATCCTGTCATGCTGCCTTGGCTGAGGAAGAACCTGGGAAAAAAGATACTAGGAATTTGCATTATGACTTGTAGCCTGCAGGAAACCAATGCAGTGATACTAGGCCAAGTTCACTCAGTAGTGTGAAGAACTCACTTTGCTCAGTAATATAAGCCAGACCTGTGTAGGGTGGCTCAGAAGTTGTGTCTAGATTGAGATTCAAGTATTTTGCTCCCAGGAAAACATTAAAACAAAGGCTGGGTTTTTGAAAGCTCTTTGTGTTTGGAGACCTGATTGCTTTTATAAACTTGGACAATAGGACAGCAGTTGGCACTAGCTACTATTACCACCTGCCCACTACTGATCAGTTGGTTTGGGTGCCTGCAGAGGAGCTGACCTTGAGGTATGAAATTTCAGCATGTTCTCCTGCGGAGTATCAACAATGGACTCTGCACGGTTCAATATGAATCAGGCAAAAGACCTTTTTATTTACTTAACTATTCCTTATATACATTTGTATCACGTGCCTATTACGCGCTCTCTGATTGGTTAGCATCCCTCTTACGTGGGGCAGTCACGCATGCTAGCAACACTCCCATTGGTCCAATTAGCAACACTCCCATTGGTCCAATTAGCAACACTCCCATTGGTCCATTTACTTCCTGGTAATGCATCTTCCACATCATTTGGAAGTAGTGCTGTGTTACTTCCTGGTGTCTCTTCCTGTGTCCCTTCCTGTGTCTGACTTGGAAACATTTGATGTTCTTCCTGTTTCCTGCTCCTCAAGATGACCTTTGGTATGTGGCTGCATTTTAATCAAAAGGCTATCAAATGGCTGGTTCATTAATATGCCATCGTCCTCTAAATACAACCCAACATTCTCCTATTCCTATGTCTCCTCCTTGTGCCAGGTTTGAGAAACCTAGCAGACTCTGTAGCTGGTGTGTTTACAGGTTAATTAAAAAACAAGACAAAACAAATGGACAGGAAGTTTTTAATCTTATCGCACCCAGACCTTTCCTGACTGCATCACTAGCTGTTACAATGTAAACTATTACAACCCACTGGTTTCTGACTTTGTATGAGATTTGAGTACCTTTTTTGTTACTGTAATTTAGATAATGATACAAATAGCATAAATTGATTTAATGATGGCATGAATCAAGACAGCTGGAAGAATCTATAAAATGTTGATAATGTCATCAGAGAGGTTTAGTCCAGCAAAACCATGTTATTATTTTACCTCATTAAAGCCCTTCTAGTAAATAGTAAAACACATGATTTATCTGTAATAAGTTTAATTTCAGTGCCTAATCAAATTTCTGTCATTTTTTCTAGTAGATCATGCTATCTGTTTGTATCCCCTGAATAGTCCTACCTTTTATATTGTCATCATGACAGAGGAGGTACCCCAGTTATTTAAGTCTGTGATATTTAACCTAAACAATAAAGCTGAACTTACGTACATAACTCAAAGTCGGATTGTCTTCCAAAGTATACGATCAGCAAATCTCTTGAAATAAAGGCATGTTGATCCCCTTACACATGCCACACAGCCCTCTGTCTCTCCCACTGTGGCACTGGTTTGAATTCAGGCAAGTTTATTTCTTTGGGCAGCACAATGCCAAATATCTGTCCATTGAATTTCCTGACTTTTGCTGCAGATCAGCAAAAAACCACCTGGCTCCCTTTGCCCTTTCCCTTTGCCCTTTCCCTTTGCCCTTTCCCTTTGCCCTTTCCCTTTGCCCTTTCCCTTCCTTTGTTTTTTTTTAATATCTCCTAATTCTTTTTGTATTAAAGCTGTACTTCTAGGCACAGATTTTCAAAACTAGACAGTTTACGTTCTAACATTACTACAGCCTGAACTTTTGACAATGTAGCAGTGTTCTGAAAACAGTTGAACTGTGCACATTGGTATGTCTGGAAGAAAAGAATACCTTGTATGCTTCCGTAGACTGATCTGTGCATCATCATTTCTGTAATCTCTTTTACTGCAAGTTGATATCGTGCTTTTTCCTTTTTTTTTTCTCAGCCAAAGTGAGAAAGCAGTTTTGAAAGAAGCCAAATTTTATGATAGAGGGCTACTTTAACAATAGACTAGAAATTGTGATTAAAACAATGCCTAGAATCCTAGTGTCCGGTTATCTATGACATTTTGTGTGTGTGAAGCAAGGAACTATCCTGTAATACTGGCATTTGATGCATTAGAGAAAAAACATACCAACCTTTCTGCTTTCTAAAAGCCTTTCTTTAGAACAAGATTTTGAAAGGAATGGCACGCAAGTAATCCAAGGAAGTATTTTATTTAGAGCATTGCACTTCACAGATAACTGAAGAGGTTTGAGTGTTTGTTGAGAAGTCCTGGGTTTCCTGTTTCAGTATTCTCTTGATGATAAATACTGTGGTTCACTATAAGGTGGTGCCTCATGGCCTGGAATAATCCTTTTTTTTGTGACACAAAACTGATGTTTCTGTGCTGTTGGTTCTGTTCTGAGCGTAGGTGTTAAAAACCCAACACTTTTTCATATGATAACCTTCAGAAAAAAAGTGGGTCTTCTGGATAGGCTTTTGGAAACAACACTTTTAATTACAAGCAGCTTTAAATTGCAGAGAATTCCATAAAGCAGTTGCATTTGGTGGGAGTTCAGGGTTTATGGGTGTGTGTTATTGCTGTTGGGTGTGTTTTCTGGTGTTTTGGGGTTTTGTGTTGTTTTGTTTTATACAAGTATTAAATGACTAATCCTTTAAATTTTTGCCTGCCAAAAAAGGAAACGTAACCACAGAGGTTAAATAAATTTCTGGTGGCTATAATATAGATAGTGGTAGAATCTGCTGTAGAATGAGCTCTCAGTCCTAATGCAGAAGACGCTTTTAGAAAACATTTTTAGAAAAAACCTGGCCAGACCTTGCTTAATCAGTGTTCTTGGTGAGGTGAAAATTACAGTTCGTTCTGTTAGGGTCTGGCAGACTGCCTGTAAACATACGTCAAATGGAGTGGAACCACAAACAGGGTGTCAGCGCAGAATGCCAAAAATAATGTAGAACGACTCATCTGTAGCATTATGTGATGAATTTATTTTCTTCTGACATGCTGAAAGGAACAGAGGAAAATGTGTTTAGAACCAGAAAACTGCCAGTGAACTACTTTGGTGTTGCTATTAGTACAATCCTCTCATTAGCTCCTAAATCTTGCATCTGTCACGGATGGTGGAAGGCCTCCCAGTTTTTCACAGAACAGCTAACCCTTGTGAGATGAGTAGAATTTTAAGGCTGCAACACTGCAGTCAGCTGAAGTTTTAAATTACAAATTTCTGATGTTGACATTCAGAAGAGTTTCAAAGCCTCCTCCTTCCCCTGTGAGAGGGAGGAGGAGGTGATGCAGAGATAGAAGGATTCACATCTTGTCTGGAATTTCATTACTGGCTGTAGAAGAGAAAAGCACATTTGCCCAACCTAAAGAACTGACCCCTACAACTTCAACTGAAATAATCCCCCTTCAGTGAGATGTTGCAATATTTAATTTCTCTATTCAAGTCCACTGAGGTACAGCAATAAAAGCTTATCTAGTGACAGCCTGGCACTTCTAGTTCATAATTTTTTCTTTTAAACAAAAGCCTGGCATAGTTTGACCATGCTATGGTTCTCATGAAGAACTTTTGCAGGTCTCTGTTGCTTTGTGGCTTATAGTGGCCGTCGGAAACTAATTTTTCAAGAACTGCTATGTTTTGAGGCCATGAGTAACCTAAACATTGTGTTCCAATGTCTTCTGTTTCAGAGAATGACTGAGGTTGGAAGGGACCTCTGGAGATTTTATAGCCCAACTCCTCTGCTCACAGTAGGGTCATTTAGATTGCTTAGTGCTGTGCCCAGTTAGGTTTTGAATATCTCCAAGGATGAAGACTCCATAACACATCTGGGCAACCCATTCCAGTGTTTGATCATCCTCATAGTAAAAAAGTTCTTTCCTATATTTAAATTGAATTCCCCATATTTCACTTTGTGCCCATTACCTCTTGTCCTTTCACTGTCTGGCTCCATCTTTACTTCCTCACGCCTTGATAAGATTTCCGCCACATAACCCAAGCCTTCTGTTCTCAAACAGTTCATTATGTCTCAGCTTCTTCTCATGGCAGGTGTTCCTGTTCTATAATCATCTTTGGGTCCCCTTGCTGGTCTTGTTCCAGGAAGTCCATGTCTTTCTATACTAAGGGGCCCAGAACTGGACACAGCAGTGCAGATGTTGTCTCACCAGTGCTGAGTAGAGGGGAATGATCATCTCCCTTGACCTACAGCCACTCTTCTTTATGCAGTCCAGGATGCAGTGGGCACTTTTGTGGGTCCAGGTCAACTTGTTGTCCACCAGGATCCTCGGGTCTTTTTCTGCAAAGCTGCTTTCCAAATGGTTGGACCACATCCTGTACTGTTAAGTGGGTTTATTCCTCCCCAAATGCAGGACTTTGCATTTCAGTTGGTTGAACTTAATGAGATTCCTTTTGACCCATTTCTCCAGCCTGTTGAGATTCTTCTAAATGGTAGCACAACCATCTGGTGTTTCAGCTGCTCCCCTCAGTTTTGTATTATCTGCAAGGTTGCTGAGAGTACACTCTATCCCATCATCTGGGTCACTAATAAAGATGCTAAACAGGACTGGACCCCCAGTAGTGGCTCCTTGGGGTACACCATTAGTCGCTGGCTTCCAGCTGGACCTTGTGCTACTGATCACAATCCTTTAAACCTGGTGGTTCAGCCAGTTCTCAGTCCATCTCACTGTCCACTTATGTAGCCTGCGCTTTCTCAAGTTTCTCTATGAAGATGTCATGAGAGACAGTGTTGAAAGCCTTACTGAAGTTGAGGAAACAACATCCAATGCTCTCCCTTTATCCACCAAGCCAGTCATCTCATCGTAGAAGACTATCAGGTTGTTTAGGCAGAATTCTCCCTTTCTAAATCATTGCCAACTACTAGCAGTCATTTTCTTGTCCTTGCATTTGAAAACAAAGTACAATGGCAAGTAGAATACCTCTTACACACAGCAGCAGATCAGAAATAGCTTGATGTTTTTCTTCTTGCCTCCTCTTTCTTTACCTGAGAAATCAGTGTTTCAGGATCTGATTGAAGAACCCTCTAAGTTAAAGTGTAAGTGGGCTTCAGTGTGTTTTTTGCAAAGCTTTGCTCATCTCCTTTAATTTGTAAGGAAGATATTTCCCCATGTATAAATGCGACAATGAAGCTGACAACAGTGCTTATCAAATTCCATCCTACAACTGTTTCCTAGGTAACTAACACATGCAGCTGTAGAGACCAGAAAGGTCCTGTAGCAGTTCTCTTCAATGACTGAAGGAACACAGTGCCAAAAAAAAAAAAAAGGTGGATAGTGCTATCGTCTTCTTCTTTGTCCTCAAGGACAGAAAAGATTTGTTCAGAGGGCAAGCCTTTTCATAGCCAGCTGTAGAAGTTTTATAGAATAGAATATTTTCAGTTGAAAGGGACCTAGAACAATCATGTAGTTCAACTGCCTGACCACTTCACCACAAGTTAAAGCATATTATTAAGGTCATTGTCCAAATGCCTCTTAAACACTGACAGACATGGGGCATTAACCACCTCCCTAGGAAACCTGTTGTAGTGTTTGACCTGCAAGAAATGCAAAGAAATGTGCTCTCTGCAAAGAAACGCTTCCTAAATCTCATGGTCTTAAAGCTGGTACTGTGAATGTTCCACCACCTACAGGAGGTTTGCTGTCCAGCTGGTCTACCTAAGAAGTAGTCGTAAGTGTGTCTTTGGGTCTGTTTGGTCATGCCTTAAAGTCAATGCAGACACTTTCACTGTTGTGTTTATAACAGAGGATATTGAATGCATGATCCTGTTGTGAAAAGGTATTAGCAAAGCACTGTGTTTCTCTGCAGTGTCACTTCCTATTTTTCATGTTACAAGGCTTTTTGAGGAGAAACTGTCTTCTGCTCTATGGTCTGTTACTCCTATTTTGCATCCCGATAATGGAGCGCTGCAATTACTTCTGGGAGTTTCCCAAGTAGTTGCAGAGATTTGTGGAAGAACTGGATCCAGAAGGTCTTTGGAGAACTTTAAAGGCTTAATTCACTTGCCTATATATAGGTATTGAATGCCATTTAAGACATACCAGGGTATCTAAGGTATCTGTATGGGATGAGCAGAGATGATGCAAAACCTTGAGTGACCTCTTCTGCTGCTGCTCCAGGAAGGCACAGATGACCAACAGCAGCTATACCTGGCACTACACACCTCTGTATAAGGATCTGAATCCTGTCTTAAATATTGCTGTTAAGAATAGAAGAGCCTCTAATATGCAAGAAACCTCGGCTATTGTTCTGTTTTTACACAGGGTTTCCTGTGAACAGATCTTTCTGTCTTGAAACTAGAGCTATGTCTTACCTCCATAGGTGCCTGTGAAGGGTGAGGCAGCCAAATATTTATATGATCAATTATGTCTCCTTTCCTTTCAGGTGAATTGTATAGAGCCTCTTTGAGAAAACAAAGGTTTCAAGCACAAGGCAGTATTGAAATACATGAGGGCAATGAGGTGAGATTATTATGTGTTCATACTTGGTCAGGAACAAGAAATCTCCAAAGTGAAGAAGAAAATGGCAGTCATAATTTAAACACAAAAAAAATCTCCTAATCTTTTAATGTATAATTGTTTTCTTCTTTGAGTGCACTTAACTCTCAAGCGGTAAAAGAGAAGAAAAAAGCAAAGTTGTGAGACTTTCAAAATGTTTTTCCATTCTGAAGTAGATAACATCTTGTGTATTCTATGGAGTACGCTGATTATTGTCAGTGTATGCACATATTCACATATTCCTGAATGTATTTGTTAGGTTTATGCATATCAACAATGATACATTTTTTCTCTTTCAGTAAATGTGTGTGGGTAAGTAGCCCCATTTTTCATTTTAATAAGAAGTTACCAGTCTCAAAAGGCTCAGATAACTGTATCACTTGTTTTTGCTGGCTGTTTTCACTGGCAGACAAATTTGTCTTTTTAGAACCTGTAATAATTTGAGTTAGAAACTTTTCAGTAAATGCAGCAGCCTGTCCAGGACACCTAGACAGACATTTGCTTAGGCTGTCTGTGGATGTTGAAATTCTTCTTCAGTCTCAATATATTTAAAATATCTTTTGATGTACACAAAGCTGTTTATAATCTTTGTTGATCTGAAACCTACATCTGTGCTGCAGGGGTTTTCTGGCAGAGCATAGTGTGGTCTATATGGCTCAGACATACTTGAATTAAGTTGAACACGGGGCACGCACACCCCCCAGGTAAGGCAAATATCACAAAAAGATCACAGTGGGGGTGGAAGAAAAAGTCACTGCTAACTGCTGGTGAACATTAACACCAAGTATACCAACACTGTCCCTCAAAGTGTTTTCTCCCTTCTTATGTTCTGTTTTTCCCTCAGGAAGGAGTTCAACAGCAGAACTGCAAAACTCATGCACTGATTTTGATTCTACATGGGGGGAACATTTTAGACACTGGAGGTGGAGACCACAGCAGCAAGCTGGCAGACATCAATACTTTCAGTTCTGTGTTTGAGAAAGTGACCCAAGCCCATTTCCCTGCCGCTTTGGGCCACATCTTAATCAGACTTGTTCCCTGCCCAGCAATTTGTTCAGCAGCTTTCTCTCTTGTTTCCAAGTAAGTTGATTTGCAGTTTCTGATGTTTGGCTTTGCAGTATAGTTTTGAATGGCTTCCTGTGACCTGTCTTTTTCATAATGAAATGTTGTGAATCCTTCTTAATCTCTTGCTTACTGCAAATCCTGGAATGATCTTTCATCACCATTTGGGGCTGACAAAAGGAGAGATGATTCCCCACTCACACTTCTGCAACTTCATGCCAGCAGTTTTCATAGCCAGAATTCCAGAATGCAGTTGTGAAACATAAACTTGTGGTAAACATTTCATTTAGCAAACTGTGGGGGAGAAAGAGTGTTTTTAATTACGGTAATGTTTCATCCAGGGTGAGCCAGATAACTGACTAAGCAGCAGCACAAGATCTTGTTTGGTTCAAATATATCCACCATTTTCTGAATGTGCAGGCATTGTGCATGCCAAGGCATTACAACCCTCTGTTTACCTCAGCATAGGTTTTGAATTATGTTGTGTCTGTGCTTAGTGCCTGGGTTCAGAGGGATTCCACTGGGGCTTGTCATCTGAATGCACCTATGCAGTTCTCCTCCTTGCCTTGCAAATAGTGGCTTAAAGCAAAGAGATCTTTTGGGGGAAAATCAATCCTTCTACCAAGTGTTTGAGATTGTTTAACGTGGTCGGCTCCCATCTTCTTCGATCACTTTCAGTTTCTTGTATCTCTTGTATAAATCAGAAAGGCACTGTTTATCCACCCCATGTAAATTTATAATACACGACTGATCTCCTGTGACGCTTATCTCCATCTTTGCTGCTAAGGACAGATAAGGATTAAAACAAAGGCACATTCTTGTTCCAGTTGGATGACTTGAGAGCTGTCTTCCCCTTTCAGGGAGAAAAATACTCCAGAGTGGATCAACTGGGGTTTTGAGCAACCTGGTCTGGTGGAGGGTGTCCCTGCCCATGGCAGGGGGGTTGGAACTACATGATCTCTTAAGGTCCTTTTCAACCCAAGCCATTCTATGATAGCTGTTAGCTTTTTATAGCATATGAATTGATGAGCATACATTGATTCACGCCTCAGACTAGAGATGCTAAATGATAGTATTAGGCAAACTGGAGAATAGTAATTGTATATTGGGGGTGGGGGGTTGGAGTGGAGGAGAGAGAAGGGAAAAAGGCCAAAACCGAAGTCACATTTAAGAAGGAAATACTTAAGTAGGGAAGTAAGCATGTGAATAATAAATGAGGTGGAAATGTTTTGTTGAATGAGTTTTGGAGTGCTCAGCACCTTGCATGCTCCTTGCACAATGGTGGGTCCTACAAAGTAAGCTTTCGGTGTTGCATTTTCCTAATCATTTCTTTAAAATACTTGTATAATTTAATTAGAAAGTGTATAAGGAAGTCCATTCATTATGATTTGAGTATTTTCTATTCCTTGATTTCTGTTTACCCTGAAAGTGGGAGGAAGTAAATGCGTATTCTGGCATTCAGAAACAGCAATAGCAAGTCCCTGGGACTGTCAGAATGGAGTGCATATAGACAAACCATAAATGTCAAAAAACTGTTCTGTGACAGTTATCCAAAGTGTTACCACATGGGTGATTTCCCCCTCTGCTTTCTCCTCTCACCTCTGCCATGATCAGGGACTGCTGACCTGAGGAGGTTTTGAGGCAGCACCAGTGTTTTGTCTTGATCTGCATTTAGCCAGATGCTTTCTGCATTCAGAATAAGCTTTTTCTCCCTTGTCCCTCCTTTCCTCCCCCCTTCCCCTGGGTTGAATAACTCTTCACCCCCATGTCTATGGTGCAGTGTCAGTTATCCTTGCTGACAGACACCACTGTGCCATCAATGACTTTTCCCCCTGGGAGCCAGATGTACTCTTACCCACCATGGAAGACCAGTTCTAGTAATCTGCTGCCTTTTACCAGGGAAGTGATGGTTCTAATGTTGGTGACTTTATCTGTCAGACTCTTATACTTAGTGATTTCGGCTTCTTCCTTGTGATTTCCCTCTCCATCTTCAGCCTTTGTGCAAGTGTGATGTTTCCAAGTGGGTGCTTTGGAAGGACCTCCTGCAGTGTCCTGCCAGTGCATCAAGATAACAAAATTTGTGCTCCTCTCAGCTTCAGCACTGATATTTTACCTATTTGTCTCTGCTTCATTACTAATATTTAGCATGACTGCTATGATGAACAACTTCATCTGTTCCATACACTCTTTCAGTGGTCTAGATCTTTCTTCCCTTTTTGTTGTGTCTATGATAACAGCAGAGGTCTCTGTGGCTGCAACCTTTACAATATAATAAATCGGAATTAAGAACCCAAACCCTCATTTCTAAGCCAGTTAACTGTGATTAATTGTCCAGACAATAGTTGCTCAATTTCAGTTTGATCTATATTCCTTTAGCAATGAAAAAAACCCAACAGATAGTTATTTTTCCATTGACTGTTTTGTGTAGTTCTCTTGTTTGCATTTTATTGTTATTATGAAAACATATGCAGGTATTTTTTTTCCATTTCAGACATTCACTTCGTAATTTTTTCCTCCTGTGTTAATCCCTTTCCCTTTCTAAGGTGTTATCTGCCATTTGTTATAGTAAATAAAGTCTTTTTATGTAGGTTTTTAAGGCTTTTCACTTTTGAGAGTTAGTATTCATAACTGTATCTCTGCTGTGCATTTGGATGATCTAAGCAGCTGGCAAAAGGAAACTAACTGTGTTAATTGAGCTCCAGGATATAGAAATTGTTATACGACTTTGGATGAAAAATACCCAGTCATTGTAAGTGCTTCAGCAAGAGGAAAGTGTGGAAATGGCCAGTGAGGCTCAGGACATGAACACAGACCAGCTTCCATACTTGAGCATTGCAGATCTTCTGTTCTTCCATTACCCTGGTAATAGTCACCAGGATGCAGGTTTTAGCAGACATAGACAAATTCCATTTCAAGCGTCTTGCTTTTTAATATTGTGATAGCTCACCAAGTTCCTAAAGAAAGTGAATACAAAGTAGCGTTGAAGTTGCCTGCCTGTAGCTTTGGATGAACTTTGAATGAGCTGAATTATCGAGAATTCTGATTTCCCTTTAATCTCTGAAGGACAGTCAACTTACTGTAAGAGAATCTGGCACACACTAATGTGCCTTGCATCTTTGGCTCTCTGTGAATTGTTTTCCCCACGCATCAGTAAAAATCAGTCAAGACATGATTGGCAGATTTACTGAGAAACTTGCAGGGTTCACATCCAAACTAAAATAAAGCTGACATCCTATCAAGTTTAAGCTTGTGCTTTCAGTTGAGTCACCTCCTTTTTGCAAAATGTTACTGTGCAACCATTTACGTATGATTTCAGAATGTGTGCAGCTTTGTTCCATCGTTTTGAAAGGATGGGACACTGGGAAAAATGTTTTTATATACTTTTGAACAATACTTCTGTCAAACTTGTTTTCTAGGAGACAGTATTCCATTGTGATGATTGGATCCTGTTCTTTGATGTAGTAGGTGCTATATGAAAAAAAACAAAATGCTGAAATGGAATAATCTCTTTGCTGTTCTAAATTATGTCTATTTGTATGTGGTAAAATTGCACCAACTATGTTTAACATGCTTTCTAGCATGATGTCATTCACATAAAGTACTAACTCCTTGATTTTTTTTTTTTAAGCAGTTGAATTCTGTGAGAAAAGGATCCTTCCTGTATTCTCTCCTTGTGAGCTGCAATAGCCAAACCCATTTCTGTTAACAAGTAACTGTTAATTCTCAAATGCTATGTGCTGCCTCTTGCATTTTTCCTGATGACAGTATGTCCTTCTCTAGCCTAAATCCCTACAGCTATGATGAGAGCTGTCTCAGCAGCAGTGAAGACCACATCCCACTGGCTGCCTTGCCCTTACTGGCTGTTTCATCCCCTCAGTACCAGGATGCAGTTGCCATGGTTATCAGTAGAGCCAATCAAGTTTACAATGAATTTCTGAAATCTACAGATGGGGCTGGTTTTAATGGACAGGTAGGAGTATTTTCTTTTACATCACAGTAAAATTGTTTTGGAGCAAGGTTGTTTCTTTTTAAGCCATATTGTTGAGGGTTTTGGGTTATGAGTGCGACAATATTGCAAATACAATGGATGAATGTTAGCATAGGATTGCCTATGCAAAATACTGTCTCAGTGCTCAGCACGAGAAAGACACTTCTGGAATCCTGTGCAATGTCTAACCTGGATTTGCTCAGTTGGTAGAAGATACTATACCTTGCCCTAATGTATTTTGTACACATTGCCTTACTGTATTTTGGTATTTTATTTCATTTTTAAAAATGTTTTTATCCCAAGAAATGTGCTTAATTAAGAGAGTGTGGTATAGGGAGATGCATTGTAAGAAGTCTGAGGTTTTACCCTACCTGCATCTTGGAGCACTCACTTTTCCTAAAATGCTTCATTTTGAAGAAACCATGGACAACGTCCTGTTACCCAAAACTTGTAGGTTAGTTTTGTAGCCAAGTTGAATTGAGGCTAGAAACAAATTAAGGTAAGGATAGGCAGTGTCTTCTGTTAAACTAATTGGAGTTCGGAATAACATTTGCTTTGGTTTGAGAATTGGAGAGAAGGGATTGCTGGAGCCTGTGGAACCGTGGGGTTGTTATCAGGGAGAAAGGTAATACAGCTATTACTAATCCTCAGACACAGGCAGGGGAACAGGGAGAAGGGATCATCTCCTGTAGGATGGGGAGGTGTTCAGTGGAATCAACTTGTGAAGTAGGTTCTAGTGTGCCATAAAATTACTCAAGCTATTGAATTCCCAATTTTAGAACTCTATGTATTTTAATTCCCAGGTCCATACTTTGAAGGTAGCTTGTATGTTTATATTAAACATGAAGCAAGAGTGAATGTGCTCAATACCTCATTTAAAAGTCCTGTTCCCTTGTTCCTCCTTCTTGACAGGGGAATACCAATCTGTTTTTGATCTGTTGAGATCCTCTTCTCTGTATGACTCCGAAGGAAATGTTAAGTGGCTTAAAATCTTTATGAGACTGGTTGTCCAGTGATCTGGACTTTTTGAGCTGGAATCTGTCTGCAAGCAGCTGGAAGAATTGTAGTCCATTTGGCTGAGCTCCCAGCTGGTCAAAATAGTCCCTGAGACAGATGTTCTTGGCACAGTCTGTGTGTCTGGAGATAAAAGGGAGTGGGAGAAAGTGGCTACACATTTTCAGCTGCAGTCAAAGTGTGAAAAAAAAAACAAACAGGCACAAGGATGTAAAGTAAGACAGCAGTTCCTTTGCATTGCTGTGATGCTTTTTGTTTCTTTTTAAACACTTGCTACATCTTCCAAAAAAATCTTTTTATTTCCTCAGGTGTGTCTCATTGGTGACTGTATTGGAGGAATTCTGGGCTTTGACGCCATCTGCTATAATTCTAACACAGCTGCCGGGAGTCGGAACAGTAGCAGGAGAGGAAGCGTCAGCAGCATCCAGGTGAAGAAAAAAAAATCCACACAGCTGAAACCCTATAGGTTCATTCCCTGGAGGAAATCAGCTCCATGTAAACCAGAGAAAACTTAAAGATTTGGTAAACTGCCATGATAGTACGGTATTTTGCTCATACATTAAAAAAAAAAATGCTGTCTGGAAAGTCTGCAGCTTCAGTTTTATGATCTACAGAGATTACTAGTGAAGGCTCTATCTGTAAATCTTTAAAGTAGGGTTACCAAGTGCCCTGTATTTTATCCCTAACTGTAGATGCAAACATGTCCTCTCTCAGTAATCTCTGGTAGGCTTTTTTTTTTCTGTCTTTCTTTTTATAGTTTTATTTGTTCACGTCAGATCTGGAATTCCTTATGCTGCTGCTTGGAGGTAGTCAGTCTAGCATTAAGATGTGTTCATGAATAAGTTTTAGGCACTGGTGACAGAATGCCTCCTTCCTCATAAGGAATACGTCACCTGAGGATCTGTGAATGGACCACTGAGTATAACACTGTATATATGAGTGCTACATTTGGAGAGAAGGGAGGATTAATTCTAACTGTGACCCAGTAAAGATTGTATAATAGTAAAAACACAATTTTTAGAACTAATGCTAGCATGTAAGTTTCATTATTGTGTTCAACACTTAAGAAAGATAATTGAAGTTCAATTAATCTTACATACTTCAAACTCAAGTGGATATGGAGAGGGAGTGTGGAGTATTAGATCTGACAGTGAGTGAGGTGCCCACGCTCTGTTCCTTGATAGTTTTGTGACCCTGGCCAAATTGCTTTATCTCTTGACTCTTTAGTTACCTCTCTCTTCAAAAATGGGCTCAATGATACCAGCTGGCTTGGTTCAGTTAAGAGCTATGTGTGATGGGAGTACTGTCAAGCAAGGAGACATCCTCCAAATGTTTCCAGGAAGGAGAATTACTCACCATTGATAACATGGCCCTGGATTCTCGGCAGCCAGCCTTTGATAGTACCAGCACAGTGCATTGCAAGCAAAGTAAATGGAAAAATGGTCCTGGATCCCAGTCCAACAGTGCCTTCTTCCTGCACTCATTGGGAAGCCAAGAGACCTAAACAAAAATATTTAATCATGTTGAGTTCCTTTTGTCTGATTTCTGGCTCTGGCATCTTGAAGGATTCCCATTTTTCTCAAGCCTTTTTAAAAAGTAATGAGTTCCGAGATGCTGATATGTCTGCCATGTGATTTTAATGAAAAGAGCCTTAAAATGTCACCAGGATTTTGATGAAACTCTGAGCCTTGACAGCACTCGTGGTTTTCAGAAGTCACTGATGGTATGATGCTTAAGAACTTGACCTACAGCCCGTTTAAATCAATGGATTTGTCAGTGCATTTCATGGGCTTCAGTTCAATCTCTAAAAATACCCTTTCAGCTATGTGTATATGGGTTTGCCTCCATCTTGTATGCTACCATGGATATTCTTATGCATTCTAATAAATTTATTCATAATAAAAACGCCAAATTGGAATTTTAAGGAAAGGTCGCAGAATATTTGTGGCATGCAAGTTACAATTTAAAATTATAAATATATTACATTTTCATGACGCTGTTGCTTGGGAACAAGCTAGATATAGAAACTCTTCATGGAGGTTAAGAGATAAATAAATACCTTTGGTGAATCAGTTTGAGATAATCAGGAGACGTGAGCAGATAAAGAAATGTTGTTCGCTTCTATTCTTGAGAATTGACCTGTAAAAAGTTACTCTGTATGAAATTGTCAGGACCACTTTGGTTAGGGGAATTTTGGCTTTGAAAGGTTCCTGGTGTTCTGGAGAATAGAGTTGCTAAAAAGTACTGATGTTATAATAGAGCTTCAATGTAAGGTGATAAACGGCAGGGCAAATCAAGCTACATAGAATCAGTGTCAGGCTAAAAACAAGTTACAGGTTACATAAAAAAAATACAAGTAGGGCCTGTAGCTGGTTCTGTCTAGAACTCAATGGAAGCACGTATTTTATGTGGAGACTTTGTTTTTGGTTTTACATCACTTCAGCACACAACACGGTGGAGGCAGTATGCTCTCAACACACAGCAGGAGCCCTCACCTCCTACCTGACCCTGTGAAACAGTTATCTGCATTCATTAACGGTAACAATTACAAGAAGTGAGGCTTAGTTTTGACACTGTAGATACGTTAGTATTATGCCAAATAAGGTCCTAAATCTGACACAACTTGAATATGAAAGTGGGCATTGTGTGAATTTTGCTATGTTACTATGAAATGCAGGAAGAGATTCCTACATGCATGTTAAGTTTTTTCCATCACAAGAATGTCTGTGAACATGCTGGTCCTAAACTAATTTTCTGCAAGTTATTAAGGTGCTAGTGCTAGTTGTATCATATCATCCCATGAATTCTAGTACTGTGTTGTAAGAGTTAGTAGGCTATGAATGAAAACCAATAATTAGGCAATTAAGAGGGGTTTAACTGTTGTTAACACTGTTAAGAGTTAAAACTGTTGTTTGCATTTTTGTAAAAATAGATGTCAGGCATTTTCACACTGTCTTATTTTGTTGATCTGAATAGGAGATTTACACAGAATTGGATTACATGGTTGTTAGAACTAGATCTTGCATGCCTTATGCACCCAGATCTCAAGGGGGATTTCAGTCCGCTGGTGTTTGTTTTGAAAAACAACGTTTGCATTGACTACTGAAATGGATGCAGGAATAAAAGTCTGGGCGTAATAGGTCTATGTCAGGGAGGATGCTGGTGCAAGCTGCAGAAGTGCTGAAGAAAATGAACGATAAATAAGAGGTACCTTAAAGATACGGTACCACTGATCTCCTCTTGCATCCTACAGAAGTTCACATTCTTAAAAAATCGGGTCCTGCATCCATGGAAGACCATTAATGTTGTAATGGGCATTTTGTGCACTCAGGTAAGACTCCTTCTGATTACCTCCTGATATTTATAGTTCTCTAAGAATGATGAAGTCATGAGGGATGAAGCTTTTGTGTTACTCTTCCTCCTCCCCCCTGCCCTAAAATTCCTGATTCTCCTTCTAGCTTTTAGGCTATACATCTTACAGGGAAATTTAATCTTCATCTCTTTTCTTACCTTCTACTTCAAGAGAAAGTTTAAGCCTTTGCACCCTTTCTTGGATAAAGTGAGATCAAATGTATAAATGCAGCCATTTTGTATAAGCTCTGTCATATTTTGGTCACTGTCTAAATCTTGTTTTTGCTCTGTTCATTCTCTGAAGGATAATCCCCTCTTAGCAGAGGACTCAAGTCTGGGTGGAAGCAAACGCCTGAGCAAAAGCAATATTGACATCTCGGGAATCATGGAGGATGAGAAGCCAAGGCAGCCGTTGCCTAGGAAACAGAGTGACTCATCCACCTATGACTGTGATACTATAACCCAGCATCATGCTGTCCTGTCTAGGTAACTAGCATTTGATGACTGAGGAAAAGAAATAAGAAGGGAGCCTGTCAGCACCAGAGCAACAGGATAATTTTTATTGTTTGTGGTGTGTTTCTGGTGGTTTGCTTAAATTCCCTATATACTCCTCAAAGAAAACCATAGATATAGTGGGTCTAGTATGAACTTACATGTGGAGAGTTTTTTATTTAATTGTTATTCAGTTGTGAGAATTTTGAATATGCAAAACTGAATGCAGGTAGTTCCGTTTCTTTAGTGCAGCCCACACAAATCATGGATAAATGCTTTATAATTCTATACTTCTGTTACATTTTTCTTTCTAAAGATCCCTCTGACTTCATTTACAGACTTTCTGTTACTCTGTAAAGAGTGAGGTATTTGCTGTAGGTGCTCCCATTGATCTATGAGCTTTAAAACAAACTTTATGAACTTTAAAACAAACAAAAAAACCACCTGCATAAACATTTGGCTTAAATGAAGATGAGACTGGGGGAGGAGTTAACTTAATTAGCTTTCCTGGATCCTAGGAAACTAAAAATACAGATTTGATGGGGAGATAAGCATTCCTTTTGTTTCATTGTGTCTGCCTGTTCTAACCTATCTTTTTTTTATCTGAATTCTTTGTGCTTTTTTTCCCTCTATCCATCATCTTATTTCCTTTATTTCATTGGGATTGATGCAGAGGGAGATGTATTATTGTATGTTGAAGTTTCAGTTCTGCTACAGTTGAGTATAGTGCAGACTTACTATGTGCTTTGCTTCAAGTCTGGCACTTTTGTAAGTGGCAGTTAAGGTAGTTTTATTTTCTTGCTTTGAATGTACTTTGCTTTGCTTTTGTTGATGATTCTGCTTTTATTTTCAAACCATCTGTTTTCAAGCTATGGTTATGTTGTAAAGTGTCTTGCCTCTGAGACGGAATGGTTGTTTTTTGCTTGTCCATGACTGTAAACAGGAAGATTTTTTGGTAATCACTTGCTATTTCTTGTATAGAAGGAGCACTATGTTATGTTTAAAGCACGATGTTGGCTTGTATTAAGCACTTCAGACTTGGGGGATAATAGCATAATTAAAAGACAAAGATAACAGTTTTCTTCCAAGCCTTTTTTAATTTCCTGTGTATCTATGATTTTGAACTGAAAGCTTACATGCAGCTGTACTTAACCAAATAGATAGAAAAGTGTTATCTTCCATTCACGTTTTTGACTCCTCAAACTTTAGGCTGTTGCTAAGTTATTGAGGAATGACTAGACAAACACAAGCTGAAGATGTCAGGAAAAAATTCCTTGGTAAGGTAAAGAGGGAGGGAAAACCCACAAATCAAACCAAACCATGTCATTCTCTGACCCACCCTGTACATAGAGAGAGATCCCAACCCTTTGGTTTCCTGTCTGTGAGACTTGCGTAAAATCATTAAGACTTTTTTTCCCCATGAGCCCATTTACTGCAATTTAAAGGTTTGTGTGTCAGTGTGAGTAATGGGGTTACAAAGATCACTCTTTGACACAGAAATGTCCTTGTCCTACACACTGTGGTCATGTTTCAGTGTGTCAGCTCGTACTTCTTGTCAGAGTGCTTTTGGCATGGGGAAGTAACTCCTAACTGCTGTGCCTATGATAGATTTAATCTTGGCTTTCTTAATTTCTTCCCTAATGGGGCCCTAAGCTTGGTCCCCAGAGTTTCAGTTAATAACATTAGGTTATAAATTGAGAATGTCGCTAGGTTCTCAGGTTGAAAGAGTGACCTGGTGTTTTGTCCTCATTTGGGACCAGTCTTCAGGATTTCTGGATTCTGATCCATTCTTGGCCACTGATGCAGAGTATAGTGTGCAGATAACTCAGGAGGGCTTCAATTACAGCTCTGGTTGAAGTTAGCATGGTCAGCATCTCTTAGTCAGACTCTGCACACTCTGGAGGCATGTTCTGCTCTCTCATGTCTGCCCAGCGGGTGTATGTGCTACCTTTCTGCTTCCGAATGTTTTTATTTCATCTCAAACACAACTAAGTGAGGGGCAAGTCTTTTCTGTCAGCAAGGGATAGGTGATATGTATTTGCCTCATGCATATATGGCATACAAAGTAAATGGAAGTGTTTAAATCACTTAAAAGATTAAAAGCTGTCTATATGCATCATTAATTTTAACTTGTAGTAAATAGTTTAAAAGTAGTGAAATTCTAGTTCATAGCTCAGGGAATGGATTAGAATAACACTTTTTATGTACCCATGTAACATATTTTATGACTGTAACCTTTTAATACCATTGTCTTTATACAACTTGAGTAGGTTAGAATTTGTAGCAGAAGTTTCAGAATAAGCTTACATACATCTGTACTGCTAAAAGGGGAGGTAAACTTGGACTTTCGGAGTCCTTGAGTAACTTACCAACAAGCATTCTGTAGAATAACTGTAGAAAACTCTTGCACATTGAAGGTAATAAATTTACTGAAAATCATAAGTGACTGCTATACTGCAATATTTATCTACAGTTTAAGGCATATTGCTTGGATCTAGATATAGATGCTACAGCTTTCTAAACAACCTCTTTGGGGAATGGATTTTTTCTCTGGATGTCCTCTTCATTATTGTTGAATCAGTGCTTTTTCTTTGCTCAGCATCCATTCAAGTGTATTGAAAGATGGTGTAGACTTTCCTCCTGTGAATTCCAGTCTCTCAGAAGTAAACCTGGGCCGATTTGAATTTGAGGTGTCTGATTTCTTCCTCTTCGGATCACCGCTTGGTTTGGTGCTGGCCATGAGGAGTACTGTTCTGCCTGGCCTGGATGGTAAGCTCTTTCTGGGGTTAGAATACAGGCTGCTTAATGACCTTTGTAAATAAATAGACTCATATAAAAGGAAGTAAATAAAGTAGCCTAATTAAAGACTAGGGAGTGAGGTAAGTTTCTTCTTCTAAAAGGTGGGAGTGTTAGTGTAGGTAGGTACCTACATGATGAGGGTTGTTCTGGTGGTGTCACTGCTCATCTGTTTACAATAGTGTGTCTTTTGCTCTGCTGTTAAACATATATTCCACATCATACAATCTGAAGCTTATACTTCATCAAGGATCAGTCCTTGAAAAAGATACCAAAAATAACATCTGTGCTTGGTTCAGCATTGCATTCTTGTTCACATCTGGCTTCATGGGTAAATTTGGCCCCTGGATGTGTTGGTTGTGAGTAATTTTTTTTACTTTCTCGTAACAGTCTAGTCATTGGACACATACAGGGGTTTTGTTTTGTTTCTAAATACATCTGGATTTTTTCAGTTAAAGTAAGAGTTTGTGTTTCAAAATTCAGTGTGTGTTTTGCCTCTTTGCTTTGTAGGACGTTTAGATAGCACAAAAAATCAGCTACAATAGTGAGAAGAGACAACAATTCAGGACTTCCAATGTTTTTCTTCTCAATTTATAGACTTTTGAGTAATGTCATGTGACTGAGCTTTCAAAATCACATTTGATTGCAGGAATAAAGTGGAAGGCAATATAAACTGAAAGTTATTTTATCTGCCATAATTTAAAGAATGACCAAACCCATGTCTTTCAGAGCCTTTAGAAATCTCATAGGATTATTTTAGCAAGTTCCATGGATTTACCTACAAGAGGCCATAAGCTCCCATTTTGCATTTCATTCCTCATGTTTGCAGTACTGTTCTGCAATTAAAAAAACAAAAAAACCCACAACCAACCCAAAGCTCAGCTAAAGAGAATGAGAATTCATTTATATTTTCCCACAAACTCAGGCTTTTTGCTTCTGTGAAAGAGCTGTCACAGAAATGAACAAAAATTATATAGGTGATTGCTGGCTTTGAAAACCTCACTGCAATTTGATTTTCTGCCTTGGAGATTTCTTTACAAGGTTAGCAACATTCCCCTCTGAAGATGATGGGGGTTTTGCTGAGGATTTTACTGGGGGGTTGGGGACAGGGAGTTGAGGGCATGTTTTATAGGACTTCACATGGAAAAATCTGTCGGTATTAATTTGCACTCATTGATTCAAATTATTTGAGCTAGAATTCGTATTTTTACAAGATGTTATGGTTTCCATTTGATAAATTAGAATGGACACATTTACTCTGGAATCACATACAAAATAGAGCATGCATCTGTTTCATTACCTGGAGTCTTTGAGGACAAATGCTGATTAGCAGATGCCAGTTACTGCACAATAGGTAGGAAATACTGGCAGTGTTTGGTACAAGAGATGAGGTACCTTTAAGGAATTGGGATTAGGTAGAGATAAATGGCAAATTTAAGCACTTAAATACTTGACTGGACTGCGACTCTATGTTTCTAAATTCTCTAGCCAATAGTCCTTCTTTCCCCAATCTCATCTCTGATAACATCCAGACCCTTTGACGGAAAGTTTTACATAAATTGCTAGTATTTTAAATTACTTTCTTCAAGTTAGCTCTCACTTCCATCCTCCCTCTGGTATCTGGCAGGGAGCATGCTTTGAGAGCAGCTCAACTGACCTGCATTTCAAACACATTCCAAGATGAGCAGAGTCTAAGTGAAGCATAATTAGTCTTTAGAGATACGTATGATAAGAGAATCCCATTTTAAAGTAATAATTATGTTGCAGTTGAGGGGAAAACAGGCAAATTGAAACCTATCATGGAGCCAGTTGGAAGTTAGGTGGGAAGAGTCAGGTGCCTGTTTTACAGAAGTGAAAGGTGGAAAGCTACTTGGAAATGTGATAAATAAAATTCAGGATGTTTTTATTTATTTGTTTTGTTAGAGTCAATTTTTAAAAGAAAAGGAAAGAAAACTGTATCCAGAAGTTTGCCTGTTCTGTCTGCAGAACGGATGCATTTTGTCATGTTTTACTTTGAGTATTTATTTATCTTTACACTAATAAGACTGTGGCTAAAACCAAATCTTCATTCCAATTTTTTATTTCCTTGCCAAAAGCCTTCTATTTCTCTTGTTGAATATTCTGTTGGTCCCCGAGTGCTTCCTTGACAGTTTTTCTCGTTACCCTCTAGCACTCTCTCCTGTGCTGTCTAGTTGCAGTCCTTATTTTCTAAAGTACTGGTCATTTGTGTGTCTCTGCCAGGTTCTTCCATTCTCTGTGTGCCCATTATCCTTGAAAGAGGTTTGCTACTCTATGAAAATGTCAGTGTGTTTTAGAACTCTGAATATATCATGAGCATTTAGTTACATCCACAGAGTGGCACTGTTCTACCTTAGGATGGTTGCAATGGTAGGGTGTTTTGCACTAGGTTTCAATGATCAGGTTGGGAGCTAGTACTGCTAAATGCCACAGTAATCTCCTTTGGAACATGATGTGCTGTACTTCTTCTTTGCCAAGTTGAAAAAGGGGCATGAAAACAGCTGATAACTCAGAGGACATGCCTTCTTGTTGCCACTGAATATCATAAGTGGCCCTATGCTGACAACTTTCATGACCCTGCTGCTTATGTTCCTGGTTTTCTTGGTCTGTGTTTGCCTTCTGTGCGTATACAGAAGACAGTCATATACAGAAAAAGTTCCTGTACAGAAAGTATTAGAAAATGCAGTTATGCAACGGATTTAATTACATTAAGCACTTCCTTTATGTTTGGTTCTGACAGTTAATATTAAGCATGACGAGAAAGAGGATAAACTGATATACTACCCACTAGGGAAGAAAGCTTTATTTTAGTAGGATAATACCCAGTTACTGCTCTGCTTTATAAGCACTGGATCCCTAAAATAGATATGTCAAAGTTACAGGCTTGCCAAAATATAGTTGTAATTATAATGCAGTGCAATGCTTTAGCTCACAGAATGTATTTCACACTACTTGGGCTCTATAAGAGATTTATACTTCCTTGCAAATAATTAATTTCTGCTGTGCTTAAATGCTCTCACACAGGTGACCTGTTTCCATTTTTTTCTGGCAAACACTAAGAGCAAAATATAGCTTGAAGAAAGCCATCAAAAGTAGTCTTGGATCTTTACAGTCTTGCTGGTGTTTCCCTCTGCTTCTCTTGTGATGCAATTAACTGGAATACATGAGAGAATTTACTCAGTTTTCATAGCACAATAAGGTGATGGGAATATTTTGTACCCTACTTGGAGAATGTGTTAAGAAAAAAGGGTACTTCATAGTGGTTCCGGAGAGCTGTAGAAAGGTACTTCACAGGCCATAGTTTTTACATATATCTGGCTTAATTGTTGGGAAAGGGACAAAGGTGGCATGAAGCTCCTATTTATTCAATAGTGGGAAAGGGAAAAGATTTTATAGTGTCCTCAACAAGCAGTCTTACTATCTCCCACTTTCTTTTCATATGCTACCAGATGTGCTGATTGATGCACAGAGCCATCCTTTCTAGAAAAATCAACAGACATCAAAAGCAGGTTTTGGTTATCCTGCAGCTGGAAACCTAGTAATTGTCACTGATAACAATCTTAAATTTTTTGCAAAGAGAGCTTTGGGGGAAAAAAACAACCCACAAATCTTTACTTAATGCCCCCAAAGACATCTACATTGTTCACTCTGTGTGACAAAAGTCCTGCAGAATTAAAGAGATGTTGTACCATCCTCAGAGTGACTCAGTGAATGCAAACTACAATGCTCACTGCATATTCAAAGCATACTCAAAGTATCTGAGAAGGTCTTTGCTGTGATCTACAAAAGATTAATTGTCTTACTAGTTTGAGAAAAAACACTGTGTGCCTGTGTTGTAGTCTTTATAGAGCAAACATTCATGTAGGACAGAACAAAACAAAGTATTGCTCTGACCTGCTTCTGGTAATGCTACTATTATAAATCAGTATAATTTTTTAAGCTTAGAACTTGGCAACATTGACGTACTCTTGTAGCAAGATTTGTTCCTATATACCATTAATAGCAGCAAGCACCAGAACATGAACATGAAGCACTTGAGAAAACTTTTATAAGAATGTAGTGTTTTCTGATGTAGCTATTGGCGACTTTCTGTGACTGCAGCAGAGGAAAACGTACAGCATCGAGTTTGCTCATAGTTTTGCTTACGTGCACATACCTTAACTATTGCTTTTGAAAATGAGAAAAAAAACTAGGTAATGTGCTTTTAACTATTTTAACTATTTTTTTTTTTTTTCACTCCATGATGGATGCTCTGATGAGAGATGTCACTTAAGATAGACTCCCTTAAATCTAATATTCCATGACATCTTATATTAAAACTTTTAACATCGTTCTTCGTGGTTTCCAGTTAAGCATGTGTTTAGCTTGTGCATGGGAATAAAGCTGTACCAAACACGTCTTGTGGCTAGTCTGGAGTTTGCAGAAGACCATATTATCCATGTTTCTGTATAGTCTCTTTGAAAATTGTAAAGGGTCAATACTGAACTCTCTCTCGCTCTCTCTGTCTCATTCTCATCCAAGTATGCCAGGTCCGCCCAGCCTGCAGCCAAGTGTACAGTTTCTTTCATTCTGCTGACCCTTCTGCCTGCAGACTTGAACCACTGCTGGAGAAAAGATTTCATCTCCTGCCTCCTTTCAGTGTCCCACGGTACCAGAGATACCCACTAGGGGATGGAAGATCTCACCAGTTAGGTACAGTGCCTATTTTCATAGCTCTCCTTACCTGTTTTTCTCTTAAGCATTCTCTCCTTACACAACTCAAGAGGATTTGAAATACCAATGTGCTAACATGCTAATCTGGGACAGAATGGCACAGTCATATTTAGCAAGAGTGGAACTGAAGAAGATTACCAAGAAAAAATTGAGACATGATTTAAATTGAGTTTTCTGAATGTATAGGAGAGTCAACACATTCTATATGAAGAGAAATTAGCAAATATGAGGTTTAATATCTGAAATATCTTTGACCTGTGCGCTGGATAGATAGAATGGTAATAATCATATAAGATATCCCACTTTTTCAGAAGTCATCTCTTAAGGGGATCTTTATCTTGTGTTACTGTGATATCCAGACAAGTAGAAAGTAAAAAAAACTGCATTGAAAGCACTGCCAAACATATAGAGCGGATGGAAAAAACATTTATCTTCATAACTTTCGTCTCTGGTGATTGCTGATAGAAGGCATAGCAGTAGATAATGGTTCAGACAAAAATGCGATTTTATAAATTTATTAGTGGTGTTTTTTTACTATAAAGGTAAGGTACAAAGGTCAGATTATGTTACAGCCCAGAGAAAGACATGCTGTCTTGACCTTTCGTTAAACAGCAGCTTTCTCAGCTGCTGCCCACTTGATATTTCATAATCAAAGTGCTTTTGTAGCTATTGTAAGTGAGCCTTAGCTTTGTGACAGGTCTCTGTCACCAGAGATCTGCCACCAGTCATTGTCTTTTGACACTTACTAACGTGTAGGATTCAATTTCATTTTTTGCTTCACTGTTTATGACACAATGCGTTATATCTACTTTGGGGTTAAAAACATGATTGTTATGTATTAATTGGAAATTCCTGGTTTCAACCTATCCTACTTTTTAGACATTTGACATAGCAGAACATAAATAATCATAATCCTCTTTAGTGTTTGAAGTTCTACCTCACATTTTACCTTGCAGCACAACTGAAATAATTGCAAAATTTTTCTCTTGCAAAGCTTTATTATAAGGAATGTGCGCGAGTGCCAGTCCAGACTATGGCTGGTTCAACTGGTCTGCTTCATTGTAAACAGATAGAAATTAAGGTCTAAAAGCACAGTACTTCTCCAATTGTATACGTATAAAATAAAATATTGTTAATTTTGTCTGGAGGTGGTTACTGTATGGCCTTGCTCTGCCTCTCTGCATTAGCTGTAGCTATCATAATTATTGAAGATAAGACTTTGTAAAATGATCTGCCTTTTATTTTATTTCTTATCAAGCATGATAGTAAATTTAGTTTACTAGGATAAATGATAAGAACCTTTAGTGACCCTCAGAGCCATGAGAAAGGTTGTTTTGGATGGGAAGTATCTGTTCAGTTATTTAAATGGAAGAATTATGCAAGTAGAATGTCTGAGTCAAAACTTGAGCACAGGGCTTTTAGAAAAAAATAGTTTTACATGTATTTTATTAATCTCTAACTGATACTCTCTGGCCTCCTTTACAATTCATCGATGACCTGACCTACAGAGATGCAGGCAGGCTGCCCTACCTGTTTAAAATAAAGATAATTCATGAAACAGGAGAGAAAAAACTGCCAAAAATGCCTTCCATTTTATTAATTTGATCTCTTCATAGGGAGGAGGGTTACTGACCTTAGAATAACAGTATTACAAAATAAACAATAGGTTTCAAGACAGCAGACCCCTTACTAAGCTGATCTTAAACTACACAGTAATATGGAAAAAACTTAACATATGTTGGTTGACAACATATTTTCCATTCTGTGCAAAGTTACTATTTTTACTTCTCTCTCCATCTCCATTTTAGTGGCAATGAAAAACTAAAACTATTGCAAAGTTGTAATGGGGGAGGAAGGATTAGATTAGGATCAATTCATGGCTGTTTCAGCAGAGCAACAACAATTCAGAAGCAGAAAATTTATTTTAAAAGCACCACCTTTTTTATTTCAGTGAATCTTTTGGAGGGGGTAGCAGAAAGTGTGCATCACAACACTGCCAGTCATGGAGATATGGTTCTCATTTATGGGATTCATTGCACCAGCTTCTGTGAAACTTCCTGTTGGTTGATGTTTGGATCAGGGTTCTGGTTCAGATAGACCTCTAATGGAGTACGATTTGACAGCTTCCCTCTTCCTTACTGCTTATGTCCCTAGATTCTGCTACTCTCTTCAGTAAACTGATTTTTTTAGGCTATGTGATTTTGGGTTTGTTGTCAGAAGGACCAGGTGCCTTGCTATTCAGTATTTAGTATGACATAGAATCAGACCTTTTACTACTTTTTACTGCTTCTTTCACTACTAAGAATGTATAATACTTCCTCATCTTGTGAGGTAAGTAATAGGAAAGCAGCATTGTGTTTTCTCTTCAGTTGTCTGTGTTGTAGTCTATATAGCTTGCCTGAGGCAAGGGAAGTAATAAAATTATCCTTCCATTTTTTCACCTCCATCAAACTTTCCTGTAGCCACACATAGCTTTCCCTACTGTATGGCATCAACAAGATTCCTTTGAAAGAACAGTGCATTGCAGTTCCTTTAATGAAAACTCAAAGCACATATTCCCATGGAAACTACTATTGAACATATTCTGTCCAAAATACATACCCATCGCAACCTGTTAAAATGTAATTGTTTCTCTGATTCAGTTGCAGGGCAGCTCCTTCTTTTGTCTCCTGCAGTTGAGAAATTCACGCGCATGTCAAAACAAGCCAGAATATTTATAGTCTTGTCTGCTTTTTGGAAGGGAGAAGATTATAGGAAGCTATGCTGCTATTCGTTTTCATTTAATGATGACAGGTTTTACCAGTTCTGATAATCTATAGACACTTACACTTCCAGTGTATTTTTTTAAGAAATGGTGTCCTTGAAAGCAGCAACTCGTTGTGTTCTTCTGTGTGCACCATTAATGGAGCTGGTAAGGCTTGAGAAGTTCAAGAGAAACTTATTCCAGGCCTCCACTACATAATTAATTGTATGACATAGTGCCTAACCCAAGACCATGTAAAAGATGAGCACAGCATGATTATATTTATTTGACTGAATGGGCCTGAAATACGCTCAGAAATAGGGCAATACATCATCAAGGGCCACCTGCTTTCTTTTGTATTATGTGCATTGAATTGGGTCTCCTTTTTCTTTTGTTCACTGTTTTAGTCCCTCCAAGAAGTTTGTTCTCTGAAAAACAACACTGAGGAGTCAGCTGCTTTTGATATGCACTTTGCTATATATCCTATCTCTCAGTTGAGGTTCTGCCTTTCCTATGTACAGGAGGGATGTGCAGGCTGCTTCAAGCAAAATTATCAGTAATGCTTTCATTTACAGAATCATTATGACTGGAAGAGACCTTCAAGATCATCCAGTCCAACCGTCTACCCAGCACCACCATAATAACCCCTAAAACACTAAATCATATCAATCAGTGCCTCATCCAGGCGCTTGAATACCTCCAGGGACAGCAACTCCACCACCTCCCTAGGCAACTTGTTCCAATGTCTAATCACCCTAACAGTGAAAAACATTTTTCTAATATCCACTCTGAATCTCCCCTGTTGTAACTTAAGACCATTTCCCCTCATCCTCTCACTGTAGGCTTGTCAGAAGAGACCAACCCCCACCTCACTACAACCCCCTTTCAGGTAGTTGTAGAGAGTGAAGTCTCCCCTAAGCTTCCTCTTCTCCAGGCTAAATCAGTCCAGCTCCCTCAGCCATTCCTCATAAGACATTATTTTCCAAACCCTTAATGAGCCTCATTGCCCTTCTCTGGACATGCTTCAGCACTTCAATGTCCTTTTTTAAGTGAGGAGCCCAAAACTGAACAGAGTACTCAAGGTGCGGCCCCACCAGTGCTGAATACAGTGGGACAATCACTTCCCTACTCCTACTGGTCACACTATTCTTGATACAAGCTAAGATGCCATTGGGCTTCTTGGCCACCTGAACACACTGCTAGCTTTTATCTAGCTGGCTGTTGACCAGCACCCCCAAGTCCCTTTCGGCCGAGCAGCTCTCAAGCCACTCTTCCCCAAGCCTGTAGCAATGCATGGGGTTGTTGCAGCCTAAGTGCAGAACCTGGCATTTTTCTTATTAAATGTCATACAGTTGTCCTCAGCCCACTGATTGAGCCTGTCAAGGTCTCTCTGTGGAGCCTTGCTACCCTTGAGGTTTCTTTTTGTTAAAGAGGCACAGTATCAAATGCCTTACTGAAATCTAGGTAGATAACGTCTACAGGTTTTCCCTCATCTACTAAGCGGGTCACTTTGTCATAAAATGCACATCTGTTCTTACATATTTCAGAACACCTCATGAGAAAGGCTATGTTTTGTTTCATTAAGTAGAGGTGTTATCTGTGGCCCATAGCTTTGTCAGAGTGGTATGAATAAATGAGAATTCTGTTCCTTTTGGGAACGTGCAAACCAGTAGATATCCTGGCTGCAGGTTCTCTTTCTGAAGTCATTTTGCTCATGTCAGGAAGAGGACAAGAGAAATATAACAGACTACGTGGACTGTGTAGCTCTTCTCAGAGAATGACTTTAAAATGGATGGGATTGAGTGTGAAGTAAAATAGTCTCCCAACACCACTACCCAGTTTGGAAGGTCTTGCCAAAAGCACCCAGCCGCCATTGCATTTTGATGGCAGTAGAGTGTGTTTTCTGCATTTAGTCATGCTGTCCTCCTCACTCTGAAGGGGTTTCATCCATGATCATTAAATCTGATATTGTTCAGGAAAATACTCGTTAACTCTGTATTTAAAATAAGTACACAAACACTCAAATTTCAAAGCAAAGCCATGTTGTTCATCCCATTGGTATTTTTTTTATTACTTTAATTTCTGTAACCTGCAGGTGATGCTATCCACAACCACAGTGCTCTGTTCCTTGAGAACAGCTCTTTGAACATACCTTTCTGTCAGGAGAGTCCTGGGTCTCCAAACGCTTCTGATCAACCACAAGGAAAAACAAGGAAGTTGAGCTTGGCCAGCACAAACAGTGAAAACTCAGGGTCAACAGAAAGCTTGCCATCAGCATACTTCACCAACAGTGAGTGAAGCATGATGCCCATGTGCTGTCTGATGTGGCAGCAACACTTCCCTCCACATCCTTTCTGTGGAAAAGTTTCTGATGAAAGGAAAATTACCTGCTTGGAAATCTGGGGATAATGATAACAATTTAAGTTGCTGCAATTTTAAATAACACAATTTAGCTTCCTTTTCTGCTTGTAATTAAGTAGATAAAGTCATAGAAGTGAAGTCACAGATTTTTATTAAGGTGCCACTCTTATATAGTCATTAAGGATTTCATACTAACAGGGGTTTAATAGCATGTTCCAGGCATGAAGAAATAATAGATAGGTAAGATTTGTTACTCATAATTAAAGGTGCTATAAATACTTATATTGTCCTGTTATGAACTGTAGTCATACATCAATATTCCATTCACTAGTTGGGAAGCATTTGCAATTCTTACTGCATAACATGATCATAAAAGTACTAGTCTTTCACCATACATTTTCTGTGGACCAGGAAGCAATGGGAGTTGTGCTGAGGTGATTTCTGCTTCCTAGAACTTGGACCCAATAAAACTGTTCAGATTGCAGACATTTAAGTGATGATGCAGTCAGTGAAAACAATACTTTTGTGTTTGATAGATACCTTTAATGGGCTCTAAATGTTCAGATTAAAAAAGCAGAAGAACTCAATTATGTAGCTTAAACATAAAGACAACAAGAGATTTATTAAAAAGACGTCTTACAGAAATGTGATGCTATCTTGGTTTTGCTATGTTTGTTTTGTAGTTACTGCAAAGTGGTGGGGAACAAAACGAATAGATTATGCCTTGTATTGTCCAGATGTGCTGACAGCCTTTCCAACTGTGGCCCTGCCACATCTCTTCCATGCCAGCTACTGGGAATCAACAGATGTTGTGGCCTTCATTTTAAGACAGGTCATTGATCTTTTTGATTTTTTTTCTCTGCAGCAAATAACCTTGTGATTGTTAATTGCATCCTCCAAGGGCAATTGGTCTTTTAATCTTCAGTTCAGTTAGATGGCTGACTGTGGTTGCGTAACATACAACTGGATGTAGGAATGACAAATGTGGATTTACTGTAGAGATGAAGGGGACAGTGAGCCGTTACCACTGCTGGCTGATGTTCTTACTGCTGACTGTGTGACTGGGAACAGTGCACTGTTATGCATACTTTACTCACTCCGCCCATGCCCCATATCAGTATAACCCTGTATTATGTATTAATTTCTTCCTGTTTTTGAAGGAATAGGCTGTCTCCAGACTTACTTAATTATGTATTTCCCTACTAAATATCAAATTATTAGCATACATTGGATAATAAGCCAGCAGTTTGAAAGTACTGCTCCCGTAAGAAAATCAAGTCACTCCTGTAACTATACCAGAGTATTTCAAGGCGCTGCGTGTACTGTCTCCTCAGAATTTATTTTTAAGTCATGTGATGAGTCTCTTGTTCCTACTGTGTCAGTCATTAGACAGCAGCTCACAGTGACTTAAGGATAATGCAGTGCTCTGGCCTCCAGGGAAAGTGAGGCTGAGAAATCTCACCTGGGGTAAAAAAAAAATAAAAATAATTAAGTGGTGTTCAAGTGAAACCTGCAGGATCAGTGTCCCTTCAAGAACCCAAAGTGACCCTCACCCAAAAGCCAGTCACAAGCAGTTTAATTTGGATTAACTCAAGAATCAGTGTGTTTTTTTGCATCCGGTGAATGACAAAACAGCTGCTGCCAGGCAAACAATAGAGAGAATAATGCAGAAAACTGCACACTGACTTTTTTCATTAAGTCAGCTTGGTAGATATCAGTGTGCCTGCTCCTCTCACAACTCATTTTAGCTGGTCTCTTGAGTGTTAACTCCATCCGCCTCCTGCTCCCAGTGCTAGTGTCAATGATATTAGTTCCCTGGAGGCTCACCTAGTAGCTTCTGGGAATGGAAGCTCAGTGGCTGAGTTCCCCTTCAGTCCAGAACTGCTGCTGATTCATGCTGTGCAACTGTACCGAGCCCCATCTTTACATGGCAGTCTGTGAGTGGAGTGTGCAGCATACAATCTGGCTGGTAACCAGACCACTTGCAGAGTGTTTGATTGCTAATTTTAATTGATGAAATTATAAGAGTCCTTCAATCTTGCTGTCCTTTCAGAGCATCCTTTAGTATTTCTGATTCCAGTCAAAATGTACTGTTAAGCAGAATTTTAAAAGCTAATTTAAAAAACTTTCTGAATAGTTTTTCCATGAATGAGAACAGTCTCCAGAAAAAGAATCTTATTTGATGCTCATCCCAAAGCAGAGGAGAGGTTTCTAATGGAAGTAACAGGATTTAAATCTCTGTTCTTTCTGTTCAAGGACCCTAGATAATTGTACATACATGTTTCTCCTCTCCTTTGCAGCTCTCTTACAGCTCTTGTCATCTCGTCTTCTCTCTCAGGACATTTTTTGCCTTGAATCCACCAGAACATTCTCCCATCTTTCCTTTCAAATGCCTCCCTAAGCCCAGTTGTCTGTTAGCAATCATTCCTGCTTTATTCTACTGGTTATGTCTGTGCATTCATATCAAGTTGCATTGTTGTGTCTTACCTAGCCTTGTATGTGCATTGCAGCTTTTAAAATTTAATAAGGCTTTCAAGCATTTGGAATGTGCCTGTAAAGCAATATGTGAGCTTACAGCACTACGTAAAGGGCTGGTTAATTCCAGTTACTTTAGTAATTTTCTGCTAGCTTGTGAAAGTCACAGACCAAGCTATTTCTCATTCAAAATGAAGTAACCTCACATTATACATGATCCCAGGGCGCAACCCACAGATTTCAGTAGGACAGGGCTTGTGTTTTCAGTTGAAACAGGGCATAACCCACAGATTCTGAACTCTGTGGGTTGTGTCCTGAAATCTGAGTTGGACATGCAATACGGTAAGGAAGTGATATCTAATCACTTAGATTAGATAGCTTGTATGACATACTAGGGTTCTGCATGTTAACAAATTATAATCCTCTTACCTTCAGATGTTACTATCCACAAGCCAAATCCACAAGCCAGATCCAGAGACTACCACCTACTGTGGTGATGAGTAATATCCAAAAGATGATATGAACCATTCTGTCTGGGTCTATGTCAAGAAAATCAGTACAAATGGAATCAGGAATCTGACCTCTGCCCCATATAAAGGACATAAAAAATTACTTCTGTGGTCCTAAGCTGCTTTACTGACTTTGCAAACCATGAGCAGTCAATGTGACTGTCACTTGATACCATCCTAATGTTTTCACCATTTTCTCTGGAAGAATGTGCAAGCTCAGTTGTGGTGGAAAAGCTGTTCAATAAGTACTTGAGATTAAGTGTTGGCCAACAGAGTAAAAACAGTTTATTTGTCTGTTGCCCTGGTTTGAGCCAGGATAAAACCAATTTTCTTTTAGTAATTTTACTTTTTGTTTAACTGCTGCCCAACATTAAACCATGACCGTCTATATAATTAATCCAAACATATGGCCTGTACCTCTTTCTGCTTTCATTGTGCTTTTGGCTGTGCAGTGTCATTCAGCTGAGGCAGCAGTGTACTTTCCCTTTCTTTGCCAAGTACCAGGATTCCCCAGGCAACACACTGTTTATTAAAATATTAATATAATTTCAGGTGATGAGGTATGAAAATGTAAATTTCAAGGAAAATGACAACCTGGATCCAGCAACACTAAGTCCATCCAATCCACGAGAAAAATGGCTACGCAAAAGAACACATGTAAAATTGAGAGTAAGTATAAATCTGAATAGATATGGTAGCTATAGAACTTGGGTTTGGCAGCAATTTAAATGGAGTATCATCTCCCAGAGCATGCACTTACGTAACTGAATATTACTGAAGAGCTGAAAACTGCTAACATAATCCAGAGGCAAACAAATTAACGGGAAATAGGAACAATTTATTCTTGGTTTATCACTTCAAGTTGGGAGAAAGCTTGTTTCTTTCTTTAAATAACAGAGATGCCTTAAGTTTCAGTTAAACAGAGAGGTTGTTGTTCTAGTTTATTCTGTGCTAGATGAATCCATAACTCAAGAAAAAAATATTTTCTTCATTCTTCAGATGCCACTTCAGTTAGAAATGTCAGTTAAGATGCACGTGTCTTGCACATAATTGTGTTAATCTGTGGCACCACTTGAAGTGAAAGATAATTGGCTTTCCCTTAAATGTTCTCTCTTATTTGGTCATCTTGAACACTCTCACTGTAAAGTCTATTCAAGAACAACCATTCCTGGAAACCTGGCTCCAGCTGAAATAGGAATGCAGTTTTGCTAGGTGCTCTTAAGGTCCACGGTGACATACCTCAGAGACACTGTCCAGGACTGTGTTTCTGTGTCACTGTTCATAATAACATAATAGAGACAGTATCCTCACAAAAGCAAACACTACCCTTCCTGCCTTCTGCTTTTATTTCAGAATGTGACTGCTAATCACCGAGCTAATGATGTCATTGCAGCAGAAGATGGTCCTCAGGTACTAGTTGGACGCTTTATGTATGGACCTCTGGACATGGTAGCTTTAACAGGTGAAAAGGTAAATAAACTCCCTTATTTTTCTGAACCAGCTTTTACTAGAAACAGTTGTTGAATATATCACACGTGTATAGTACCAGAGAGAACCTTACAGTGAGGGGATGTATGTAACTAGCCCCCACCACTTCAGCAAAAAATATGCCGTAAGTCGGCTTGGCTGATAGCTGACCTTGTTCTCAGGTCTCATCCTTCTTACGTGATGCTGGCCTTCTCCCCTGGTTAATGATGAGTGTGCTGTGCAGTGATCTCTGAACCTGCCGTCCAGTTGGTTTCTTTGGCCCTTTCTCTGCTAATGATGCATTTCAAAGTTGGAAATTCAGAATCAGTTAGGGCACAAAATGAAGCTTTCTGCTACTTATACCATCCAAGACTCTAAAGAGGCATTTGGTACACATCTATATTCAAATTGTGAATTCACTTTGCAATCAAAAAGCAGGAGTAAACCCATTGTTTGATCCTGATAACACTTCTGGTTCAGCAATACCTGTTACTTCTTCCCTTGCGCCAAAGCTCATCCCTTAGAAAAATTCTTTTCTGAATTTTATTGGTTCAGAATAAATTCAGTTATTTATAGTTACATCTCAGTGTCATGTAACATCATTATGACAAAGAAAAGCATATCTGCAGAGTTATCAAGGATATCCACACAAACAGCGTGATCTCGTAAGCTGCTGGCAAGTCTTGTAGAGTATCTGGCTGCATATTGAGCACTGAATAAGTCCACATAAACCTTGTATGCCTGAGTCCTGTAAAAATTGAGTACAGAAAGAGAGCTTGGCAGATTCCTTCCTCAGATTTATTGGTGTACTTATTGCTAATAAGTGCCAGTTCAAGTCAGACAAGGTATTTCATACAGTTTATATTCATTTTGATGAAATATTTCAGTTGAAGAAAACCATGCTGATGAAACCTTTTGGAAAAAGAAATCTTGATAAATTGAAGTGTTTAGGTTTTGCATTTGTAGGCAAGGTTATGATTTGAAAAGGATATCATTTTGCTAATAACTAGATGAAATTTTCCATTTTTTAGGTTTCGTGTGCAAAAGTGTAATATACACATGCAAGCTCAAAGGGTTTTTTTTTCTAGTTTAGAGCTTCTGCCAAATTTCTGAGTTCTATACCCTTGTTTGACACCTGCAGTGCTAAGCTGAGTACCTTAAATGATGAAGGCAATAAACTTTTTTATTGTGTGTTAAGAAGTATTTTCTAATTGAGAGGACTCTCTGTAAGGTTTTTTTACTGAGTTTTGAAGTTCCTTCAAACTTCATTTTAAGCTTTTGGTAGAAGCCATTGTTGTAGATATAAACATGATTTAGGCTTGGCAGGCCTTGTAAATAGGGAGTGTGCCTACTACCACACTAGATGACTGTTTTGTTGTTTTTGCAGGTTGATATCTTCATAATGACTGAGCCATCTTCGGGTAGGTGGGTGTACTTTGACACAGAGATATCCAACAGCAGTGGCCGAATATCCTACAACATACCCAAACAGAAGAGACTGAGAGTTGGTGTGTATCCCATCAAAATGGTGGTCAGGTAATAGCTTTAAGCTGGAACTACAGCTGTGCTGAGTTGTTGTGATCAGGAAGACATGGATGTGTGTAAGAATGAGGAGGGTGCGGAGAGACAGTTTTTGTTGTGTTATCTTTTCTTGGTCTTGTCACTGTCTTGTCAGCTTAGATTTGAAGCAGTGATCGTCTGTTTACTGACCAGTTTGGAGTTGCCCGAGCCAATGGGTTTATCCCTGCTGCAACACAAATCCTTAGTGCAATTTAATTTAGGAGCACTTGGTCTTGCAAAATATGGGGCCTGGGTGACTGTAATCAGTCTTCTTATGGCAAGAATATGTATGATTTGGGATATTTTGTGGCCTATTCACTGGGGAAAAGACTGCTGAGGGGCATAGCTTTGTGTTCTTCGGACTGATAAGGAGCTTTTATTATTGAAATAAAGAGTAGAGGATGTACTGCCTTGCTCTCAGCCACAGCTGTATCTGTTGGTGTCAGGCTGATCAAAAGTTACCTTGATTCTGTACTCAAGGCCATGCTTATTCTAAACTGGGAAGAAAAAAAACAAATTAACAAAAAAACCCCAGCACCTGGAGAGAACAAATCTTTGAAGTAAAATCAGTCAGCTCTCCTAGCTCTCCGGCATTTCTTAAAAATCTCTATGCTGATTAAAGAATGAAGAGGTGTGAAATAAAATTTGTTGGCCTAAGTGCAGGACTGGAGTAGTCAGGCTTTTAAAAAAATCTTAATTTTTTTGTTTAATATGGAGTTTTAGTTTAATATTGTGGTTAGAATTAAATTACCTGGTCACTTAGGAAGTAGCTTTGCAACTTCCTTTGAATCCTTACTTTTGAGGTTAAATCAGTGAGATGACTTTAGCTGAAACAGAACATCTTTTTAACCACCAGTTAACCAAGTCCAAAGTCAATTTACAGTCTTATGTAGTGCTAATTGAGGAGGAAGAAATGTTTTACCTCAGTGTAATAGAACAGACAACTCAAGAAAAGAAAGTTACTTAAAACCAAATTAAGGTGTATTCAAAAGCTAAGCTCCCATGGGTTTTTAGACTGAAGGAGTAAGTTTCAAACAGAAGTGAAAGAAATTGTCTTGTCTGTGCTCATTAAGCTGTGCACATATATTGTAAGAGTCTTCATCACCAGATATAAATTTCTAGATTATACAATAATCATTTTCTAAAGGAAAGAAGATGTGGTCTTCAGATTACATTTTTTAGAGAACATGAGGCCATGCGCTGGTAAGAGTTTTGGATCGCTTTGTGTCTTATTAGTGTCTTAATGTCCAGACCTCTTGGGGAGAATACATCATGAGCAGAAGATTGCATTTCACTGCATTTCCATGAGAAAAGCCATCTAAGATTGCATTTCTCTTTTGGTTTAGGTTAATTTTGGGGTAGGCTTTTGCTTTTCTCTTCTTTCTTTCATTCTTTTTTTTTTTAATTTGCGTTCCCATTGTAATTTGCAAGGATAGAGGAATGGGTAATGCTTGTATTACCAACTGTTCATCTAATGGAGAAAAGCCGATTTGTGTAAGTAAATGCCAATAAAAGGTGCATATCATTTTTTCCTTGTAATTTCTAATAATTTGCCAGTGAACTGCTGGAAAAAAATGTAGCTAATTTCTATGTGCTATGTGTGTATGTATGTTCACGTCTTCTATGTGTAAATATATAGACAGATAGCATGTTTGAGTAGCAGTTTGATTACTTCACTGGTTTGGGGTTTTTTTCCCTAATTCTTTTAGGTATTCATAAACATGTGATTTCTTATTAAAGTCAGCTTCCAAATTTCTCTTTGGAAAGCTATTTCCTAACAGTGTAAGTTTTAATTGCTCCACATAGGACTGAAATCAGAAGTCCTATTTGACAGATCCAGACAGATCTAATTTCAGGTCTTAACTAGGAATGTACAGAAAATACATTCTGGCATTTTGCTTTTTAAATATATCTATTGCTTTGACTCTCCAGAGGGGACCAGAGCAGTGCTGCAAGTTACCTGACTGTGCTTCCCCGAGGAATGGAATGTGTTGTGTTCAGCATTGATGGTTCATTTGCAGCAAGTGTTTCAATTATGGGAAGTGACCCCAAAGTCCGAGCTGGAGCTGTTGATGTTGTCAGGTAAGTGAGGTTTGTACACCTTGCTTTTTAAATCTCTGACTTTACTGTTTGAAAACAATAGGAAGGAAGCAGAATAGGGTTTTTTCTTACTAAACAAACGTTTTAAAGGCCGGAATTTTTTGCAGATATATTTCTATGTTTGCTTGGACATCAGGTCTGCCTGATTTTCAGAGGAATCTTAGAATGCTATGGTTTACTTTGAAATTTGTAGTTTAAGTTGCCTAGAGACTAAAAGTTACTTCTCGGGAATGTGGCCCTAACGTATGTGCAGCAAATTAATGATGATTCCCCATGTTACTGTGATTAGCAGAGAGTCTATTTTGTGTTTCACTAACTTCAAATAAGGACATACTTCTACTTCAGAAACATTGAGTGCTATGAATGCAGGAGCATTTTTTGGACAAAAAGTTAAAAGACCTTTTAATCCATTCTTGCAAGTCTGTTAATGTTGCACTGAAGAGGGAAATACAGTTCTCGTTTTGGAACTTGCAGTGGAGATGGAGGAATATCAATTTTCAAGGGTTTCCACTCCTTAGAGTTGAAATGGCAGGAAATCTCATTAAAAGCTTCAAAGGTAGCAGGACTTGATGTGTAGCAAGGTCTATTCTAAACACACCTTTAAATAGCTCTCATATTTTATATAACATATTGTACAAGAATATCTCTCGCTTCCCTCCATCTCTCTTAAGATGTAGACATTATTACTTCATTTCTTGATAGGAGCAGACTTAGGCATGCTGCTTTTTACTTGTTGAAGGATAACATCCAACTTCTAACTGGGTCTGTGCTGAACAAAGAAATGCTGACCTGACCTGTGAGTATTGTTTCTCTTTATGCACTTACATAATTACTTATTGTTTCTAACAGGCATTGGCAGGACCTAGGATATCTGATTATCTATATTACTGGTCGTCCAGATATGCAGAAACAGCGTGTGGTTTCATGGTTGTCTCAACATAACTTTCCACAAGGGATGATCTTCTTCTCAGATGGACTTGTTCATGACCCACTGCGACAAAAGACCATTTTTCTCCGGAATCTCATGCAAGAGGTACTGGAAACCTGTTTATAGCCCTAAAACCTTTTTCCAGAGAATGCTATTCACTGAAGTTAGAGATCTCCCTTCCTTTTGAAAACTAAATCTCACTGGCAATCACAAAGTCTTTTTGCCATTCCTCATTTATTTTCTCACATTTTAAAGAGAGAGGAAGGCTGATAAGACATCCAAAGGGGCCTCCTGCCATGACAAATAAATGAACTGCTAGTTCTTTCCTGTGTGCACATCTGTAGTTCTTGCCAGCATGCAGGCATACAAGTTTAGCTTTCTGTGGTTTACGAAATGAGGTTAACAATGAACTCGTCTGCTGCTTTATTGCAAAACAAGTGGCATCCTTGTAATGCATGTTGTTCAATAGATAGCATTCACTTTTGAAGTAATATTTGTTTCAGTGTCACATCAAAATCTGTGCTGCATACGGTTCCATGAAGGATATTTCTGTGTACAATGTCTTGGCTCTGTCACCATCCCAGATCTACATAGTTGGACGACCAACAAAGAAGTACCAGGCACAGTGTCAAGTAAGTAACTCTTGCTACTCAGTCAGGAAGTCCTAGAGAACAAGGAAGTGCATGTGTGTGAATGCATGTGCAAACACACACACACACACAGAGCAGAGGGGCAGTTTTGATTTCAGATGAGGCATTTTCTGATGGGTTGAATATAGAATTAAGTGATCATAGGTTGTATCTGCAAGCGCATGCATCACGTATTGCTGAATGACAAAATGGAACAGATCGCTGAAAAAATATGAGGGAAGAGGAGTGTTAGTACCCTGTAGGTATCTAACTGGGATGGCAAAGATAGAAACCTAATTCCTCATAGAGCTCATAGGTCAAGGCAGCAGTAATTAGTCACTCCCTTTCTTTCCTTCCTATATTTCAGTTCCTCAGTGAAGGTTATGCAGCCCACTTGGCTTCGCTGGAGTTCAGTATCCATTCACGACCCAAAAAGAACAACTCTCGGATGATCTTGAGAAAAGGCAGCTTTGGCCTTCACTCCCAACCTGAGTTTTTGCGCAAGAGAAACCATCTCCGCAGGACTATGTCTGTACAGCAACCTGACCCACCTTCTGCAAACCCTAAGCCAGAACGTGCCCAGAGCCAGCCTGAATCAGACAAGGACCATGACAGGCATTTGCCCGCCATTGCTTGGGTTCGAGGTGGAGTTCACAAATTTGAATCTGTCCCTTAGGAAGCTTGGGAATATAGATCTTGGGTGCACCCCATTAAAATTGTAGGCATGTCTCAAAAATATTTAGGCAGCTTCAAACTGAGATGTAGAGGGGAACCTGTACCTCAAAGTCTTCCCTGCTCTGGAATCTGCCTTTCTTAACACCAACTGGGGAACTTGCAATCAGTTCCTCTTGACATGTTTATTGGGAAATTTTAAAACAATCTAAAACTATTGCAAGTGCTTATAACATCAAAGCAACAGGAAATATCCTTGGTTATTTTTTACAACAGATATAATAAAATGTGCAATAAGAGAAAAAGCTGTAACAGGCTAATTTTACTCAGAAAAAGGATTGTGGTATCAGCTAAGTAGCTGCACCCAAATCAGTATAAACAGTAGGTCCCAAAGGTTACAGAGGTTTACACTTTAAACATTAAATAGTTGCATCTGCTTGCACTTCACTTTTGATAAAGTGATACACTCGCAAGGGAAGCAGAGGTGGGAACTACTATAATGGTTGTCAGGATTTGTACAGCAAGTTGCTTTTTGGGTGCCTTAAACCCAATATTTCCATTCAGCTTACAGTGTTGATCAACAGACCTCGACATGGGCACTCATGTTTGTGTGAGGTGCTGGATATCAAGTAAATGGGAGAACTCCACTTACGAACCAAATCATAAAAACTTCATGTTAGAAATATACGTGTCTGCCACAATTTGAAGCAGTTAGTGTTGCTGTATACAAAGTAATGTGCAAGTGTACAAAGATCACATTGTTTTGTGGAACTTGGTGACTGTGCAAAATGTGTGGACTACTCCAAGTAAGTAGATGGCTCTAATCATCTCAGTCCGAGAGACAGATCCTAAGATGGTAAGCTAAAGGGAGCTAAGAAGGATCTGCAAACTTCAGAACAATCACTTTTTCATTATTCTAACTAGAATCTTTACACTGGAGGAGAAAAAAAGTAATGGAATTCCTATGGGTAAATTGTTTACCTTCTCATGCTTCATAGCAACTGCTGTGTTAAGACAATCTAGCGTTCAGAATTACAGCATTTGAGCTGGACATGCCAAATTACAGGTGCCAATTAAATGTTTTCCTACTGATTTAAATTTCTCTCAGATCTCAATGAACTTACTATAAGTGAAATCCGAAATTTTCCCTAAGTGATAATATTTCTGAAGTGTTGTAGTTACTTTTACATAGTAGCAGTTTGTAGATTCTTCATGAAGATACTTCTACTGCACTAAATTCACCAAGAGAATTTTCATGACTGAACTGAAGCATGTTTTAAAATCTGCAATGAAGTTACAAGTGCACATAAAAAACCTTTTCTTCAAAAGTTTAAACCAGACTTGACACTGAGAAAGCTTGAAGTCAATAGATCTCTTTTTCAGATTTGTTTGTTTGTTTTTAATTTCAGGGAGTTGGGATGGGGAGGGTTTCACGCCTCCCCAAGTCAGCCAGCTACAAAAGCTAAGTGAAAGATACCCACAAACTACAATTCAGCAGTCTTCAGGTTTTACAGATGTTTTCCCAGTAGTATCACACCTAGTTCTTTAACCCACAAACCTGGAGGAATTACTGTGTGTTCTGTCTTGGCCCACTGTGTGTTTTAATTCAAATCACAGTCCATTTCGTCTTCTGTCCAATGCAGCTAGGATTACACAGGGGCACCGGACTCCCATCTCCCTCCAGTCAGTTCACTGTTAGCATGCTCCTGCTTGCTAGTTTTAAATAAGCGGGGAAATCCAAGGCTAGTGAGGGAGGAACTTGAAAGGCAGATTTTAAATTTTCTGAGGGAACCTAAAAGCAACACTGATTGATCACAAAGTTCTTTTTAAGCACTGGGTGTTGTGTAGCATGTCTTCTGACAGTTATCACTGTTCCTGCTGCAAAGTTCCAAGCTAATGTTGCTTTGGCCATCTAACTCTACCACCCAAGAGACTCCAAAATCTATGTTTCCTTTTAAGTTGCTGTAGTAGAAAGGCCTGCTTCCTTTCATAAGAGGGATCTGTGTGTACTTCTGTGGCTGTATTAAAGGAAGTAGCACCTGAGCACAAGGTTAGAGAAATCTCCTAGGTTAAGTCTTATTACTCTTGCAGACACAATGTCATTTTGCAGGGTATCATGTCATGAAAACTCTGATTTTGTGTATTTCTGTTAAAAACTGGGTTACCTTTACAGTAGTCACTGTGCTGGCTTCTCCTAAAAATATTATGAGCTAATAGTAGTAAAACAACTGCTAGTGTGTGTGCGCATGTTGAGAGTGGTAACAATTTCAAAGTTTCTACATGTGGTATTGAAATCAAGCTGAAAATATTTTCCCTAACTTTGTTTCCTACAATATATGGGAGCTCATGTGGCTTTTGCATAATTCCAGCATTACTTATTGCTCAGGGATGGAATGGTTTATCTCCTGATCACATGCCTCCAGCTGAGCACTTTGGCAAACAGACATTAACTTGGAGGCTAAGGCTTCATGACGATTAGAAGCTGATCTTCTGAAACATCAGATGCCAGATGCATTTGTTTTGATAGACCTAACCAGTTGCCACTAAAATGGTAAAACAACTCTTGGAGCTGCAAGTATGAACAAGATGAGTGTGCTTTTTATTTATCTATTTATTTATTTATTTATCTCACAGTTAGGCTGGGCGTTCAACAGGTATTTTGTGGCAATGGCTGGGGTCCTCAAGCATGGTGAACCGCTAGTTTGTTTTTTTTTTTCTTTTCTCACCTATGCTTGGGGTGATCCCTGAGGTTTGTCTGATGAATCACTACTTTTATAACATAATTTTTCAATCATGTTTTCTCTTCTTAAACAATTTCCTTCTGGTCAGGGTTTTAATAACACACTTTGTCCACATGAAACTGCATTCAGCAGTTCATAGGCATTCAGTTTGCAACTGGATTACAGTTTTAACTGTTCTTTCATGTATGGATTATCAGGCCATTTGCTGAGGATAAGCTTGATCCTACAAGCGTCCTATTCTCTGATTGCACGTCCTTATTGCTGCAGTCTCTGTGCAGTCAGCACTTACTTATATAGGCTATGAAAGTGTTAAAGCATGCACAGAAGGGAAAGGTACAGAGAAGTCAGGCAGGAATGGTGGTGCTCAAGGAATACAGGTTAGACTCATCAGTAGTTTCAGCACCTTTAGTGCCTCCAGACTGTTACAAAAAAGCACATTCTTTTTACTTGCTGAATGGAGAAGCATAAGTGAAACTGTAAAACACAAAACTGTTGTTGCAGTGGGTGCTAAGGCAAGAGTACAAATCGGTGCAAAGTAGGCCACAGTTGGAAGCATTTACTTCTTTGCCTTGTTGATATAGATCTAGTTTTAAATGACTGTAAAAAATGGCTGTGATCAATAGCAGTGATGGACTTCTCTGAGATATTATGAAAAGACACCTTCACAACTGTGGTGTTTGGTTTTGTGTGTGTGTAGCTACTGGAAGACACAAGTGAGGTTTTAGTTCTGCTTTCACAGCAAATTTGTAACCAATATACTTTAAAAAAAAGCAAACAACAAAATGAAACAATAGCTACTTATCCAATTTTGTTGCCTAGTTAGATAAGTTTGAAAAAAAGATATTGTATGGAGTGCAAATATTTCACAGGCCTGAATAGTGATGTTGATCCAAAACTGCTTATTTTGAATAGTTTTTTTTATTTAAAAGTGTTTGCATACACTAGTGCTCTTTGACCAGATTGTTGCTTGACCAAAGTAGTAATTTTTAATTTTGTGGTATGGCTTATATGTACTCAGCATAAAATTTTGTTAGGTGTAAAAATGAGATGGCATTGATAATTCTTGTTCATTTGGATTCATGAGAGCTGCCATTTTTATTTGTTTACATGAAAATAGTCTTAATTCTTACAGATTACTCCACCTGTTCTGCTAGTACCTAGAGAATTCACTTCTAAACAGACTTAAAATTTTCAGTGTTTATGTAGAAGTGGAACTATCAGTAAACTAGAGGGGAAAAAAATTTACACCCCTTAATCTACTATTTAAATACATAGAACAATGACACTTTATCTGGAAGGTCCACCATTCTGCAAAATAGCTTTTGTTTGCTAGTATTAGTGAACAAGTTGTCCTACTTACACATTGCAGTCTTTAGGCCAGGGCACTACTTATGTGTGTATTTAAGCAAATTCACAATACTAATATCTATAATATCATCATATACTTCACAGAATAAATTTAGAAGGGAAGAAAGGAAATTTTTTCTTCTTTCTATATTGTTTCCTGTCTTAAATCTGCTAAACTTTGTTTATAAGCATTTTTAATAATACCTGAAATCAATAGGTATTTTCAAATTTGTAAGTGCAACAATTGTTACTGAACAAATAGGATTTTCTCCAGATTCGCACCACCCCCCACCCCCCCATCTAAGCCACACAAAGGTGAGTACATCATAAAAGTACTAGATGATTGGTTTATGGGCACTTTCAATATGCTCCTTGGCTCAATAATGAAGAGAAGAGATTGTGCAGTGCAATTTCATCTTTTTTTTCTCATGAGAGCTTGAAATGTGGAATCTGAACTCAAGATTTCTGCATCGAATTGTTCATTTCAGGCATGCAGGGGAGAAAGTGGCACTTTCCAGCCTCATCTGGAGCCAGTAGAGGATAGAATTCTCATAAACACAAAACTTTCCAACTTATCTCTTCAGCTTCTCTCAGAGCAGTGTTTCCTCATGGTCTGTGTTCATAGCTTCAGCAGAAATTGTGGGACTAACAAGGTAATTTGACTTCTGCGATGTTTAATCACTCACGTGTAAATACTGGTTCCTACAGATGATCCTACATTCAGTCCCCCATAAAAAATTGAGGTGATAAGAGATTTTTCTGGATGAAAAGAGCTCTTTTTTTCAGAAATAAGAAATGGCCTGGAGCAGCTAGAATCATGTCATGGACTCTGGAATTGAAGTCAGGTGTTGGTATCTCCTCTTCCCCTCATTTTAGTTCAAACCCAAGGTAAGGGGATTACAGTTTACCCTCTTATTTGTATTTCAATAAGCTACATTTGAAACTGGATATAATTGTGGGCGATGGGGGATTCTGAAACAAATTTGACAGTTCATTTCTCACTTGTAAAGAAGTACAGGATTTACAGGGGGAAAAGAGAGAGGGGCAGGTTTACTGGGAGGTGCTGGGAGATGGTATACCAGAGATTACAACATTGAAACCTAATTTACAGATTGCAAGCTTTAAAGATAAAGTTATTCTGGGAGGACTGGTGTAGGGCCTGGAAGGGCAGTCCTTTCACAGAACCCCAAACCTTCTGCATAACTTTCTTTTCTATTTGCGGGGGAGGGAATGGGGCATTCCACTTACAACTGAATTCATGTAAGGAAACTTGAAATTTTACATGTTCTTTCAGTCTATAGTTTTATTAAGTGCATACTTTTAAATATTGTTTGTCAGTGAGAAGGTTCTATCTGGTGACAAATGTTTATATTTCTTATGGCTGCCTTGTAAAGATTCAAAAATGTACAATAACTAATTTCTTAATATGAAATAAGGAGTAAGATTTCTACAACTGGTATAGATTTTATTGTGAGCTGGTTTTTAAAATCTTATAACAGATTAGTCACTTAAATAAAACCTTCCTTGTCTTTAAGCAAACACTGTCATCGATTTTTCTTACCAGTGATGTGGGAAGTATTAGATCATCATTGTACTTGTCCTAGGAGCCAGTGGAAACAGTATAAATAGAGGCTGTTTGTTTAATACATCTGATTATCTGAAATAATACTTAGGTGGGAGGTTGACTTTTCACAAAACTTCAACCCTCCTTCCTTGTGAAAAGTCATATAAGAAAATATTTCAGTAACGAGACACCATCTTTGTGAAAGATTTATAGAAGTAGTTTCAGTACATGCAAAGAATAACTTCATGCTACTGTTCCATATAGAAAGGTGGTTAAAAAAACCCAAAAGCCACAACACAGAAAAGAACTCAAAACCACAACAGACAAGAACTACATCAAGAAATAACACAATCTAAAGTTGTCGCTCATCTGAAAGCCTGGAAGTCCAGCGTTAAACCTTGACCTCAGGGTTGTTTTCATGTTTCCAGGTGTCATTAACTGTTTCAATATTTTAAAAGTCTGACAAGAAAAAAAGAAAAATCAGGAGCAAGTTTAACATCAATACTTACACATAAATCAGAATTGAACATGACTGCTTCCCATATTTATACTTAATACCGTTAAAATTTTAGTAGTTCCAGTTTTGCTAAATTAAATGTGTTTCTTAAAAATTATCAAGTAGAACAAAGTTTCCCAAATCATCTTTCATTTGAAGGTTAAAGTGAATGTAATCTGAGAAGCCTGCACAAAACTGCTACCTGAAAAACAGCCCTGGTGTTGAATTCTAGAAGCTTGAGAAATCTTTGCTTTAATTTGAAAGACTAAACTTCGTTAGACTGAATCACCAACCAAAAAAGGTTTGTCAAATGAATGTTGCTTTTTAAAAAAAGTAATTAATAGCAGAATATAGGTATTGAATGCTTAGTATACTTCCTAAAAGAAAATACCTGCACTGTGATATTAGCTACTAACAGTTGTAAGAGGTTACGTTAATTGTAGTAACTAATTTCTGTGTATAACTAAAAGACATATGTTGTACTACAAAACCAATGTTTAATTTGACTGCCAAGATGCTGTTTAAAGCAGCAGCAAGAAATGATAAAGTTGCCCTGGTTTGCTTGGAACCTAACTACTTAAGACAGGATTAGTTAGGCTAATCTAATAGCAATCCTTAAGGCCATAAATTAAGAGTGAAGAGTCCTCATGTGGCTCCCCTATTGTGGCATGAGTGACTCCACAGAAACCTGCTGCCTTGGAATGGCATTTATGGTCCAAACTCAAACAAGCCACTACTGTTTCATTAACTTCCAGTTAAACACGATGCTTAACTTTTGAGTTGTTTGTATATATATAAAAAATTTGTTAGGCTTTCAAAATAATGGACTGGTATTTCTAGTATGCAAAGTACTCATACTAAGACTCATGTTAATTGGATATCAGTCTAAATACTGCTATTATCTGTGATAACTCTTCATACGTCTGTGGCCCTTGCTCTGGCTGTTCCTACTGGTCAGTTCAACGTAAGTTTTCAAGTACTTACTGCCTTGTGAAAGTCAAGTTCAAGATGGTCTTTACCTCAACAGGAGATAATAGATAATACACTGTGGTACAATTTTGATTATCCTGTTCACTTGAAGAAAGAAAGCAGGGGAAGGGAAGTCCTGAGCTGCTTTGTCAGGAAAGATTATAAAATGTAATGGCTTGTTCAGTGTATTGAGTGCACCCTTTCAAGTGCTACACAGGGCTCTCCTTTATATATGGTCATAAATTAACAATAGTTACAGCCATCTCTGTCTAGGTACCAAGTGCTCAGTGGAGATTCTTTGCTCGCCTTCCGATAGCTTGAGAAAGTTTCTGAGATTGACGTGCAGACTGTAAGTTTTGTGCCATTAGATAGTAATAGTTTGATACTGCGTGTTGCCTGCAGAAGAACAAGACTGCCATTAGCAGCATGAAGTCAGCAAAGTTAATTAACTGGTTGTCACACAAATTGCTGGAAAACTCTGCAAGGAAGAGGTCTTGGACTTGTACACTTTCACTGTATAACAGTTCTAAACACTAGCAAGAAAATATTTTGTTACCTTCAGTGAGCATAAATGGCAGTACACAAATGAAGTACTCCAATACTTCAACTAGCAACAGGAGCATTTCTTGTGATGTGATGTAATCTAATTCATTAAAATGAAAAACACTAGAACAATACATGGAGCTGACAACTGTAAACAGTTCGAGATAAAGGTTTGTTTCATCACTGAAAAGATTGAAAAGGGATACGTTAACACTAAAATTCATGGCAGTTGGATACCAGAACAGAAAGTCATATGTAAGACCTGTAACTATTTGAACAGCACATCCTTTCAGATGAATAGTATAGCAACGTTCTTATCTTGCCTTTCACCTTACAAGATAGTCACAGTAATTAGAAAAAATAATTAAAAAAAAGAACATGGTATACAGAAGAATGTGGCTTACATCTTTCTGCTAGCAGGAGCAGGGGATGAATAAGGGCTCTTCAGTGCTGCTGCTCGTCTTGATCTCCGAAGAGAGACAGCATCATTACCAAGCCAGGATGAGAAACCCCTCCATTCTTTATGTTCTGAAACCCTTGTTGGCCCAAGCAAGGGTCTTTTGCTGGATCTTAGGGTGCCTTTGGAACTGGTTGCTGGAGTGACACTCTTCTTATGGCAAGGGGTTTGAGGTGTGGTGGTACTTTTCTTGGTAGAACTGGTTTCACAGCTTCTGCTGATGGATTCAGCTGGAAGGGTCACCATTAAGCGTACTGGGCTTTGGCACGACTTCTGTATTTTCTGAAAGAAGCATTAAACAGACATGTTATGCTAAATGAACTCAATTAGCCTAGAATTTGGAACCAGAAAGACAAGGAACATTCAAAGCTGAATCCCTAGTTTTCATTCTCATACCAAGTTTAGTCTAGCATGAATGCTTTTCAACCCTCTGTACCCATTTGCATCGGAAGAGTCATTTGTTTCCCCAGTCCTTGGAACTTGTCAAAGGCTTCAGCAGACTTTGGAACAGAGCTCCTGCTGCTTTTATGCAGGACTGAGCCAGGCTCCCTAAGATAAAATTGATGTGGTTAAAATCAGAGTTCTCCACCAAAGGGAATTGCAAGCTCGAGTTTGCTACCCTGCTTCCATCTAGCAGTTTTTGTCAGAACAAATTTAGATTTACTATAATAAAGAACATGCTAATAAATGGTATGGGTACAGGAAAAGGTGTAAAAAAATAATCCAAAGTGCTAAACATTTCTCAGAAATAATTCTTGGCAAGCAATGGCAGCCTCTACCACCTTCCTTGTGAAGGCTGCTGTGTCATACATGATGAAATACAGTAGAAGAAAAGCATTTATTTAGTAGTAGAAGTTTTGATGGAATTATGTCTCATGTTTCTTCTTTTCACCTTCCTCCCTGTTCTGCTAGATCCAGAATTTGTCTGTCTATACCTTAGCAAGGATATTAAAGATTTTACTAGTTAGTAGCTATGACACAATCATTATGGTGTGCAAGTGCGTGGGATAGACTTTCTGGAATACAGCATTCTGTAGAGTACAGAAATCTTAGTACTGCAAGTGAAGCAAAAACTAAACTCAATCCATTCTCCACTACAAAGGCAAAGTACCTGGGACACTGTTCCAAAAGCATTTTTTGCTGTTCTTTTAATACTCTGAAGAGTTTGGCTCTTCTGTCTTGCTTCCAGACTTTCCCAAGTTGGGGTCTTAAGAAAATTCAGGTCTACTTGCTTTAATGGTACTTGATTCCTTAGAGACATGCGGATGGTATTGAGAGAACTCAAAGAAGCCCTTCTCTTGAATTTGTCAGGTACAGGGCTGTCATTCTCATCAAAGTTGGCTAGGAGCTGGTGTTTCCGCCAGGTCATTGTTGCCTTGACATTTTGGAGCACAGATACCATCTTGTTCCAGTTCTTGGTCAACCTTATTTCGAACGCAATCAGAATGGAAGCAAGAATTAGACAGAACAAGGTACAGAGAAGTGTGAAAAAGGAGAAATGGAAATTGTTAAGCAATATATTCAGTTACGTTTGCCAAACAACAAAATCGGAGCTGAGTAGACTTTTGCTTGGAGGCTTGAAGGAGAACAGCATTGATTTCTACAGCTATGTAAGTCTGTACCTGCCCACAAAGAAGTCTTATACTGCATTTCCAGTACTGGACATCAGACCTGGTAAGCTGCAAGACTCAGGCTTGTGAAGTAGAATGCTCCGTAACTGTGAGTTTCTTGTTAGTGTCTCAGCATAAGGTCTGATATCCCAGATTTTTGCCTTTGATAATCAAAACAGCCTTTCACTGCCAGACTAGTTTACACAGCTGCTATTATATCCTGCCTGAGTTGCTAGCTGAAGGCTCACACTTAAGTCAGTTATGATTGTGGATACATAAATCCTCAAAAGGACAGGGTTGTTACTGGCAGAAGATGGTGGGAAGGGCTAAAAGGCCTGTTATCTATATAATATGATAATTTAACCATATACATATGGTTTAAATTCTTCATTTTCACTAGCTATCAAGCTAGGATACTGCTAGTGAATTACTTCTAAGAAGCAATTGAAATGCAAGTGTATTTTAGCAATCTGAATTGAGAGCGAATTTATTTTACCAATACTTCATTGCTGATTGCTGTTAACAAAAAAAGCTGGGATGTCTTTACAATCATTATACCACGTATATAGGTAATATATATATAATACATAAATATTATACCACATATATAGGAAAACCTATTCCTCTGACCTCCCAGATTGTCTCCGTCTCTCACAAGCGTCCTTATTTGCATCAGAAAGCAATATGGCTTACTGAAATCTTTTAATCCTGAAGGTGTTTGGGATATCAACACCTTTAATGCGTTCCTTCTTGTGGCAACAAGCAAAGGCTAGTAACTGGCCAACCAGTCAGTTCTCTTACTAGCTCACAGTTTGCCCAGTTTCCTTTCGATAAACTGCTAACTACCGTTGCTCAGCTTACGCTAGACAGTATCAGTCGGGTCATGCGCCCGAGAGGGAGTAGCTACCCTCCCAGAGTTACATTTACCTGTCATCAAACTGGCACGCCCAGCCCACACCACTACTCCGCCCGCCAGGGCCAGTTGCAAAAGTGCAGAAGGTGCCGCTGCGGGAGCTGCTGGGGCCGCACTCGCACAGACCGGGTCCGCGCCGCCGCCACTCCAGAGGAGCTCCCTCGCGCCGCCGCCGCGTTTGAACGGAGCCCCGCCCCTTCCGGCTCCCTGGATTGGTTGCGCTCCTGCGGCTCGTCCCCATTGGCTGTGCCCCTCGCACGCGCGGCGGCCGTTACAGGGCTCGGCGCCTGCGCAGCAGCTGCGGTCGGGGGTTCGGGCTCTGTGGGCGGCCCCGGCCTCGGTGCGACGGCGGGCGGGTAGTGAGGGTGGGGAGTAAAGCGGGGGCGGCGGCGACTGTGGGTGCGTGTCCCGATGAGTTACAACTGCAGGTGCGGTAGAGACGATGATGGNCACGGCCTTTGTGGCCCTCAGGCCTAGGGATCACAGCGGGAGCAGCAGAAGGATCCAGAGGCCGGGTTTGCCCACTTCGGTATCCAAGCCACGGCTCCTGTGGTAATTACGAGCCAACGTCTTCAAAGGTTTTTGTTTGATTTTTCTCCACCAGCTCCTGCTGGAGGAGACAGCTGGTGTAACTGCACAGTCTCGTACTGGAAATCATCTGGGATGGCCTCTGTAACAAATCAGGCAGGAAAGAAATGCCAAGTGCAGAGAATACGGTTTGGGGTTGTTAGTTGGGATTTTTGTTTTGTTTTGTTTTTTTGGTTGGTTGAGTTTTTTTGAGGGGGTTGTTTTTTTATTATTTATTCTACCCTAGAGGAAAACAAGATGCAAAGCATCTTTAAAAGACTTCTACTTGGAAAAATTGCTCTGGAAAGAGCTGTAGCAGCTTTTGTTTTTTTCCAAATGTTTGGTTTGGTTTGGTTTCCCCCCACCAAAGGTAAACAGCTGACAGCTAGACACACCTCCGTAACTAAGGCTTGGCTTACACTATGTGGAAGCCAACCCAGTAACTGCAGGATACGTCTTGAGTCCTACTGTTGACTTACAAACATACTTTCTATAAGTTCCTGAGAGATATGGTTTAAAAAAAAGTTCCACATGTTGGTGTTTGTACCCCATTGTGTTCACACAATATAATATGGGCAAGTATAACCTGTTGGCTTTATGGCTTTTAGATAGTTGCAGATGTGTTATGCTTCTTCCCTAATTTACCCCCTCCCTCCCACCCCAGTCTCCATAGGGAAAGTTTCAGGCTCTTCTCACTAGCGAACAGCAGTTTGAGTGATTGTATTTTAAGACTTGGCTTGGAGTTCTGTCTGGACAGCCAAAATGGGGTCATTCGCTAAAGACTTTCTAAATGACAGACACTTCTGCAAAACAAAGAGCTGGGAGGTGGGAAAGAGGTGGAGTCAGGTGGTAATCAGATCTACATGCTCAGTTTCTAAGGGTTATATTAAGCACTGGGTGTTTGTATTGGCATTTTGGTTGGGAAGGGGGGAGGCGGAATCCCTAAGAATAGACATGGTGCTAATTGAATAGACAGTGTATATGGGCAGAGAGATACTGCGTGACAGAAGAACTGCAGGCCAAAAGGGAAGCAGCAGGCTGAAGCTGAACTGGGCAGTCAGCCTGTCATCTTGTGCCTGTTTATAAAATGAAAATAGAAATATCTGAGCCTTTGTAATTGTAAACAGACTCTCAGGAATCTGCATGTATTCTTCATCTTCTTACAGTACCTCTGTTGTTTCCATCCATTTCAACTTTCTTAACAAACTAGCGCATGCAAAGGAGGAAAGGTAGACTGCAGATTGACATCACATACTTTTGAGTTGCATCTTCTTGTAGTCCTGTAGCCAATAAGCCTTGATTTTGGTGTAGACCGGAAGAAAGTATCGCAGATGCTTTTCCAGTTTCATCCCCAAGAGCTAAGGAGTGATTTACCAAGTGGACTTGATAAGACATATGCACTATAGAAGTAAGAAGTAAATACATTCTGAATTTTTGCCTCTCTAAAAAGGTACTAACAAAACAGTAGCTTTCCTTGCCCTTTGGCTGTTTGCAGAGCCAACTAATAGCTTGACCTGTAAAAGGCCTAATGAAAAAAAATACCTAACAGGCCAGTGGAATGTAGTTCAAATTTCATAGCTGAAAAGATAGAGGATGCGTCACTTCCCTTCTTGGCTGTTTATTGCTCAGCCGCTTAATCCATTGAAAAGTGACAGGCAAGACAAACAGCCTGCACCTGGCTTGTAGATTGTAACCTGTATTTCTCCCTTCCTAAAGGACTACCAAACAAGTATGCTTTTCCTTTTGTCTTCACCTTAGCCCAAATGACTTAGCTGAAGTCAGCTTTGTTCACTGTTTGCCCTTGCATAAATTGAGCTGTCATGACATCACAAATGTTACTTCTTTGCTCCATGGCAATAGCAGAACTTTGCAGGGGGAGGGGTCAGAGGTAGAGAAAACAAATCCTGAACTCTGGAAGGAGACTATGAGAGCTGGGAAAGTATGCAGGGAGCTGAATTACTTACACCGTCCAGCCTTGAGAGTGGAACCGGTAACTTCTTGCATAGTGGTTGTTTACTTACATGTTTTACCACTACCCAGTTGGTCTTCCGACTCGCCAGCCTTGTTCATTGTCCATTGGAGCACAGTGACTGAACATCCTGCTTGAACCGAGTGATGAAACAGCCTATATTGCTTATTACTTTGAACAGGGATTATACCATAATCTATGGCAGGGCACTACCTCAGATGATTGGAATAGTACATGGAATAGTACACCAGAAGGATAAGAAAAGTAATTTGCACTGGTTTTACGCCAACAGTACTGTTCAAATGTGTAGAGCCCAAGACACTGTATACTTTTAGACACTAATCAAGCGGCTACAAACCAGTATCAATTACAGCTGATGCTAACCAAAGGTTTCTAGAGGGTGCTCTGTCAGCAGTTGATACCACTTCACTGTTTAGCTACTCTGAAGGCCAAAAGGTTAAAAGATGTGTCCTGTGCTTGTACTGTTATCATTCTTCATTCATTGTTTTGTTCTTTTTTCTTTTGATCTAGGTTATACTATAGTGTAGACCCAAGAACTTGTGTGACCCTGACGGCTTGAGGATTGTTGTTTTTGAATGTAAAGCAGCAACTTTTCATCTGGAAGCCTGTTCTGTTGAGAATGGCAAGACATCTACCCACAGCTTGCTTCATCTAGGTTTGTCCCAGCACCCAGAAGTGAAAAACTATCTTCTTCATGGAAGACAGCAGTGAACCTGAGCAGAGCTCCTGGGCTCATCTACCTGATGTCTGTCTGAGGCGTGCCTTCCATTGGTTAGATGACAGAGACAGATCTCGGGCTGCCTTGGTCTGTAAAAAATGGAATTGGGCCATGCATTCGGGATGCCTCTGGAGAAGCAGAAGTATCACATTCTATGGCCGACCATCAAGGACAAACACATTAGAGATTAAAGGTGCATTGTGGTATGTCAAGAAATTTGGCAAGTATTTGGAACACCTTGAGATCAAGTTATCGAACTCTTACAATACTACCTTTACCCAAAATTTTCAAGTGACTGTGAGAGGTCTTCTTTCACACCTGGGTAAGTGTAACAGTCGCCTAGTATCCCTGAGCATCAAGTGCCTGGAATTAGATCGCTTGATCTGGAAAAATGTGGTCAGGGCTCAGTTTATCAAGAACTTGGGTACCTTCCTGAAAAGAATGAGCAAACAGCTTGATTATCTCAACTTAAAAGGAGCAAGAGTAACCTTGGAAGAAGGCTGTGAGCTTCTGAATTCTCTGAGCTGCTTGACTAACAAAAGCTTTATATCTGAAATCAATATTGAGGATTTCTTTAGTCTCCACCTTCCTGCCTACAGCAGCACCTTATTCCACCAAACTATGTCCAAGTTCCACAGCCTGGTCATCCTGACTTTCAATTATAACTGCATCTCTGATGAACTGCTGGACATCCTGCGGGAGCACAGTGCTCATTCCCTGTGCACCTTGAATATCAAATGTCATATTCACGACCCTCATGGGCAACTGGTCTGGGGAATGTCATGGGCAAACCTGGCCAAGAGAGCCCCCAAACTGAATGTGAACTTCTTCTTTGAAAGAGTCATGAAGCATGATCACCTAGCCAGGATCCTGCTAGCGGAGATCCCAGTCAGGAGCATCAGCCTACAGAGCTGCTATCTCAGTGACCCAGACTGGGTACTGAGACCTACCCTCACCAACCTCCTCCCAGCCTACTGGCATGTTCTGCAGGTAAGGGAAACAATAGTGATACTGCATTATCACAAAGCTAAGCAAAGTAATCATATAGGCTTCTGCATAACAGCATAGGAATTCCTGACCACTTCAGTTTTATGTTCTGAGGGTAATTTTCATAAGTGAGCCATTACAGTGTTCCAGTTTTAGTCTAGTTCAGGTAATTATCCAGTTACAGTCCCCATTATGCTAGTCTTCAGTGTCAGGCTGATGTCAGGTTGCCCTCATAAAAAGCTAAAACACCCAAAATACTCGTGGTTGTAATGTCAGCTGTGAGCAAAAAGAACCTTCCAGGCAGGAAAATGCCATTTTTGTAAGAAAGCTGTAGACTTATTCTGGTTAGACACCTTCATGTTTAGTAATTGATAACTTTCTTATCCTATCAGATTTTTCTGAACCCTTGCAGGGAAATCCACATATGAGAAAGACAGTCTGTGCACCTTGTTTGCTTACAGAGCTGTAGCCTGCATCAGCCTACACTGATGATTTTGTTTGACTTTGGCAATACACAAATGTCTTATAGCACATGTAAATTAACTGGTGCCCACGTCAAAGCACTTCGGTGTCACCAGGGATGTGTCACCAAAGGCGTGCAACAGCTGACCCATGTAATGGAGCATCAGGTCTTTGCATACCCGAGGGAAGCACACAACGTTATACCTGATGGTTCCTGACAGCTTTCTGTAAGTTCTATTGCATTGCAGAGTTTCCAGTAAACAACATAGATCTGTAAAACTTTCTAGAAGTTGTCTTTGGATCTAATCTCATATCTGGGATAATTTCCAACATGTCAAATAAGATCACAGCATAAGCTGTGGGTGTAACATCTTCTAATGGTAATAGAAGTTGTCTATCTCTTAGGTTGGTATGTAATGCACAAGGGATTCCCCCCATCATCTTAATGGGAGAGTGGCGATTACTGTAGCCTGTACCGTTGTCATAATACAAAAATGATTCTCTGTGAATGTCAAGGTACAAAATTGATCTGCTGACAGTCATTTCTGTTGGTAAAATTGGGAAAGTCTTGTTTATTTAATTCTAGTTACTGCGCTCATAAGCTCTGTTCAGTACTTCTAACAGTGTTCATTGTTTTTGAAGGAATTAACACTTGAACTAAACAATGACCATGAGCTGCTGGATGATGAGTTACTACAGCTGATCTTACTATGCAAGAGGTTGTTATTTCTGAAAGTCTGGGCATTTCTGAGTGTCAGCTTTGTGGAGAGGCTGCTACAAAACCGTGCTGAAAGGAAATGCATTGTGACTACCATAAAGGTAAGACTTTGTGCTTCAAAACTCCCATTCTTTCCTCTCTCCAATACTCAGAGAAAGGTGAGATCCCCATGCCCACAGAAAGGTCGCTTAAAGAAATGTTGACATAACTACCTTCCCTGTATTATGTTCTGGCATTATTACGAGCCTGAGAACCACTCACAGAAATGTGGCTTTCCAACCTACTTAGTCATGTACAGAATACTACAGAAGTTTAATAATAAGCCCTAATAACTCCACAAGTCCTTCTTAGACTGGGGTTTCCTCTGTCACCTCTAGTTCAAACTAGGGATTCTCAACCACTTCCCAGGCCCAGTGCTTATGGCAATGGTTAAATTGAGGCATGTGGGTTTAATCCCACTAAGCTGCAAAAAAGATATAAACACATCTCACTCTTTAGGGATGCTGTGTTGAACTGGGGCCAGGCCACAACTTCAGCTGGTGTAGACCATGCTGTCATGCTACTTTGTGTGCTAGATTCTGAATTCAGTACATCCTCCCAGGTCTGTGGCAGATCCCCAGGGAGGCATCAGTTCTGTGGGGCAGGAGATATGTTTTCAGTCAGTTCGGAATGAGAACAGAGTAAAACTTCAATATTTTACTCAAAACCAAGGAATTTGGCTTCTATAGATTCTTCATTAATCACAGAGGTTTCTTGTTGTCACAGGCTTTAATGGGCTGAGCCTGCTCCATGTAGCTGAGAGACATGACTGTCATTCATGCATACAGGTCAGGATTTACACAACCCAACAAGAGACCAGTGAGGAAGATCGGCTGTTGGGTGATATTTACAGGAAGTTCAAATTCCTGATTGACTCGGAGCTTAATTATTTTGTCATCACCTACCCAATGGTGTAAACCACAGGGAGAGAGAAGAACACCCAGTGACATCTGCAAGCAATTAATGGATCCTTTGGAGGGATTTGAATCTTGACAGAAGTGCCTCTGAAAGGGAAGATGCCATTACAGCAAGAGAGAGGCAAGGGACAATTTTACACTCCATACATTAAAATGTTGGACTTGGGAACCAGCTTCCTATGTCTTCAGCATCACTTATTCTTGCCCTTGCTTTGTTTTTCCTTGCCAGAGCCAAAGGAAGCAGTGAGCCCTTTTCCACCCTTACAGGCATCTCTTGTAAAAATAAGGCCTCCCTCTTTTTTCAGCACTTCTTTGTGCAGTGCTTCAAACACCTTATCAATGAAGCCCATCTTGTTTCCGTTTGACAAATAGGGAAACTGAGACATGGGGTGAGAAAGTGATTAGCCTAAAGTCAGCCTTGGCTTGATCCTGGCTCAGATCCGGTCAGATGCACTATCCAGTGTACCACCAATCCCTACCTCCTGTTAAGTTTGATACACACGCTGTGCCTTGTTCTTAACAGCAGATGTTAACAGAACATACCGTGGCTAGTCCCAAGAATAATCCCTCCCACTTTCCAACAACTGACTTAGGAGGAGACTCCTGCTTTAGCTTCCACAGCTTCTAGACCTTTCAATGGCAAAAGATGCACACAAGACAAATAACATGGAAGAGATATTTCTTCTTATTCTGGATTTTTATGGCCAATCGGGAGATTTCATCAGGTATACTAGAGTGTAGATAGCTATGAAACAGATAACTGTAAGTACTAAAACCAATATATCTGGAGGTTTGTCCATAAAATTTCATCAGGAGCTGGCTCTTTGGAGCATACACTATCTCCCAGGATGATGGCTTCAGAAGTTGTTAATGTAAATAGACTCTCTCATTTGCATACAGAGCACTTCATCAATGTACAATGTATTCTCCTTGACCTGGATCTCCTCCTCCAAGGAAAGCTGTCGGCGGCTCAGACCTTTCAGCTCTGTCTCAGCCTGTGTCAGTGTGTCCTTTAATCTAACGGAAAATACAGACATTATCAACATTAGTTGAAAACACATGGATGTGTTTTTTTCATATGGTATAAGAATTCTGAGCAGAAAAAAAAAAGATGGAAGGGGATTCAGAGAGACAGTATCCATGCAGCTTCCCTGAAAGTGTCCCGCCCTTAAGGGAAAACCAGTTTCCATCTTTTCAGGGAGAATAGCTGAGCTGGAACCCGGTGTTACTTCGACTCATTAAATTAACCCAGTAATCTATACTACAGATTTTCCCCTCTTCATCATTTCCACTTGCCTTTGAATATTTTTTGTAATCTCTTGAACTTCACTAATCAGCCTGTATTGCACTGTGTCATAACACAATTCCACATTGGGACGATGGTTTCTTGCTTCCAAGCGGGTTTGAGCCACTTTAACAGGTCCTTCTTTATCAGCAATTGCTTTCTTTAAGGCTGCAATGTTCTTTTCCTGTGAGGCAGTCTCATCCATCACCTTAACAAATCGAACAGAAGGAAATGCTGCACAGTCTATTACAATGGATGAAATCAATGTCATCTTTAATAGTTATATTAATAACAATCACTGTAACACTAATTATGTTAAGATGTTATTTCATCAAAGGCTGTTTTACAAGGGTCAGTCAGGATTATGATTCCTTCATTGGAAAGCAGGTGACACTATTCTGTGTGAAACTGGAGACTTATGCTTAGCAACTAATTTTTAACATTAACACTCAGTTTTCATGTATCAAATTTTGAGCACATTGCTGCTGATTTTATAAATTACTAGGCTCTTATATCACAGTCATGAAAATTCTATAGGGGCCCCATGTAACTAAAAATCACAAGGGAAGTCATGACTACTGATGTCTACGGCAACACTTATATCGACTGAATGATTCCAGAAATTTACCTCTGTAGTGTTGCACAGAGAGCTGAGAAAATATAATCTAAGATGGCTTTCATGCCGTGGGGGAAAATAGCAAGAGTTGCCAATATTGCAAAGGTAGAATTCTTAAAGTAGCTCAAGCCACTGGATTGAGAAAACTGGTAGATAACTCAAGCACATTGTTTCTACTATTTCACTGGCTGTCCTCTACCACTTACCATTGCAAGGAGTGTCTCTAGCTTGTGTTTGGCATCCTTGACTTCCTTCACCCTATTTCTAAATGCGACATTCACCATATCGTATTGCTTGCGCATGTCATTTGCTGTCTGTGAGAGGATGCCATCAATCAGTGCCCTCAGTGCCAAAGAATTGTTTCTCTGCTTGTCAGCCTTTTCAACATTTATGTTTGAGAAATCTATCCAGTCTTCAGGGCTAACGAAACTGAAAAGAGATTTAAAATAAAAGGTCATCAACTGGCAGCATCAGGCCCTCTGTGACTTCATAAATCTGTAATTACTCCACAAAACCAAGAACAAAGCAGTACTATTAACTGCACGTCCCAGCGAGTGCCAGTTGTGCCAGATATAAAATAAAGACCCTCTCTGTCACAAGCATTTCAGAACAAAGTAGGCAAGGGTAGGGTGAAAGCAACTTTGCTAAAGTCACAGAACAACTTTGTCGTAATTTTCTTTTCCCTGATAAAGGACTAGGCTGTTGTGTGGAAAACACAGATAATGACCAGTATTTCTTAGAACACTTTTCATTAATTAAGCAGTTATTGGAAATATAATTCAGCTGTTACTACCAATAGCAGGCAGCTACTCACACAAAGCATTCACTTACTCTCACACAATGCACCACCTGTAAGACAGTCACTTACAGTACCTGGCTGGAGCAATAGTTGGGAAGCCAACCCCCGACAGTATCCCCAGAATTAAAGGGTCAAACTTGTGCACCAGTAGCTTGCAGGCAGGTGTTTGGAAAGTTCCTCAGAGGGTTCCTTGCTTCATTGGGTGGATATATAAAGCTGTAATTGTCATTTGCATATAGCAGCCAACACCATTTTGGGTGTGGTCTGAGTTATACAACCTGTTGTGAATACACGCTAATGTGCCAGCAGCAGGAGCTGTCAGGCTCTCAGCATTCCAAGTTTGTCAGTTCTCACAAAGACAATAGTGTCCTTGGGAGACTTCAGAGACACACTGCTTTTCCAGTATGTTTCCTCTTTTCAGCCTTTTTTTTAACACAGTAGCTATTTCTTCGTCTAAACTATTCAAACTCACTAACCCAACAGAAGGGGTGCATTTGACAGGTTAATGACAGAGTCAGAAACTGACTCCACACCTCATATGTCCCAGTCTAACGTTCTCCCCCTAAGACACTCTGTGAGAGGAAGTTAGATTAGTAAATCCATTCTGGGTTTAAGCAGTGCCTCAGCTAACTGTGACCCTCAAAAACTTTTAGTAAACTGCAGTTCACTGGGAACGTGATTATTGTGGGTTATTTTATAGACATATTACACAGATACTAAAGTGAGGGACAGAAGTATAAAAAACAAACTGCAACACACAGTTGACAGACAGCTACAGTCTGTTTTATACAAAATTACTTTATTCTTGCTATTACTGGTACAGCTTATACCAGCTGTATAATTATTGTACGTTCATTGAACTAAATAACCACTTACTTTCCTTCTATTTTCACTGCATTATCAGCGTATTTGATATCAGGAGTGTTGTTTGTCAAGCTAGCACAGTAATCATCAATCGTCAAAGCTGTGAACTTGTCCTTCAGATCCATTTCCAGGTTGTATTTTGCTGAACGGTTTAGTCTAGAAGGAGAAACAACCAGACTCTAAGCCATAGTGTAGGCACTCACAGGTGTCCCTAACATGCATGCATACACGTAGTATACGTGCCATTATGGAATTCTTTGCGTATGAACTCTTAGTTGCAAAGTCCCAAAATCTAGAGCATGAAGCTGCCTCCATATAAATTGATGGTATAATTCCTGTTGGAATTAAAGACACAGGACTGGATCAGAAGAGCAGGGATCACGTGCAAGCACTCTGAGTTCTAACGGAACTTCTTACCCTTACTGCTCGAATGGTATGAATTAGGACTGATTGCCTGTTAACTGTTTAGCACTGTAGGTAACTTTGGATCTGTGTTCAGCCTGACCCTACAACTTGTCAGGATTATGGCTGTCCTACTTTTCAGCTAATCAATGTTCAGTTACACTCTTTGTCTCTGCACCTGATTTGCTCATTGGTTTTTTCCAACGTACGTCCAAGCAAAGCAATAACCCCCTGCAGGACTTCAGCTTCCTTCACCAGTTCCTGTTCCACTTCATCATGCACCAAGTCAATTCCAGCTCGCCTCTGCCTAAACAAAAAGAGAAAAAGCCATCAGCCATGTTGTTCAAATACCTGCAGCTAACAGAAGGTGATGAAGCTCAGCTTTCCAAATTGAAGGCTTTTCCTTGCCACACTGGAAGTCTTTCCTTTATGACCTTGGTTCCCCAGTGTTGTGACACCTAAATCAGGCTGTGACTCCAGTGCAAAGAGAGACAGGCCCTTAGTTTGCAGCCTTTTTTATTATTTTTTAAAGGTTCATTACCTGGATTTTTTTCTGTCCATGAATGCTTTTCTTCTTAAATCATCTCACCTGTTCAGGAGACACTTTTGGGCAATGATGAGTGGCTCTTTGCAGCTCTCCAAAGATTTCTCCAGCCTAGTCTTGAAAGTCAACAGTACTTCTGTCTCATGAACAATTTGTTTAAGTTTGTTATCTAATTCTTGCTTCCAGAATTTTATTTCTTCCCGCCTCTGTTCTGCAGAATGAAATTGCAAACAGCTATTAATACAAGCCCATCTTATATGCCAGAGCACTGTGGGTTAGATCTAAGATATGGCTAAAAATAGACTTACTCCATAGTGGAGTGAATGGAGTGCCATAGGCTGATATGTGGAGATGGTTTTGCAGCCCTGTGTCAGGAGGTTTGGTTGGAATAGCTTTCTGTGTGCTTTACAGAAGTAATTTATTTGTTAAAAAAGAATCTGCCTTAAAATATTTTTAAAAATATTTTAAATTTTTCCATGAGATCAGAGAGCATGGAATTTACATATATTCCTATTCACTATTGACATTTTCTAAGTCCATCTTAAATATATAGTTCAAATAACTCATCTTGACACATGCAGAACATATGGGATTACCTATTTTCTTGTTGACATCACTTTGAGTTTTCTGAGTTGTCTTTTCTATTTCATCCAGCAGCCTCTGACTCTCAGCTATCATGCACTCTGAGCTGGATTTCTGAGACTCTGTACTGGCACACTGCATCTTGTTTGCAGTGTCCCATTCTGAGGGATGAAACTTGGGTGGAGCTTGCAACAGTTTGGCCATTGGTTTTTGGAAAGTTTCTGGATATAATGCAGGTCAGTTCTTGGAATGCGGAACCTGAAATTGGGAATAGCATTATATTTGGCTGCAGAAGCAAGAAGGGGAGAAGAGAGGTCCATGAGAGTGAGAAAAATTCTTGCCCCTTTTACCTGCAAAATGACACAGGTATGAAAAGACTAGACTTCTTGCTCAAGGCTACCCAAGACTTTGCTAAGGTGTGGGGCAGACAGTTTGGAGTAAGAGAATGAAGAAATAGAAGAATTTGTAAATGGAAGCTAGGAGGAGGGGAGGGGAGGGTAAGTGGCTTCTCCACAGGCTGGAGAAGTAAGCATCTTTTAAGAATGTGGCTGGAGAGATGGATGAACTCGGGTTGTAAAAAAGAAATGTAATGGTCCTTAGAAAAAAAAGAAAAAGAGAAAACAGGACCCAAAAAGCTGAAGGAGGAAATACAGCAGGTAAACAAGGAAATGGAAAAGCCTAGGAGGGGCTAAAGCAGAACAAAGAACAAAGCATACTGGGGATACTGGTTTAATGTAGGATGAAAGCAATGCCCAAAATATATGCAAAGTCACAGCAGTTTGATTATCAGTTATCCTGTTCTTGCGCTATGCTCACTCAGTATTCCCAAGACAACTCCTTACCCCACATGCACACAGCTGTTCCTCAGCAACACACAGCTTTGCGCACACTCCAGTACAGGTACCTTTAAAACAACTGTCTAAGTGCCACGTCCTTAGTTTCCCTTCACTGAGGGAGGGGGTTGCTACCCAGCTGCCTTCCAGCCTCGATCTCCACAGCAGCAGCGCATAGTTTCTTTTTAAATGTGCCACTAAATATTCCAGGATGTGGCTCAGAACAGTGTGGAAGGTAAACAAACTGGTTGTTATGGGAACAGCAACAGTGCCTCTAGCAACCTTCTGCTATTGCACCAGGTGCAAGCAGCACAGCAGACATAAGACAGTGGTGCTTCCTTTCACCCATTCACAGCTAAGATCTATCTGGAAATAAAAATGTATTCTTTGTACATTAATTGAGATAGTTCCCACAGCTTTGGACAGTAATATTTCATCGATTTATTGCAGAAATGCATAAAAGATTGTGAAAGCAAATGAAAGGTGTGCTAAGTACCTAGCTATCTAAAATGTCAGTCATAAAACATCCTCAGCAGTATGCTCCATCTTTGTGGCAACCATATTCTTTTCTGCGACAAAAGACAGTGGCAGCCCGACAAAAGAAATTCAAGGAGACAAAGGAGTGTTACATCAAATGGTACAGCTATGCCACCTCTGTATAGCCCTGATGGTAGGTTACATGAGAGCAGGGTTTCTCAGAGTTCCCAACAAGGTTCAAAGAGATTGCAAAGTGAGAAAGAAGCGAGTAGTATTGGTCAAAAGAAGTTGAGCTAATCCAAGACAGAAAGTGGGAAGCGACTGCCGCAAATACAGCGCAGTGACAACTAGAAAACTGCTAATGAGCTTTAATTTCAAACAGTAGCTAAATTCTCTCAGTGATCATTAAAACGGATGACTACAGTGCCTCTCATGCCAGCTGCCATGTAAACAGAAATCTGCATATACTCCAGAGGATCAAAAAAGGGATTTCAGCCAAAGAAATGCTGTCTTATAGAAAAATGCAGGTATTTCAGAGTTAACCAAAGAAAAGTACAGGCTTCAGAAGACAGTTTACATTAGAACTGAAGCCATTAGGCTGAGAGGAGGACTTAAGAGATCCAAGAAGCAGCAGAGAATGGGGTGCAAGGCATGCAGGGAAAATTAACAATATATGCTAACTAATGCAGGAGGATGGAAAGCTGTGGTCACAGATGCTCAGAATGCTCCTGATTTGTAAGGCAGAGCAAACTAGGACTAGCTGAACACTGATCAGAACTGAGTACATAGACCACTACTGAGGCAGACCTGTACGTCAATGTATGTGGTACTGCACACATGAACTCTGCAACTATTTGTACAAGAGACCAATGCTTCTATGAGGTGTCCCTTGATTTGTACATTCTGGCCCTCTTTGGTCCAGATACACTCCTGCACACACACCCGACCCACCCCTCCCCATGTATATTTTTTAACAGCTTCTTAACATAGCATGCTAAAATGAGCTCGTTGAAAGCAGTAGTTTTTGTCACACGAACAGCTGGAGCTGGGACTGGGGCCCATTTCCATAAGAACTGAAAGATTTCCAATGACTTAAGTAGATATGAACTCAAACCTTGTTTGAACAGAGGTTTACTTTGGCCAGCATGAATCACAGAATATGTATCAGGCTGCATATTAGCACTCTTCCACAAAATTTTATTATCTGTACTCTCGGTAACATTCCAAGGCTCTTAGAAATATGAACAAATTAAAGAGGGAATGACAAAGTTACTCATAATAAACTGAAATGCTGAGCTTTCTGAACGGCAGTTGAAAACAATGAACGTCTTATGTTTCTGAAAAGTTGCTCAGTCACTTTAAAAGCTGAGGAATCCCTGAGTAATGGTCCTCCAAGGCATTATTGTGAGACCTGTGGGACTTCATGCAGTTTTGTTCTGAAGAAACCCAGTATCTGATGCGGTCCTGACCCACCTTTTGAGTGACACCATCAGAAAGTAATTAATCTGTAGTAACCAACCCTAAACCTTTGTTGTTAGCTTACCATGACACATTATTTTCTTTTAAACTGTTAGTGAGAAATTTAGAACTGATCCTTCAATATTAATTATATGACATAAGAAAGTTTTATTTTAATCTCCAATGGTTTTCAGGAATTAAATCATTGTAGACTTTCTGAGGCTGACAACAGTGAGTTGTTAGTCAAATAACAGGGGTAAAATCAACTCAGCAAGTAGGACAATTTAGAAAGGAATGAAAATGAAAAGGCTTGTTAAGGTCCAGAAAGCCCCTCGCAGTTTATAAGGGGAGAAACCGTCTCCGGGGCAGTCTGGGCCCGGGCGGGCCCGGCCCGGCTGCTCCCGCCAGCAGCACAGCTCCCGCAGCCCCGCCGCCATCTGCCCCCCTCGCCCGCCCGTGTGCCCCGTACCTCCCTCCGCCTCAGCCGCCTCCGAGCGCCCGTCCTCCTGGCCGCGCCCCGCGCGCCGCTCGCTAACGGTCGCAGGCCCGCGCGGGCAGCGCCGTCCTCACCGGCGAGTGAAGCCGCGCGAGCTGCTTTGTGTTGCGTCCTGTGCTGGTGGCACTGCTGGATGCATCGACATCGCCTTTCCCACACAACGTGGAAAAGCAGGGTTACAGCTGGGTGAGACAGTGAATTCTTGGAACACAAGTACTGGTGAGCTAACGCTAACTGCTGTGCTGCTGAAACGCTGTTCATGTACCACATCTCACACTAATGCCTTTATAAAGGATTTTAGAAAGGAGCAGTTCCACACCTTGGTGAATCATGTCTGGACATAGAAACTGAGTTCATTATTTGTAAAGAAGTGGCCAAAGTCCTCAGGGTCTGGAAAAATGTGGGGTTTTTTGTGGAGGAGTCTAAATAAGCAGCATTAATAATGCCACGTCTAAATTAAATGTGTTCCCGTGTTCCTTATTAGCTGTATTAAAAATAACCAGATGGTCTCATTCTTCAGAGGCTTAAACTGTCATCCAAACTGCTGTGTGACAATGTGTTGAAATAGGAGAATTCTCTAGGTTGAGCTGATAATGCAGCATCAGTAATCGCTTGCTTTCAATGTTGCTGAAATTGCAAAGCAGACTAACATAACGAGTCTGAATTCTGCTGTTCCACTAGTGTCCGGAATAACCTCCTATAGAGAAAGACTGTGAGAGTTGGGAGTTGTTCAGCGTGGAGAAGAGAAGGTTCTGGGGAAACCTTAGTGTGGCCTTTCACTACTTAAAAGGGGCTTATAAGAAAGATGAGGACAAACTTTTTAGGAGGACCTGTAGTGACAGGACGAGGGGTGATGGTTTTAAACTAAGAGAGTGTAGATTTAGACTAGATATAGGGAATGAATTTCTTATGATGAGGGTGGTGAAACATTGACACAGGTTGCCCAGAGAAGTGGTAGATGCCCCATCCCTGGAAACATTCAAGGGCAGTTTGGATAGGGCTCTGAGCAACCTGATCTATTTGAAGATGTCCCTGCTCATTGCAGGGGGGTCAACCTAGATGACCTTTAAAGGTCCCTTCCAACCCAGACTATTTTATGATTCTATTTTAACTCCACCGAGGCTTTATCTAGACATAGAGTTATTTTAGCATAACCAAAAGTGGCTTTTAAATGCAGTTTACATAATGCAATACCAACTTTTGACACTTTAAAAACTATCTAAGCCAGGCCAGGTTTAAATTAATGACACAGGTTGAACCACGTGAGCTAGTTTTATACCCAATTACATGTATCCAAGAGTTTGCACAGGCTTGAGCATAGTTTGAGTTAAACACTTTATTGGAAATGTCACACAAAGGGAGAATTGATGAAAGGCATCCATCCACTTATTGTACTTTCAAGGGGGAGGCTTCCCTGCTGGGAAGCCATATGCAAACATAATTTTAAAAAGTGATGTCTCTGCTGAAATTATTTTGAAATCTTGCATAGAACAAATTGATTTAACCTTTAAAAGCAGGATCGAGTTGCAAATAAACCACCTTAGGTTGTTTGGGTACAGTGCAGAAGCATTAGAAAAGCCAGTAAACAGTCCATCTGTGTAAAACATACACTACGCCAACTTGATACATAGTTCTCTTTATCACTCATGCTAAACACATTTACTGTCATATATACACACACTGCATTTTTTTTTCAACTAGAAAGTCCAGCAGGGGGCATGCATTACATACTTTAATTTCAGATTAATCATACAATCTGATAGTCAAGGTTATTCATACAGATCAGACTTCTTCACTTAATGCACAAAGCTGTAGGTTTTTCTAAAATTATGTCATAGCACTATCTCCCTCATTTTACACAGGAACCACCAGCAGTTAAAATCAGCTTTATAGTCTTCCACTGCCCTGCAATCAGTTTGCTGTCGAGTACTAGGTATCTTTACTATCACCTCTCTGAAGTGGGAAGACTTTCAAAAAGCTGTACAAATAGGTTCTGGGTAGCTGTGAAAACAAGCTAAATTATAGAAAGGATGTAAACTCCTCCTGGTGAATTGGTAATAATCTTACTGTCTAAAACTTCCTTTATGTAATTATTTGCTACTAGGCCTAAATTGGCCAAGCACTTACCTGTGTCTTTAGCACTCAAATCACACAGGAAAATCATCCATGACCTGAGACTGTTAAGGAATGTGATGTATAAAGCCAGTATTGCCCCTCTTGTAGCTACAATGGAACTTGGCTCTGATAGTCAATGGAAAGTATTGTGCTGTAAGAATGTAAATATGTGTATTGCGTGTGCCAATTGTAGACAGATCTCTCATTATGCTTACTCTAATCACGTCTCCAAAACACAAGTACAGTATGTTTATCCTTACAGTGCATTTGGGGGAGCAACAGGTGCACGCTATTCCTCAAAATTACGGTCATTCAAGGCAAAGTAAAAAACTGAAGACAATGGCAGTCCAGTCGTATGACAAATACAAACAGCCTGCCCAAACTCTGTCCACTTGTATTAAAGCTGTGAAATTAGCAATACCAAGAATCCTGCTAGTTTGACCAAGTATCTTTCAGATACTTACATTAAAAGTATATTTAAAAGTCTTTCAGACTGTTTCCCTAGTGTCATAGCAATAGCCTAGCTACCCTTGAAACAGAACTTGATGATGCAAAATCTTCAGCAGTTAACTTACACTTTACCTTTGCATACTTTTGGTGTTGTGTTTTTGGTTGTTGTTTGTTTTGTTTTCCCCCAGACGGCTAACAAAATGGTTACTTGATTCATGTTTTCTTAAGTAAACTTGACTAGAAAGGGAGGCTGAACTAAAATCCTATTCCAAATGCCAGTGAACTTCTGTAATTTTTTAAACTGAAATTCAGAACACACAGCATTATGACTAGAACAAAAATCTTCTAAGCAAAAGTTCTGGCTTCTTTTCACTGATTTTACTTCGTTATCTGTCACTTCATTCTAAAGAGAAGCAGTAAATCTGATGAGCTTTTGATATATTTTATTATAAATGGTCATCAATACAGAACCGAAGTAATTTTTATAATATCCACAAAAAGCACAAATGCAGGTTAAAAACATTCTCTAGCATGAGCAGAGGGCTCGTGGCTTTCAGTTTTTACTTTCTATGAGCCTGTTCTTAGGGAAGAAATAATTTTAAAGGCTTCTTTTTTTTAAAGTATGCCTTTTTTAGTGGTTTTCTTTTTAACATTCTCTCTGAAAACAAAGCTCTGTTGATTTATCAAAGAGAAAACTAAAAAGGGTGACACATGACCTTTTTGTCCAGTAAATCTGGAATAATCCCACTGTATTGTGGTTTTAATGCAAATTTAACTCTAAACAGAAGCTAGTCCAAGGCATTTCAAAACTCCCACACCTGTCATACTATTTTGGCATATTGCCTGTCCACCTCAGAGTCAGCACGAGGACTGAGCAAGTTGTGAAGACTTCATTTATGTCCACACTGCAGAGTTGCTCTCCCCCAGAGTTCAGGTCAAAGCAAACTAGTCTTGCTTCCATTACAACTGGTCAGATGGTTTTGTATCTCGCTAGCTCCCCCCATTCATATGTTCCTAAATCCTGCAAACACACAATCTCATACACAAAACAGCCCCAGCTGTTGCTGTTCTTCATGATCAAGACATTAATGAAGACTTCCAGCAGAGGCATTAGCATGCCTCTAAGCAAATCACTTTAGATTTGACCATTACAGACAAATGCTGTTGTGTAACGTGGTAGTTACCTATCTCTTCAGTCAGCAGGTAAGAGGCTGTGTTCTCTGCTTTAAGAGAACAACAATGCCTGTTTGATGCGTGCGTGCGTGCGTGCATGTGTGTATGCTGGAGTGAGGTGGAATAGGGCTGGCAGAGAGACAATATTGCCCTAGTGGTTGAGTACTCTAGGTTATTATTTGCTAAAAAGTATTTTCCTTGTCCATCCTGCTATTTCTTTTGTGCTACCTTCAACAGAGAAGTGGAATTGAAGGTGCTATCTTCTGGAGTTTTACCTGCATTTTAAGAGGGAACACCTTTTTAGCAGAGTTACCTGTCACTGCATAAAACGTTATCCTCAGCCTAACAGAGACAGGAGCAGCAAATTAGCTTCCTGTGATCTTTAAACACAAGAATATTAAAAATCCAACCTACTAGCACCAAAATGACAGCATTTGCCTTTCCCTATCTTTTTTTTTGTCTTTTTCAAATGCATTTCTATATTACCGACACGCTGATGTGATCAACACTTTGGGGCGCTGCTCAGCAACACTTCAGTCAGCCAGCCATGCTGTTGAATGTAAGCAAAGTGACAGTAAAAAGCAAGAAATAATACTGTATTCCATTTGCAAAATGTCACTCTCCCTATTAGCCTACTGTACTTGACTCTTCTGGCTGGAGAGGTTTTGATGGTTTTATTCAAAGTGTCGTAGGTGATTGTATAGAGACTGGACATAGGTGAAGACACACATGGGATCTGGCTTGTGACCCATCATCATCATGTCATCCACTTCTATCAGACGATCACAGTGAGCCATTTTCCTGTAATAATAATAAAACAGATACAGCAAATCAAGTTAAATCTAAGGCCTGTAAAGAAAAAAGAAAAAAGGGAAAAAAAAGGCCAAAAAAAGGGAGGGAAAAAAACGGAGGGAAAAAACGGAGGGAAAAAAAGGAGGGAAAAAAAGGAGGGAAAAAAAAGCCACTCTGAAAGACCACCAGGAGGTTCAGTGGGGTGATACTGGTGTTTGAAGCTGTATCAGAAGATGCAGGAAACTTTAGCCATGTATTCTCACATCCTGTTAGTATTCAGAGAGTATACTAATCCCAGCTGCGTACCACTGGCGTGTTCTTACTGTTACACAAGTAAGGATAATGTTGATACTGGGTCAAAAGAGTTACTATTTCTAGCTGACAAGTTCACACTCATAATGACTTTAACAAACAATGGATCAGGCCAGTAACTGAGGGTATTATCTCTGTCTTACAAAAATGCATTTACCAGCTTGAGATATGGAAAAGTTCCCAGTCTTGATCTAACTCTGCTTACTCTGAATTCAACCTTCATTCTTGTTCAGCCAAAGCAATGTACAGACAGAGGTGAACCCTTCCACAAAACTCAATTCCAAAAGGTAATCTACTTGCTCCCTACTGTTCAGGGTCATGTTTTTTCCAGACGCTGGATGGATATATTAGTATGTCTCAAATTCCAATCAGGGTATCAAGCAGGCGGGATTGGCTAAGACAAGTTGTATGTCCAGTTCCTATGGACTGTCAGTAAACATTGGATGCCTTGTGCTCTATGAACTCTAGTTTTCTTTATGATTGATATCAGCAAATTCATTGAGTCATTCCTTACTTCAAGAACAAAGTAATAAAAAACCCCAAAAAAACAAACACAGAGAGAAATAGGGGTTTTTCTTCTCCTGTCCAAGCATAACTCATGAGACTGATTTCTCAAGTTTAGTGTCAGTCCTAAGGCTAGTGAGAATCATGGAGATGAGAAAGCAGAATCAAAGCACTGCCTGAAGACTGTGAAAGACCTGAACATAAGGCTCCAATGAATTGTGCTGTGCCTGGTAAAACCACCTCTGGTTTTAAACTGCTGAGTCTCCTGTTCTACGCATTCTCTATACAGGGCTTTATTATCATCTATTTTTGCATGACACACATAAGCCAGTTATGTAGTATCTACAAGAATGATTAAACTCTTCAGTCCTGCCCAGATGCATTAGACTTGAACTGGACGTGCTTCCCAGATCTCTAATGTGATACTCACTCAGCCATGGTGAAGGCCATCTCAAAGTTCTGCTTGCGATTAGCTGGGTCAAGCTTATTATAATCAAAAGCTTCAGGAAAGAAAGAGTGCACAAGAGCACAGAATGCCATCCCATCATTCCAGCTGGAGGAGAAGTTCTGGAGATCAATGTGCTGTCAAGATGAAAAAACCACACATGTTAATGCAGCACAGGGGAGCAAGGAAGAGTAGCTGCTTTTGCTCACTGCAGTTTTCTGTCCTTCTCTCCCACTAACCAAGGCAACAGAACACAGGCTTTATGTTTTTTTTCTTCTCTTAGTATATCCATCACATTATTTGTATTCTGAGAAAAAGCAATGAAAACCTTTTGCCTGAAATGCCCAGATACAAAGCAGGGTCAAGGTTCCTGATCCAAAGCCCACTGAAAGTACTGGGAAGAATATTGTCAAAGTCCATGAGCTCTGGAGCAGGCCCAATGTAGCAGCTCAGTATCCACAGAAACTAAGGACACTGCTTATCCCTGTGAAGTATTTACAATTAGTTCATTTTGTGGCTGTGAATAACACTAGATAAAGACTATGGGTACACCTACTGCAAAACCTGATTGTTAGAATAAATGCTTATTTTTACTTTCAACTGCCACAGTGAAAAGAAACATATTTGGGCTCTTGTCTTGATTTGAAAGAAAGTCAGATTTTCCAAATCCCCTTGCTTTCTAGCACCTCTCACCGAGTAGGTGTGGCTGGGTAAAGAGTCCGAATCATAAACTCAGTAACAACAAAGTGTTATTAAGCAGGCATCTTTATTGCAGCGCTGGATGCATGAGGGGATTGCTCCTCCAAACATGCGTGCCTGGTGCTTTTAACAACTGGGGTTATATAGACATAAACATACATACTCATTACATTTCCTAGAACTATTAGCATGGACAGCGGAAGCTCATTCTAATACTGCAACATCATGCTTAGTTGGCTGATTCATATGGAGTAGGTGGTCTTTTGAGGGTCTCTACTGGTTGTCGATGGTCCTTTCAGGCTGCTTTTTTCGTGATTCCACACGGTTGCGCATGTGCAATTATCTTCTTTCAACATGTTCTTTAAGAGGAGGCTGAATTCCTCTAAAGTCTTTTGCTGATTATGGACTACCTCTTGGTTTCTGCTGCTTACAGACTGTTTCTTGGTCTGATCTTTGTAATCTTTGCTGATTACAAGTTGTTAGTCACTTGAGCTTAGTTATAGTCAGACAAACGGACAATGTTATACAGACAATGTTGTGTGAGTACAAATGATGGTGATTAATGACTTCTTTATTTCAGTTTCATGCTCCTTTCCCATCATATGAAAGTCAAGCATCAGCTTTTCTGGTAAGCAACTAACAGTAATTTTCACTAGGTTCTGCTTATGTATACTATAAATTAAGAGTTCAGCAATAATAATGCACATTTTACAAAATGCTGAAAACGTATTACATAAAAAAAAAAGAAAAAGAAAAAGAAAAAAGGAAATTGCTTTCGCAATTGCAGTTTAAGGCCAGGTAAAATTACTAAAAATCTCAGCTGCTGAGTTTGACTGGCTGTACTGGCATTACTTCACAGAAATTAGCTCACTAACACCATGTGATTCAACCTCAACCATTTACTACAAATTCACTTGTCTAACACTGGTAGAGTATTTTGGTCTGCTGTGCAGCAGAAGGCCCACAGTCTCCACATACTGGCAAAATGTAATTCAGATCTTGCCACATATACCAAGAATGCAAAAATCACAGCTTGCAACTAAGAAAAAGTGTGTGAGTGTACACTGAAGTACTGAAGTCCATAAGCACAAAAATGTAGGCTCTCAAACAAACACTAATGCATTGCTTTGACAGACATACAGAATCTCACTCATGCAATCACTGACTGTCTTGAAGTGCTGCCCATGCAAATCATGATACTTGTGTTATCCGCACAAAACTTGATGACCTTGAGGAAGTTAATGCATTGTCTAGCATGTTTTACATTTACTTTTTGCATATGCTTTTTTAGCAAATTCTTCTGAAAATGAGAGAGCTGAAAGTGCTAGCATGTCTTCACCTTGTATCCTATGGTTTTTGAGCGACACCAGTCTAACAGAATTTGTTTAATGCTGCTAGCGCTGGCAACCCCAAAACTCTGCGACCTCTTCAGCTTAGCTCTGGATTCTCCTTTTCTTCTGGAAAATTAACAGAGACCAGATTAAATTACATTCTAGAAAAACTTAAACCTACTTGTCAGCAACATCTATGCCACCTTGCCCAGGTCAGCCCCTGTCCAGGTGATATTTGAGAAACACGTTGCTGAAACTTCAACTTCTTGGCCCTGCAAGAAAAACTCATTTTCATTTCACTAAAGCCAGGATTCCAAGCCCTCTTCTCTTTATGTCATACCCCATTAAGGTGCATAAAAGAACAGTCCACACTTTTGGTCCTCAATGAATGGCAACAGAAATTCACTCTATTCCCAGTCTCTTACCGTGATGGAGAAGGCAGCTTTCACAGAACTCTTTCCTGGTCAAAAAGGCACCTGTTTCTTCAGCTGAACAACTCCAAAACCATAGGAATTTGTAACTGTGAATTTCCAGGGCTTAGTCTGTGAAGTCAGTGAACCTACACATGACCTCACATATTACCCCTTAGCTCAAAATCCTCCATTGAGAGGGTCCTCCCACCCAGCTGTCCCCTGCTGAAAAATTAGTTTCGCATTAACGAACCCATTCTGGAGACAAGGAGTGTGACATACTTTCCACCATCGTGTTCAAATTTCTCAAAAAGTGCTTTCCTGGCCTGTGTTCCTGTAATCCGTGGGAGTGTCTGAGACCGCACCAGTTCTCGCCTTCTTTCAACTTGGCGATGTACACTGGGAGGAGAGGAGTGAGAGCTGGAAGTCACATCACCATAACTGTCAGCGGCACTGAAGAAACATAACATGAAAAGTATGTGGTTAAACAAAAAAGCAACTCTCTGCAGTGCCAGAAGTCAGCACAAAGTTCCATCTGTTGCCTACTCTAAACCCCCCAAAACTAGCAATTCAAGAGGACCTGAATAAGTGAAAGGCAATTTAAGTAAAAGTCTAAGTTTTATTGTCAGACAACAGCACTTAAGTATAGAAGAGTCTAAGTTATTTTACAAATGAGACATAGCTGGACAAGTCACAAATGCTTTATAGCACTGAGCAGAACAACAACTAAACAACTTTAAAAAAAAGAGGTGGGGGGGGTCAGAAAAGAAGAAAGGGGAGGCTCAGAAAAGAAGAAAGGGGGTGGCTCAGAAAAGTTGTGGCCACACACGAGCACTAAACCCTTTAATTTCCAACTTTAGGCTTCCTGGAGGGTAAGTCACATTTTAAAAAAGGAACTTGAAGAGTAATTCAGGAAGTACCTTTGAGATTTTTACTTATAGTACACAGAATCCTGTGCTTATGTTAGTCTTGCTTCACTGACTGCAAGCCGATAATTTGATTGAGAAATATAGGATTATATTTTCATTTGTGTTTATTTGAGCCATAAACCACCACAATTAATGAAGTAAGCCACCCATCACATTTGGAAATGTTCCCATGACAGAGATGGGGAAACTGAGGCAAAGCAATGACATCTGTGTCATACAATAATTTCTGGTACAGAAGGAGGTAAGATTAGATCTGACAGCAAGTTCTCTAGGGTGCTTAGTCAAATATTGAAGTGCTGATGCTGGAACTAACTCATAATGCCAAATTTGGAATAATTTTCAATGCAGGTGCAAGCCAAAATTAAGAGATTCAAATTGGCTGTCCTCCCATTTTTCTTGCTGGGTATTTTGCATGCTGAGGATGCCTGGATATGCCAGTAGTAATTGTGATACCATGTAATCCTATACTAAGCAACTGTGACTCCAAGTTAATCAAGAATGTGTAGTAGTCCTCAGTCCTCAGCAAGGCATTTATCTGCAAACTAAACTCTCTATGTTGGTTTCCAAAAATAAGCCCAAAGTACAAATTTTAACACAGCTGAGGATTTTTAAAAGTGTTTTCAAAAGGCCTGACAACTTGTTCCTCCTAACAAAAATCCACCGCTGGCACTGAGAATTTTACTGACTAACACTTTACTGACTAATGCTGAAATCCACAATTAAGTCTGCTTTAAACTGCTCTACAAAAAGCCTTTTATCCCTTCCCGTCTCTGTTCCACGTAGCCCTCAGGAAAGCTCACAACCTGTAACAGGCTTACAACATCTAGGATTCAGCTGTTCTCCAAGCCAGCAGAACACCTGTCCCTTGAGACTATACTGATCACAAGGGCCTAACAAGATGTTCAAGAAAAATGCATACCTTTCACCAATTTTGGTTCCACTACTCATCCCATAGCTCACAGTTGAGGCAGACTTAGTGACAGAAATGGTAGTCTCTGTATAAAAGCAGGAAAAATGAGATGTATCAGGGCAGAAACTTCTTTTCTCTCCTTTCCTCATATATTTTCAAACCATTTCCTGATAGATGGCCACGCACCAATTTTCACTCACCACACTGAAAAGCTGCCAGCCTCCACCTAACTTCCAGTATGAGCTAACAAACTGGGGAGGTATTTTTCCCCAGGGGTTCAATCCCTCTGCAAAACTGCTGCATTACAGAGAGTATAGTGTAAACATACCAGAAAGGGCTGTGATAGGATGCCTTTGACAAAACTGCATTGGGAAGGTCAGATCCTTTCAGGCTCTCGTGCAGACCTCAGAGAATGAGACTTCAATGAAAGGAAGAAATGGTGCTATAGCTCAGCTTGCAACAGTCATTCTGGCAGATATAAGGAATCCTGAGAAGTCTGCCACGATTGAGAGCCTAATTTGAATTACCTGATTTCCACCAGGAAATGTTTTAATTTGTAAAGTAGAGCATACTCCAAAGGTTGCAAAGGTGGCTTAAAACCAACTTTGCATCTTCCTCCCCCCACCCCTGAGGTTCTACCTCTTGTGCTTTGCCTCTTAGAGCCCAGCTCTGGACTCCAGCTATGCTCTGTGAATGCAGAACGAAGTGGCTTGTGCAGTTTTAACATGCTAAAGCCAAAACTTGTTGCATAAGCTAGCAACTCATTTATTGAAGTCTCCAATACACAAAGAAGTAAGACTGACATCTTACAAAAGCCATCCAACCTGATCACTGTCCAAATCACTCTCTGAAAATGCTGAATGGAGGCCACTGCTTAGAGAAGTGATCCATATCAACTAGACTTCTCACATAAAACACCCTGGTAAATGCCAGCATACAGATATCACAAATTTGGGACCACAGACAATTGCCAGATATTTGTGCAAATCTCAGAGGTTTTAAGCTGAGAAGGAGCATGATCCCTATTCTGGATGAGCTATGTCTTTGCTAAACTGACACTTGAGACCACTGTGAAATGCCAGTACGTTGTGCAGACAGTAACAGCTTGGTGACATCAATCAGAAGTATTTTTTGATAGAGGTCAACTCATCTATTTTGACTGAAATCGAAAATCCTTAGGGCATTTTGCTCTTTGTTACATTCATATATGAAGAAGACTACTTACTGCCGTTCTGCTCAAAGAAATTTGCTTCAACATCCACAGGTGGGCCTACCACTTTCCAACTGCCATTACCTTGCGTTCAGCCAGAGTTTTCGCTTGGTCAGCTGAAACTGCTCCAACTGTCTGTTCTGCCACGCTTTTCTGGCACCTATTACTTCCATTGCAGAGCCTAACAGTACACAAGTACACCACTGTGCAAATAAGGATAAGTACCCCTCACTTTGAACTGACTGAGAATCTGATAGAGCAGAATAAGTTTTCATGATATCTGGGAAACTGAATCTGCATGCAGTCTTGTTAACAATTTTAATATTACCATGTACCTACTAATTGGAACTACACGCTTAGATCTGAACTTCCCCAGACACAGAGCATGGAACGCCTCTCAATTTGTGTTGCATAAGGACATGCCAATAGGAACGCTCACCTCCAGCAGCAGATGAACCTGTTGTTCTCACTGAATTCCAGGCCCTCACTGAAACACCAGAAAAAAAAGGCTAAGGAAGGCTTTTCTACATTCTTAGCTTTAATAAGAAGTTGAAATAATAAGGGCACCTAGTGATAGGACGAGAGGTAACAGTTTCAAACTGAAAGATGGTAGATTTAGATTAGATAATTAGGAATAAATTCTTTACCATGGGAGTGGCGAGACACTGGAACAAGTTGCCCAGAGAAGCTGTAGCTGTCCCGTCCCTGGCAGTGTCCAAGGCCAGATTGAACGGGGCTTTGAGCAACCTGGTCTAGTGGGAGTCGTCCCTGCCCATGGCAGGGGGGGTTGGAACTAGATGATCTTTAAGGTCCCTTCCAAGCCAAAACATTCTATAGTTCTATGTTAATCTGCAGATAACCCCTGTCTCCTGCTGGCAATTCCACCTGGTCTCTCTCTGTATCTACTGACCCATATATATAATCTGATCTGCAAGTGTCACTATCACTAAATGTATATGAAATACAGCTCAAAGATTAATTACTTCAATATGAATGAAATGAGTTGGTGGGGTTTTTTTAAATCAGTTTAGATTAAATAAGATTCTGCAGGCACTTGGACTTCTGTATATGTCAGTCTGCTGTTGGGCATTCCTCCCTTCAAATGACTGTTGAACCCATTACCTAAATATCTGCCTAACTTCTCACAGGGCCTCAAGTCTGAAAGCACTAAACACTTGTGCAAATTTCATTAAAATAGCTTGCCACATTGAAGAGATACTTATTCAGTAACTGTGCTAGAAGACAGGCTGCACTACCAACTCAACTATATTAGGCAGCAAAACTTATCAGTGGATATGACATTATAGCCTAAAGCTCCACCTAGGATCCACAATATTCTAAATCAGAGTGTCCCACCATGGGACATGCAAAGCGAGGTTTTGTAATTACCACTAGGTCACAGGAAAAATCCCCATAGCACCAGTTTCTTGAAGTAAAGAAATGGCACACAGCATTATTTTTGCCTCTTTTACCTGACTGACTGGAAGTTTTCACTGCCATCACATTTTTGCTCTTGCTCTGTCCCAGCAGGCCAGCAGACGCATTAGTTGTTCCTGTTGAACAGACGGTCTCTCCTGAAAACTTCTCTGATATCCTGGTTACTGCAGTAACGGGAAGGTGAGGCATCTGTAAGGTGACTGCAGGGGCATGGGCTTCAGGGGAAGAGTCTGACGTGTGAAGAGAGGTCAGTTTGTGGGGGACTTTTGCCTGACCTAGTGAATAAAAAGAAAAGGAGAGAGGAAGTAAATTTATTTGCAGATTTGTAACAAAGTTACAAACCAATTTCCATGCAACAACTTCATTTTAGGAGTGACTGGAATTACTCCACCTAGTTTTCCCTGTGGGACATTATACTATTTACAGCACACTGCAGAAGCAAGCCTAGGAAGTAATCCTTGCAGCAATCATACCTGTCCTACATTAATCTTGGGAAGAACAACTTCTTCAGATCATGAATCCATTTGGTAAGCTCTTTCTCTTTCTCTGTGCAGCCCCTGCCCCCGATCTCCTGCTGTGGTTTAGGAGGGTTCTTTTCTCAGCTTTACGAAATGCTGTGTGTCTCATTTTTCTCTAAAAATGGAGATAGTAAGTCCCTCCTCCACTGAAGGATGATGGAAGTGGGTAAGTAATTTCCAAAATGTTTTGGGATGCAAAGCTACAATGGCACCCAGAACAGCAGGCCTTATTATCACTAGCACCCCCAAATTATGTGACAGTAATATTCTCTAATTTATGAAACACCATAGTGCATGCCTAACTAAAGTTAAAGTTTAAAAGTTAAACTCCTCATTAGGAAATAAAGTTAAATGGTACCAGCGCCAGAGTACAATATCCATGCTGAAACCATAGCAGATTCTACTGCTTCCAACATGTGAGAGCTGCTCTGTGACTGCCAGGATAAGGTATTTTATAAGTAGTGCTACTTCATTTCATGCCCTGTTCCTACCTGATGAAGACTGATGCCCATTTTCAATGATGGAAGAACTAAAAACTCTTCTAAACTCAGGTTTGTGGTGGTCATCCAGGTCTACACTCTGTCAGAACAGACAAGAGACACGACAGCTAAATTTCACGCAGCAGCAAAAGTTAAAAGAATATCCAGAAACACCTGCCAAGAACAGGTCTTCCTGGTGCTAGTGACCACAAGGAACAATTATCTAACCCCAAGAGGCAAACCTGCAAACTGAGCACTGGCAATGCAAGACTTGCATCAATCTTCACATACTTGTACTCACAGACCCCATGCACCTAAGGAGGGGTCTTCCACTTTTGTTAGATAAAGGTATCACCATCCACGTGAAGGTGATAAACAGAATATCCTGCACAACAGTGGAGAGAGTGATTGAGATTGCATAAAGCTCTTAATGCTCTGCAGTTTTTTTTCTGTTTGATGCAGAAAAAAATGACATTCTGATAGAGTATTGTAAAAGCATTATGTAAAGTAAGTATGATCCTAGAACTTTACATCTGCATTATAATCTGCAACTTCTGTAAGTGTAGTTTTTTCTGGGAAAAGCACCAATTTTCCCCATAATGTTTGTCAATACAACTGCAGAAAAATCAGCCAAGAATTTTTTTGGTGGCTTTTTTTGGTTTGTTGGTTGGTTGGTGTCTGTGTGTATGTGTGTGTGCGCACGTGCAAAAAATCATGAAGAACTATGTTATTTTTGGCTGCAGGAACTAAAGAAAGAAGAAACTGCTTCACAGACACAATTACTTCAATTAAAAAATGTAGCTTCCAAGAAGCTACATAGACAAGCGGTAGAGTGAAATTCCCCAACACAAAGTCCATGAAAAAGTTTTAATTGATTCTAGACAGATATCTACCTACCAGATTGGCCAAATATATTATGAATAAAAAAAAAATAAATGCAGTGTGCTCTTATAAACATAATCCAAAATTCTTATCAACTCAATTCAAACAAGTTTTGTTTTGTTTTGTTTTTTTTTTTAATGACAGACAGAAGGACTGAAGATAGATACTGAAGATGATTTTATACTGCAGGTAAGTGTAAAAACAACAGAGCATAACATAAAAGGAAAGAAGAAGGGTGTATACATGTAATAACCAAATTTGTCTCCGATTTTGTACATAGGAAATATGGAGCAAACTAGTGGTTTGATTTTACTTATTTATTCCATAGTTTCATCACAAATTATTAGAATAATTTATTTATAGGGTGGAAAAAATATCTCATGTAAAATATGGAAACCATACAATCAATTCAAGAAGCAACAAAAATATTTTTTTGGAACTTGTCTGCTGTTTACCATGCATCTGTTTACACTCATCCAAACTTGATTAAGAACACCTGACAACAACATTAATGCACCCTGGAAATTTTTAAGAAGCATTTAATCTTGTTAAACGCTGTAGAATGCACAGACTGTTTTAATATCCATTACTTGAGATACTAGAACTTTCATTACCTCAAGTACAAATCCCAGCCAACTCCCGGTAACTATGGTCCAAGATCTTAACTAGTATTAGATTACAGTAAGGCAGCCTAAACACAATTTTGTCATAGAGTATACAGGTGTGGGCTTAGATTCTTATCTTCCTAGATATTAAAGTGTCAACCTCCAACTGATTTCTGTGGAACACAGGTGTACGTAGCAGAATTTGAGATATATGCCTACATTACTAAAGTTGAGGAAAATCCTCCTCTTGACTTTTAAGTTAGGCCCTGCATTCTCAGATCACAATCAGTATCCAGGCTTTTCAAGACTGCAGCATAATTTGGAGAAACCATTGAAGTGTGGTAAAACCCCATTAACCTGACTTCAAGATGAGAACCTACTGCCCTGTAAGCAAGTATCTTACAAAGATACACATTACAAAGGAAAGAAAGGAATGGCGGCAAGACAATGAGACACTGTGAACTGTCTTTAAGACTCAGCTTGGATATTGCAATTTATTATATGGCATTGTAGACTATTTTTCAACCTGGGGTCAGATTCTTAGGACAATTATTTCTGTGTTAAGTGAGGAAAAGAAATAGGATCACCTGAATATGATTTTCAAGCAAAACAATACAAATTTCAGAAGAGGACTGAGGACTTCTTGAAAATGTGGAAGATGTACTCTCAAAAAAGAAGAATTTTAAAGGTTTCTCAGCCAGGAGCTTTCATTTAATTTTCTTGTCTAGTTTCCAAGTCAACGTTCTTCCTGGGGTTATTTATACATGCACTCGTGTGCTGCGCTAGATAAAAGCACAGAGGTTACACAATGTGCCGAGACATCCCTTAGTCTGTTTAGCACTAAAATGTATAAGAGAGATTAAGAACGAAACGTAACTATGAGACTTCCTTTATCAAGTGTAGAAGTTGAGCTGCTTTAGAATCATAGTATGTAATGCCAGGTGACTGCTGGATTGCTTAATCTCCCTGTCTATATAGCCCAGGTCATTATGTCTCATTCAGTTGCTCCCAGGCTGTTGGGTGGCATCACCCACAAAGAGATACCAATGAGTAATATTTGTTTAGATCTTCCCACGTGGTCATAGCCAGCTATTCGTCTCTCTGCTGATTTGACCACTGCAGGCAAATTCTCTGCAGCGGTCTGTCCACATTGTACAGAAACTCTTCTGACAGGATAAAAACAGAATACCCTTACAATGTTTTTAGTCCTCCCTTTTCACAAAGGCATCATGCTCAACCACAAATGTTATCTCCTGACAAAATGTAAAAGGTCAAAACTCTTCCTTTCAAACAAAATCAGGCAGGTAGGGGAGAGATTTCAGTGACTGTGAAGAACAACAAACAGCAACAAACTGCTCAGTGAGGGATAAATCCTCAGTAGTGCAGCTACAGCTCCAGGATCCCACTTTAAAATTAATTATTCAAACATACCCTATTTTTCACCTTTGCAAAAGCAGCTCTCAGATTCTCACCTGGTTGGAGAGCCAAATTAAACTTTGGCATCAAAATACCAGAAAGACTCACCTCCAAATCACAGAGGCTAATGGCCATTTAAAACTCCACCTAAATCAGCACTTAGACTGTTGTATACCAGATTTGAAGGACAGCATAGCAGAGATTGCCTAAAGATTAGAATTAAAAGAAGATTTGTGTCCTTACTTCTGAACTATGCTTGGAACCCCTGGCCTCAATTATCAATTGAATTATCTTGAGAAATAATCTAGCAATATTAGAAAATAATGGTTCAGAAAATGAAGATGCTCAGAACCGCCAGTAGCCAACCTGCAATCTGCAAAAGATAAGTCTTTACTCTTACCCCAAGTATGTTGCTAGAAATGATAAAGACAACAGAACCCAGCCTTTTTTTTTGGATAAACGCAGCATCGACCACACAGTAAAAAGGAACTCAATCAATAAATCTTTCAGCAGCAAAAGAGCACATCTTGATTTGCTACTATTTCCAGGTCACTGTTATTTCCTCCTCCTATCTCATACTTATGTAAGTATTTATTAAGGCTAGAAGCATCACAAATTCTATCACAAGTACTTGTTTATCTGAAAACATATACAGTGTCATTTATGGTACTCAACTGTACTCAATTATGGTACTCAAGTGCTTTGGTCATATAACCAGAAACACTTCCTTCATTACAGAGAACGTGGCTGACTGACACAGTGACCAAGGCTTGCTCTTTAGCCATTTGAGCACAGCTGTATCAGAACTTTACCCGCAAAATCATGTTTTCAGTGTATGTATTTGATGTGTGTAGCTCTGACTGCATCTCCCATGGTTCTCAGTACTGAAATTCCTTCACGGTCTGCTATGCTAACTCAGGAAGTCATCCAGCCTTCCAGGGAAAATTGCTGGGAGGGTACTGAAGAACTATCAGTACTTAAGTGATCTTCCCTGAACCCTCAAAGCAAAATGGGAAGGTTCTAATCAAAAAAAAAAAAGCTCATTCCATCCTTTAATGCAGACTGATACCCATAGCTGGACATTGCCACAACTTTGATGCAAGACTTTCCACATTACACACTACAACGTGGGCAGTGTTGATGGAGCAAGTGAGATGGTGTGAGGGACCATACCCTCTTGTCCCTTCCATGTCACTCAGCTCACTTCTGTTTCTTGCAATACAAGCAAGGGTGGGTGGCTCCACGGAACAAAGGAATGGATCTGAAAGTTGTGTGTATGCTGGTTACCTCTGTCACGCGGAGGGAAAAAGCAGCAGTTGCCATGACTATCTTGGAAAAACACATCGAGCAGCAGCTTTACCTTATAACTTGCCCAGCCGTAGGAAGCCTTATGCCCTCATTCTTGAGTCAGTAGGAACAAAAAGGACTGGAAAGCAATACAGACTCTCTGCTCAATCCCACCAATTTAATTTGGAATGAATTTAATTTCCAAGCTTTTATTTTCCATCTTCAAAGCCTGGACAGACCACAGACCAGCTTTTCATGCTCCAACAGTCTTACAGGACATGGCTTAATCAAGATTACATAAAATAGGCTGTCATGGGTGAAAGCCATGTCTCTAGTATTGCACAGTTTTATGTGACTGAATCACAGTGTACTGTCTGGTTGCCACCTCCTGGTGTCAAGGATTGTACAGGAGCTCTCAACTCTTCTCACAGAGCTGGACATACAGAAAAAAATATTACATAAAATATCTCAGTGCCAGATGAGCTTCCCACTAAGCAGGGTTTCCATGCACCGAGTTGCAAGGCTCCACTATGTTGCAGAAGGAGTTTTATCACCAGAAGGAACGTGTGTGTTTGTGCTAGTTTAGGTCACAGAGTCCACGGCAGCTTGTGTGAGGCTCACCTCTCAGGGACAAGCTGCAACAGTGCTGGACAGTGGTTGTGCCGCAAAACCGCCTCACTGCAGGATGCTATGTCACTATCTTGGGAAAACATGTTACCAACTGCTATATGCTGAGCTGTTCTCCTTTGTGAGCTTGCCAACTGGCGAACAGCATTGCTGGCATGCAGATCCCTGTGAATCTAGTCCAGAAAGGATACACAGATATTCACATACATATGTATATCGATAGCTGAGACTGCCTCAACTTCTCTTCTTCTAACCACATTGAACTGACAGGCTGCTACCACTAACCAAGGTCCCAGTTTGAACAAGCAAGTGTCATAATCAAGAACATTTCCAGGTGGTATCAGGGCCTAGACCGTGTCTTGGAGCATTTCCCAAAAGCTCATTGACCCTGCACCGCAAAAGAAGAGTCCCGAGTCCCTAAATGCTGCCCCATACCAGCGCAGAGCCTGGCAACGTGAGCGAAGCATCCGCTCACGCACGCTCTTGGCCCTCCCGCCCACCACCAGCACTTACGTGGCTCCGGCCAGCGACCGCTCGCTTGGCGTGGCTGGAGAACCTGCCGTCGGCCGAACCCTGCCCCGGAGAGCCGGGCCCCTCGGCCGGGGCGCTCCCTGCCGCCTCGTCCGCCCACTCCTGCGGCAGCCCCGCTGACCGGCCGAGGGCCTCCACCTGCCGAGACAGGCGCTCCAGCTGTGCCCGCAGGCGACGGTTCTCCTGCTGCAGCTCTGAGACGGCGTGCGCCAGGGGGCTGGCGAGGCGCAGCACCTCCTCCACCTGCCGGCCGACCCCCTGCTTGAACACCTGGATGTCTACGTGGATCTCCCGGACGGCGCCCCGTAGCGTGTCCTCGTAGCGCCCCAGGGCCTCGCAGACGGTCTGCGCCTCCGGGCCGCTCGGATCCTCGATCTCGCTGGCCATGGTGTCTGCGGCCCAAAAGCTGCGCGGCGCGGCTGGGAGGCGGGGACTTCGGGAGCCGCTAGCGGAACGCGCCCGACCGTCTGGCCTCCTGCCGCCGCCTCCGCTCCCCCTCGGAGTACGCCCCCTGCCTCCCGGCGGCCCTAAAGCCGGCCCCCCCGCTGGCCGGCCCCCGCCGCCGGCCCACGGGCCGCTCTCATGGTGCGAGGGAGGAGCCTCGCGGAGTGCGCCGTGCGGGAGCCGCCTTCGTACCGCCGCGCAGCAGCGGAGCACGGAGGGACCTCAACGGGAACGTGGCGGTGGCCCGGGCTGCAGCGCTCAGCGTCCGCGCTTCCACAGGCGGAGAGGTAATTTCAGGAGGCAGCGGTGGGAGAGGGAGGGAGAAGGGGCGGGGGCACTGCCCTGTTCACAGCAGCCTGAGAGGGCCGGGAGCCAGGCAGCCCGAGGGAGGCCGCGGCGCCGGAGTGAGGGAGAGGAAGGAGGGGAGGAACAGGAAACACTCTCGGGTTTATTCTTTATTGCCTACTGCAGCACAGGAGAATAATGCCTCATGCATAAAGCCTCACAGGAAAAGGAAACCTGAGAGACATTTTAAGCAAATTTACACCATCAGAGCTAACCTACACACGTTCAGCACTTTACGCCAGGTAGCTACAACTTTTTTTAGTACTGTACAAGATCTACCACGTTACTGAATCATTTGCCTCTTTCTCTCAGAAACACTGTATTCACATGCAAAACTAATTTACGTACACATGCATTTACGAGCATGCCTAGACTCCCAGAAGTTTGCAGAACACTACAGACATAATTGAACTAGATGATCTTTAAAGTCCCTTCCAACCCAAATCAGTCCCTGTGGGTCCGTGTTAGAGTGCTCCAGGAGTGAAGTGGGACAAAGACGCACACAGTGACTTAAAGCTTTTTGCATTTTGTAATTTTTGTATGTATAAACATGCTCCTCTGCGGACATGTGTATGTGTGTGTATTTGTATGTAATATTTACCCACTTATCTAAGCTACTGTTAACTTTAAATACCAACTTATATCTTCCTTTTTTCCAGTACCACTGTATTAATTTCTTTTCCTTGCCCTCCCCTTATCTTACCCCAAGCTCTTTGTGGGACCTATTTTACAGCATTTAAACACTGCTGTAGAAAAATGCCAATGTCTTACAAGATAATGACTGCGTTATTACAGAAAGGAGTCATCACTTAACACTTGTCAACAGCTGTTCTCGTAACATGCAGCAGATAGCTGAGCCTGTAAATCTACAATGAGCAGGGAAAGTTGGAGATATTCTGCCTCAGCTTTTAACACTACCTCCAGGCTGCAAAGGGTTTAAGTCAGTATTTGTAAAATCCTAGAGTAATAGTAACAGAAGTCAAGCGTAGGTCATTTATTAACATATACAATGTTATCTAACAATAATATATATTGTTATATATAATAACAGAAGCCGATACTAAAATGGGATGAGTGCATGTGAACAATTGCTGCTCAGATGAGGTTTCACTGCCTGATGGCATGTGAAATTACAATATTTTGGCAACTAGAGGAGCATAAACATTCTAAATATTAAAAATCAGTTATGTTTTTAGTGACTTATCTTGGTCATTAGTTCTCATCTGCAAAACTTGTTTGAAAACAGCTGAAGATAACAATAACTTTGTGTGGGCTAATAGCCAAGAATCCTCAGTTGTTTAAGATAACGGGCAACTTTTCTGTGTCATTCTTGCTTGGCACTAGGAATTATCACAACACTGAAATGACGATGGCAAAAAGTAATAGAGCATATGCACAAGACGTGCCTGCAGATACATGTGCAATCACGTATGTCCACAGGCAGCAAAAAGAGCAGCCACTCCCTGATTTGTGCAAGGTCTTTCAGCTCCTTTGGCCCCGTTCACTCACCACAAAAAGGATTAACAGTCTCCATTACACTTCAGGGTGCCAAGCCCTGTAAAGGCTTAAGAGACAGCAGTCGCTGCCATGGCTGCAAACTTTGTTTTCTCAATACTGATCTCGAATAACACTGAGGCCCAGTCATCTCTTCTCAGCAAATTGCTATCCGATTGTGTGTCTGACAGCGTTCCATAGGCAGTTCCAATTCTTTCCAGATCAGAGTTCTAGCTTTTCATGGCAGAAGGCAATCTGATATTCTGGCCTAGCTCCAACTTACACACAACTGCCAGCTGAGGGGAAGGCCTCAGCGGTGGGACATGGTTTGTCCACACCTGTCTCGAAGTGCTCTGTTACAGCAGAAGCGGAAAAAATCCATGGTCACTTCACCAAAACTAGTTCCTTAATCAATCTCCATCTTAGCACCTGCTTCGTCATGCACAGCATCTTACAGTGTGGCTTATTATTAGCCATTATTTTCCACAGCAATCAGCTTACCCAGTCTGGGGTCAGAGGTGACACCACTGGAAATTCCGAGACCAGGGCAGAGGTGGGCAAAATGGAGAAGTAATGGTGAGTCTTGCAGGGCTCTGGTGCACTGTGCGTGTGACCCAGGCCGAGGGTCTCACAAACAAATCCCTGGGAGGGAGGATGCAAACTTGCTACTGTGCTAATTAACCCTTGGATTTTTGCATATGAAATGAGCAGGGTCACCCAACACTGTGGGAAGGGGACAGCTCTGTGGTTAGCATCCCATCAGGCTGGGACATCGGTGCATGCTTCCATGGCAGGAGGGCTCCCCTTTTGGAGCTGCCAGAAGACACGTAAAACTCTGGCTAAAATGGACAGTGCTTTGTTGCCAGACCAGCTAATTGCAGTCTGCTTTTGTCTTTATTCTAAGAAACACCTTTGCCAAGCATCTGGAGAGTTTCGGGAATGTCAAGAGAGCAGTAGTATGATGCTCTTGCTCATGCCTTGGGTGTAATCTGCTGCTAGGTATCCCACTATCTCACTCTGCATTCCTCAAACACTTTATAAACTACTCCAGCTTCCATTACAGAATTCTTCCAGGGCTCTTTGACCATTTATCAGGTCAGTGCTTTATAGTGGCTTTCCTGTCTGATAATGCCAGTCGATGAGCCCAAGCATCCCTCACAAATCCTCCAATACGTTTCTGTGCACCACATAAAATTCCCACCATTTGGACGGTGCCCTGACCAGTATGTCGGCTTGTCTCTTTTCCCCACAGGGGTTCCCTTTTGAGGAGGACGGTGTTGTGGAGGAGAAGTGCAGATGGAAGCTCTTCCTACAGGACTCACAGGTGTTGGGGTCCACACGCTCCTGCTCTGCCCCCTGCCCAAGGGATGCGTCCCCCTTCTCCAGGCTCTCTGCCTGCCCATCGTCACCTACAGGGAGGAGGCAGGGAGTTAGAATCATAGAACCACAGAATGGTTTGGCTTGGAAGGGATCTTAAAGATCATCTAGTTCCAATGCCCTTGACATGAGCAGGGATACTTCCCACTAGACCAGGTTGCTTCAAGCCCCATCCAACCTGGCCTTGAACAATTCCAAGGAGGGGGCATCTACCAGCTCTCTGGGCAACCTGGGCCAGTCTCTCGCCACCCTCACAGTAAAAAACTCACAGTAAAGACTGGGATGGTGGGCTCACCTGGGATGAGCGGCTTTGGTGGTGTAGGCTATTACTTGAAATTAGTAGAACTTAGGGGAAAAAACACATAAGAGAGCACAGAGACACTTGTTTTGGGAAAAAGCACACAAGGGAGGGCACAGAGAGACTTGGAATAAAAACAGGAGATACTAATAACAGAACTAGATAACAAGAACTGAAGGGAAAAAACATATCCCTGGTAGTCACCAGGACGCCCTTGAGACGCAAGGCCTGTTAGATGGATGGAAGGGATGAGAAAGTACTCCTGCCCCTTGACTTGGTGAGAACCGGCTGTGGGCTGGCTCCAGCCTTGGGCTGGCTCCAGCCTTGGGCACCAAGTCAAAAACAAGTTTTAATGAGATTCACCCACTAAGGTCACATTAACACACTAAAAAACGCACCCCCAGGCTAGAAAGACCCCTACTCACAAAAGCTGCCTCATCTCTTGAGCATGTGTGGGGAAATATTTTGAGTGCTGTAACTTTAAACGGAAGCAAGAAATTAATTGATGGATCATGTTCACGAGTGATAGAATATAATTAATGTTAAAGTAGGATTACATAATTTTTGTGTATAAAAGTTTTTCACATTTTCCATCCTTTAGGACCCATTTGTGTCTGTTACGGGAATCAGCTGGACAAACCCTCTGGCAGTCTGGGTGACTGGAAGCTGCTGCGGTGATTTGCAGTGAATAAGTAACTCATTCTGCAGCTGGGAATATTTCCAAGGAAGATTCTTGCAGGATCTGGTCCTGCTCTGGCAGCCCAGTCCTGTCCACGGGCAGTGCCGGCACCAGCTCAGCAGTGTGGCATATTAAAGCATGGACTCAGTTTGTGGTGCAAGTGAGACTAGCTTTATTTTGCAGCGATGTTTTCATACATTACTTTTAGGATGTTTGCAGTTCTTGCGTTTTTTTCTGCCTTGAGCGAGCGACTATTTTGTAACTTCTTGCACTATATCTCAGTCCAATCCCTTATCATGTCACGTGCCTCTTATCCAATACAATTGCTGATTACGCGCTGTCCACGCTTAGCTTGATGCCTCAAGACTGTTCTGCTTTCCTCCTTATCACATACTGAGCTCCTGTTTACTTTCGAAACTCGTCTTCGTCCTTGAGCTCTACGCAGCAGCATCTCTAGTCTTGACAGACAGGAAGAGCAGCAGCCACAGCGTTTTCTTTTACAGACAGAAAATGAAAGCTGTCAATGTTGGTGCTACGTTTAATGAACTACTTTCCCCTCTAACTAAAGTTATTTATATCAATTCAAAGGAAGAATTGTGTTCTGCTCAGTAAAATTAAATTTAATTACTGACCTGGTCAGTCTGTTGGTGTGACCCTCAAGGCTGCGGCGCAGGCACAGGCGGCTGCATCTCTGACAGCTCTGTCCCCAGGTTCAGTGCTTGACAAGCTGCAAAGCCAGAGCAAGAGACATGGCCCCTCGCATTGGCCCTGCGGTGGCACTGCTGCCATTTGATGCCACTCACGCACGTTTGGCTCCCTGGTGAGTTTGATGCTCCCAGAGAAACGAGCTGGTGGACCCCATGTGCAAAATTCTGGAGCAACTGAGCTGGACCAAAGCACTTGTCTGACACCTGGCCATGCTGTGGCATTCCCGTTGTTTTTTGTGGGATTTCCAACATCCCTGGGTTCTGTTATTTTAATTTTACTACTTATTACTTACTTTAAAACATCTAGGATAAAACCTTAAATATCAGTAACTAGAACAGCCAGTGTGAGTAAACAACACCCAGACTCTGGCTGCAATGCAAAACTTGACAGGCAGTGATTACTCCCAGTTTACGTTATAAGATTTTACAATTTTATGTTCTAAAAAAGAAGCAAAAATAACAGAGTACTAATGGGAGTTAGTGTCTGTAGAGAAACAACTCTCCTTAACATTAACAGAAAAAAAATCACAGGTGCTTGTTAATCCTACTTAGTAGTAAACNTGCTAAGAAAAGTTAAATTTTCTCATAAAGTGGATAGAAGTCAGTGAGCTAATAGCTTTTTCAAACAATTTGAGTTTATCTCTTTACCTCTATGGCTAAATATACAGTTGGAAGTGTACATAATGTATACATTAGAAACAAATAAAGGCATCACTGATGTAATACTTGTTGAGGTATGCGTATTTTTTTCCACTGCTTCAAAAAACAATACAAGAGTATGGAGTAGNGTCATTACTAAATAAACTGCAGGAATTAATGACTCCCAATTCGAAACAACATGAAGTTTGATAATTTAAAATTAAAATAGAAAGTGAAAGATAATGGAGTGAGTTTAATATTTGAATTACACCGCGGCTATGAGTGGTGACAGAGCCAATAACGGCTCCTGCT
>VZRW01006048.1:298156-375191 GCA_013398125.1 Aegotheles bennettii | reverse complement strand
TCAGAACCTTCCCACCTCCCCTCAGAGCACTCCCACCTCCCCTCAGAACCTCCCCACCTCCCCTCAGAACGTTCCCCTCCATTCCTGAGCTGGAAGCCTTGGCCTTGAGGCCCTGAGCCCTGGGGTTGCTGTTCCCCCGGCCTTCCCCTCCCTGCTTCGCCCACTGAGGCCTCGCGGGCACCCAGTGCGCGGGTGAAGACCCAGCCCCACCGATCGGGGTCTGGGACCTCATGGGGAGCCCTCATGGGGCTCAGGATCTCAGCCCTCATGGGGAGCCCTCGTGGGGCTCAGGATCTCAGTCCTCATGGCGATTCATCGCAGGGCTCAGGAACGTGGTGGGGTTTTACAAAGCAGAGCTGGGCTGGGCTGGCCCAGGTGTCCCCCCAGACCCACACACCCAGCAATGACAGCCTCACAGCCAGCCACCACTTACCAAACATGGCTCAGGAGATTTCCTTCTTACCCCATGCCCAGCTCTGTACATTTATGAGATCAAAGCTGTGCAGGCACACAAGTTGTGTTTGTCCTTCTCCTTTACCCCCTAATAAACAAGAGCCTTCTTGTTCCTTCCCTCTCTCCAGCTATTCCTTCCCGTTCTCTCAACCACGTGCCCTTTGTGGCACAATTGTCTTCGTTGGCCTGAAGGACTTTCTTGGCCATTCCAAGTTGTTTTATAATATTCCTAGTGTTTCCTTCAAAGAAAAGTCTGAAGAAATTTGACATTTCCTCAACCTTGTTTGGTACTGTGCCTGGTATCACTGCAGGCACAGCGACAGTGGGATGGACAGTCAAGACCTTAAAAGCAAATATTCATTACACTGCAGCCACCAGAGAGACAATATAAGATGCTCTCAAAGGTGGCCACCAGAGAGACAACACAAGATGCTCTCAAAGCTGACCACCAGGTAAGGACACAGTTTGAGCCCTATAAAGTCCATTAAGACATTTATTTTTGTTTTCCACTTGATTTTGAACTTCCGTGGTAAAATTAACATTTCCAAATACCGTATCTATTATTGTTCCAAAGGTCAGAAGTCTGTACTGGTTATTTGGCAGAACATGTTATCCTTTTTCAACTTCAGTACATAAAATATTATTTCCAGGAGTGTGGGAATCTTTTGCAATTCCCTGCCAGCAACCCAAATCAAAAAGCTGGAGATAAAAAGTTCTCCTAAGGAGAAGCAAGTAGAAAAGAGCTGAAACATGAATACTTCTTTTATTAAGAGATTCTTTTATTCCTTATTTTTTCCTTCATGCTTGCTTTTTTTAAAAACAAAAAAAAAGCCAAAGATGTAAATAGCAAATCAAGTAATTTCTCTTTATCAGCTCAGTTTATAGTTAAAGATCATGTAAAAGATTAGTCGATACTCCCCAGGTGCAGGTAGCTGGAAGAAAACTTAATGGCAGAGTAGAATAAAAACATAACCAAAATCTGTGCTGTGACTGTTCCCGTGGATCTGTAATAATTTAAATCCCAATCCCATTTTTTCAGAAGTTAACTCATCCTACCACCTATTCCTGCAGCCAGAATAATGCAGAAGTGGGCGCTCAACATGGGAATAAAAAGAGAAGCCCAAGAATACCTTTGGCACACAAATTCCCTTCTTACTGTACAGCAGCCAAGAGCCACACGTGGAGCAGTGAGGTACAGGGGGACTCCATAGGAGCCAAAGCTGCTGTTCCAATGTAATTGTGTGGCCCAACTGACCTGTGAAACAAGACTTTCCTCACTCCCAAAATACCTGAATTTGGGAAGGTAATGACTCTAATAGCTGCAATTATTCCAGGAGCTATTTCAGCTGTCAGGTTTATTTTCCCAAATATCTGGAGGACAATGGAAACGAGTGTGATCCTAACTGCTTGCTGGTGTTTCAGCCTGTGTCTCCACGTTGTAAAGCCTGTGTAGTTAAACACAATTAACAAGCTTTCACAAGTGAGTAATTTTATGGCTGGGATTAAAGGATGTGGTCAAGCAGGATGCCTATTGTCTGCAGAGGGGAAAATTTGCTTCCCTTTTGTCCAGATTGTATCACTCTGCCCGAATAAAGCATCATTACTTCTCATGTTTTTTATTTATTGAAAAATAACAGTGTCTGTAGTCTTACATATAAGAATCAAAGGTGTCTTGCTATTTATACAGATCAGTTGCAGTCTCAGGAGATTACATGTTTCTGCTTCAAACATCCGTGAATTGGAGAAGATCAGCTAAATTACGAAGTACATCTCCTCCTCCTGGTATGTTCCTTCAATTGTTTGGGTTCACTGACACTCCCAAAGATGTCTTTTAATCTCACCACCATGTGCACATCCCAGATTCTTCAGGGTAAAACTCAACTTCCTCACCTCTCCCTGTGGAAAAGATACACAATCGTCATACACTGAAATATTTTTTACTTGTGTTTTTATGTATTCTATATTTCTGATTCCCGTGAATTTTATTACAGCCTGGCAAGTTCCTTCCTCTTGTTCTCCGATACAGCTGATAAGCTATTGTTTTTGATTTCTTAGCTTTGGGAAAAAATTTCCTTTCAGAGATTCACTCACATCATTGGCAACAACTACTAGCTAAGTATGTGGTTAACACACCGCAAGAAAGGCACACAATCTAATTCTCTGCCCAACTAGAGGAAAACGAAATGTTCTGGGATCCCCCAGAGGGACGAATCTCTTCAGGCTGTTTTACCATATATGCTTATTCTGGTGATTAACTTCCCGAGCAGAACATGTTTGTGAAGGTTCATCAAAAGTTTGTGAAATCAAGGAGGCAAAGGGATAATTAGGAATTTTGTGCAAGCACGCCTTTTGCAGGAAATGGCACAACACCGATCAGGCACCCAGATAAGAACATTGATCTCCAGTCCAAACTGGCATTTTGCAGCTCAGAATTTCAATTTCTGAAGTTATGTCCCAGAAAATGTGGAATACCAAATTCTTTTTGCAAAATCAAAAGTGAGAATGACTTGGCTCCTTTGGCTCCTTCTGAGGCAAAAGTTCCCCACTGTGCACATTCCTGGAGCTTCAGAGCAAAGGATAATGGTAAAACGTAGAAATGAGGCATGAGAACTGAGATCTTCGTCTTTCTGCTGTATCATAATAACAGTTTTAAAACTAAAGGCCCCTCTCTTTTCTTCTCTTTAACTCAAGACTAGCATTGCTTCCCTTCCATGGACAGGTTTTTCCTGAGGGGTGAAACTAGAAAGCCACGTACACGTAAGAAATTACAGAGGTCATCGTGACAGTCAAGCCCTTGTTTTTCAGCCTTAATCAACGAGACTGAAACAAATGGGAAGCCCAACAATTTTTACATGCAGGGATACAACACTTTCTCTACTCACACTTACCTTCAGTGGCAATTTCCCTTGCTTTTTGTGTTCCCCATCACACATCTTTGATGGTCTCTAATGTGCTGAGTGCTGGTGTGAATGTACTGTGAATACAGTGAGCAATGAGATTGAAAGGTCTTGAGATTATATTAACATGCAAAGAGAAGGGGTTGACAAGCCCCAGCTGCTCCCTGGAGCAGATTGAACCATCGCACCGGCATGGAGGGATTAACCATTTCCTACATCTTTGCTCCCAACTGTAGGGAACATCTGCTCCTGACTGAGGGCACTTTATGGGATGTCCAAGGGAAAGGCTTCATGGAGGACAGGGGGAAATTCTGGAACAACAAATATTTCATGCTGGGGGATGCACGGTGGGGTGAGGAACATCGCACCCTGACCATTACATCAGGTAATGCCCGGCTTCCGGAGTCCTGGTTCCCAAGTGAGGAGCAATCAGCTACAGCAAACAGTGAATTAGGTTATTTGCTATTCATTTACCAAGATTTCTATGAAAACAAAGACATGCATTGATACGGCCTCTCTGAAAGTTGCCAATGAGGACAGTGAAAGCCATTTATATTGAAACAGCACCGGCTGTCCCGTGATGCTTACGTGTATGGGCTCATCTACCTCATTTCCCCTCAGTGTCCAAACACAAAAAGGCACGGACTGGGACAGGCATTCCTCTCCCTTGCTGGCTGCAGAGTGACTTGGAAGGTGCAGCTGAGGTGAGGAAGGGCTGTCTGCCCATCCTGCGCCTGCCGTGGAATCGCTGAGCTCTGTCAAATGTGAGTGAGTGGGATCAGGAAGGAAAGGGCTCCTGCCAAGCCACCAGAGCAGCCAATCTGCCCCAGGCATGGTGATAACGTATGACATTGTCAACAGTGTCTGATAAAACAGAATAAGAACTGACAAAAACATTCAAAATTGTTTTAAAATACCATCTAAAATAAGAACAGCTGATTTGCTCAAAGCCAGAACTTCTTGCCCCAAACAGATGCACACTCCACAACAGAGCAGCTCTGTCTTTCTGTCTGAAACAGGCTCTTTGATCAAATGGTTTGTCTTCTGCCATTCTGCTCTCACTACGCACAACCTACAGATACTTGATTCCAGCCCCAGCACTTTGTTGGCAAAAGCTAAAAGAGCATATGGACCTGTCTAGATATTGGAGGTATCCAGCAACAGTATACAGATGTCCAAGCTGTAGCCTGAAAAAATGGGTGGCGAGGGGAAAACCTGCCCTGACAGGAGGCAATCTGGAGTCTAGTGCCTACCCCATTTGCATTTTCTTTGTTGTTGTAATCAGGTTAAAAATTGAGCTGAAGGATTTTCTTCATTGGTCTGTAAGAAACGTCACACCAAAAACCATTAGAAAGGGAAGGGTGGGTAAGAGGACGGGCTGGGCACAGCTAAAGATGAAGGCTTTCAAAAAACAAAACCAGAAACAAAACAAACAAAAAAAAACCTAAAAGAACCCCCCAAAAATAACACTCTTGCCAGGGGCAACTCCCTGCCATTAATCTGGCATCAGCAACCAACTCCACGTATCTCTCATTAATTTTTGGGGTCCACTTAAAGCTGTACAACTCTGAGTTTCAAGATGATTTCACAAACAGCAGGGATTTTGTGGCTGTGACCTGTTATAACCCAGAGAGGACATGCAGTGGTATTTGTATTTTTCTACTGAGTAGCTGTTTTCAGAGGCAAAAAGCCAAACACTTGCATAACTCAGTATCACCCTTCTGTGTATCCATGACATTTGTAAGTGGACAACACTTTGACTGACAACGTTGAGCTAGTAAAAGAGCAGGGCATGCCACAGAGAGGAGCCAGTTTAAATACGATAAAGATTAGAGTAAATAGGATTTCAGTCCTCCTCTTTTTTTTAAATAAATGGAGTAATTCTCGGAGCATGTGAAAAAATAATAAACAACCTCTCTGCTGCCAAATAACAGGCCAACAGTCTAGACTTAACTGGCAATCAAACAGATTAAGAAATTGTGGATAAATGCCTGATGTGTCATTTCCCTGCTTTTTGCAGTCGAATACGTGCTACTTATTTGAGAAACCCTACAAGAACCATTATAGCATTTGCATCAGGACCAAGGCTGGGGAACACTTGCCACTCTTACCACTTTCTTGCTGCTGGGGGACTTTGCAACCGTGAGCATTGCTACCACAACCGAGACCAGCGCAACCGTTCAGCCAGCACCACATCAGCTTCCCACTGCACGCCTGGGTTCTGTATGTTCATAGGGAGAGATGTGTCTGTGTGTTTGTGTTCCTCTGTGTGTGGATAAACTATAATTTGATTACAAAGAAATGTTGCACAGTTTGGTAGACTCAGTTCAGGCCTGCGAGCCAGGAATGCTCGATGAACTCATTGCAAAGTTATGTAGGCCAAAATTCCCTGTATCATCCTCTGGTTTTAGTCAGATTTTGATGCTCTCAGCCTGATTTTTCCAATGAAGAAAGTATAAACAGCTCCCGCTGACATTAGTGAGTTAGCAAGCTCTTCCACACTGTTAAATTGGTCCCCTTGCATTGAAGCACTTGCTGTCAGAGGCGGTTGCTTTTATCATCTGTCTTCGCATGATGACATACATCCTTATTATTCCTTATGATCTGTTCTCCGGCTTTTAATGACCCTACGGAGCTAATGAAATGTTTAGCTCCCCCACCCAAGCACAGCCATATGGATGAGATGATATCAGGCAGCTCGCTGGAACCATTAAATCGCAGGCATGCAGAATATCCAGAAAGTTCCTGTTTTCAGCATGTCGGTTTTAGTCTTCAAAATGCAGAAGCGTTTGGCATGCTCACATGATGTCAGCAGCATAACAGAACAAACTGTCTTCTGCAGACAAAATCCTGTCTATTTTTAATTTTAAAAAGATCTGCATATGACTCTTCTTCCACTCAGTGTGGTTTTCCTCCCATCCTCCCCTTGGTAATGTCACACAGTAATCCTGTATCTCTGCAGATATCATGGCAGAGAATATTGATCCACAACAGTGGCCCAAAGCCTGTGGTGGCCACTTCCCACAGCCCAGAAGCTCTCCTGCAGTGGAGAGCTGAGATGCTCTTGCTGAGAGACCATCAGACTTTCTTTTACCTTCACTCATCAAAAAGCCAAGACATGGAGGGATGCCGGCCATCCTTCCTCAGCTGAGGGGAGGGAAACGAGTGTGGACCTGGGAGGAATGGCCTCACAGAGCAAGAGCTGAAGGCACAGCACCAGCAAGAGCCAGCGTGTAGAGTTAGAGTCCTCCTGGAAGACCTGCTCATTTCTCCCTTGGGCACAGAAAACAGGGAGGGACCCTCATTGCAAACCCTATCATCCCAGCCCAAGGGTCTGCAGCAGGAATTTCCCCCAGGAGGGGAGGCTCTGCCTGACCTGTGCTTTCCAAGTAGGTTATTGTACTGGTGGGGTTTGTAAATGCTGAAAGTGCAACCACTCACAGGCTTCCTTCCATGAAAGGAAGCCTTGTGCATGAAACACAGGAATCATTTCCTTTACTGTAACTTGTAGGGAGGAAAGGAAATAAAAGCAGAACAGCAGCTAGATGAAGGTCAGATGATCGCGTGAATCACACGGTGATGCAAGTTATCGAGTGCTCAGTGCACCGCCCAATAAAACCAGATGCCACCTAAGTACACAAACACCACTCACCTCCCATCACTTACCCCACGTGGAAGTCATTTCTCTTGCTCAGAGCAGAACGGGCTGCTTCCTTTTTGTTTCTTACTTAATTAACTTACTTAATACTGTGAATTTAAAAGCCAGGAAAAGGTCGATCAGGTAGGACAACAGTGATGAGATAGCAGCAGAAGCAATGTCTTCAGATTTTTAGGCATTTCATTCCACTTAGGTGAACCCAAGGTGGAAACGTTCCCCAGTCTGAAATCCTGAAGGGTGATGGAGGCTGCTGGTGGGGTCTCGTCAGAGCTGTGCCTGGCAATGGATTCGCTATCGCCGTTAGAAGAGGGAACACAGTGCAATGCATGCAGGGAGCTGCTGGGCCTGTAGAAAGCACATGGGCTTCCAGAAACACTGGGACACCAAGAACAATCTTGTCAAGGAAATACTGTTTTTAATAACTGTGTATGAAATTACTGTGGGACTGTTCTGGAAAGCTGAGTGGGGCTCAGTGTGTTCTGGCACGTCGCAGATAAGCTGCCCACCGAGCACCCTGCCTCCCCTCCATGCCATTGGGAACACTGGCAGTGCTGTGCCAGCCTGCTGAAAGCCACGGGTGCACCAGCAGATATCTCCACAACTGAATTTTTCAGGCTGCTTTAGTGACTGATATTTTTCTCCGAGCTTTGGCCAGTGGGCAGATTCTTTCCATAGAAGTCTGCGTTGCATTTCAGCAGTTGGGTTTCATTGCTCTCTTTATCCAAGGCAAAGTTGCCTTTGCAGTAGAAGTATTTTCTTTTATATAAACACTTGCTGTAGCAGTTGCTATTTTGTGAACTACTAATTGAGCCTGGCTCTGGGAGGGTGTTACAAATGTGCTGCACTTCTTAAAGGTACCCAGAGAAATGAAACAGTTTGTGGGCTTGCAGTTAAGGAGACCTTGAGGCAGCAGGAACCACCCCGGAGTTTTTTTCCAGTTGTGGTCTTAAAGAAGGATGTGCACACAAATGGTAAAGGAGCTGCAACCAAAAATGGCAGCATTACAATAAGAAACTAAGAGAGCAGAGCTCAGCAGGAGCTGTGGCCAGGATGGAGATCACCAGCAGCTGCCAAGGCATCTCCAGGGATCTGACACTGACTGATGGTGGATGCCAGAGACAGCACAAGTGGAAGTGTGGTGCCTGTTGCCCGGCCCAGCAGTGACCGGGGTCCAGCAGATGGGAGTGCTGAGAACACCGTGGGCAAGGAGGGGGTTACAGTGCTCTTGGCAAAAGTATTTTCCTCTCTGAGATAGCAAGACAGCCACATGCTCCAGTAATGATGCTCAGCTGCCTCTTCAGTTGACAGTCTGAACAGGAAATAGCCGACTCACAAATTAATTAGAAACGCCTAATGAGCTCTCATGCTTTGACTGTGTGCGATGACAGCGGAGGACGGGCACTGCTGAGGGAAGACATTTCCTCTAAAACTGCCCCTGTGGTGCGTGTGCTGAAAAAGAGGGAATTCACCCCGTTTCTGAGGCTGGGCTGCTTCTGCAGAGCAAAGGGTGACCTGCGGCAGGGACCCACGCTCCCTTGGGGTCAGCAGCTTCCCAGCAAGCAAGCCTGGGAAAACACAGACGAGGCTGTGACAGTGAAATACAACATACTTGAAAAGTTGTATTTAGGTTAAGGATTATTTTCCCCCGAATAAAAACGGGAGTCTGAATTCATGGCTGGGAAGAGCTGCGATTGCCAGGAGCAGCAGGAATTCCCACCAGCCCAGGACAGAACCCTCGATTTTAACACTGAATCAGTTCAAGCCTTAAAACCCTCTGTGTTTCCACGGGAAGGGCCTGTTTTTCACTAACGTATAATTTAAGAAATGGTTTGCAGATTTAAGCCCTATTTTGAAAAATAAATTTGCCTCCAGGCCCAAGCAGCCTCAGAACAATGTCATGCAAAACGACAGGGATCAAGACCTTTATTTAAACTGTTGGAGCTGTACAAGAAAAACAAGCCCGGAGAATAAAGCACACCATCATTAATTATTGCAGCACAGCTGTAATTATCTTGTTCGCCGAGAACGTCTCCCACAAATTTTATCAGTCAGATTGTTAATATATGGAAACAGGAGCCCTTATTCTTTCTGCTCTTTCGGTAGTGATCAAAATTAGACAAGATTTCTAGTTACAGCTGCTATTAATAAATCTACTCCTTGAAAATTTGGTAGCTAATTTCTTAGGATTCAGCGCACTCAATAAGCTATTGAAAAATATAATTGCTCGTGGCTGTAATTTTGAAGTAATTACAGAAGAATTGCTGAATGCAGCCTTTTCAAATGCATCGAAGTTCTCCAAAGTGAAAAAACATCTCTGGCAGGAAAAACCAAGTGCACAAACCCATTTGTATCCTCTTCCCCAAAGACACTGTTTGTAAACGCCTTTGGACTGTAATGGCTTTTGCAATCCCCACACCACAGCCTCCAAACGAGGGTGTTTGCTCTGGAGATGTCCCACCAGTGCTGGGAGCCAACCAAGTGACTTGCTGTGATCACCCCTACAGGGACTCTCACTGCTGCTGTCTGTGCTGGCTCTGAGGTGTTTATAAACCACGTCTCTGTCGGTGACATCAGTCAAAACATTCTAGAAATTCATTCTGTTAGCCAAGAAAAGCAAAATAATTGGCCTTTAGGAAGCCTGTCCAGGTCCTGCTGAACGGCAGGATGGCCTTCTGCTGTGTCAGCCACTCCTCCCAGTTGGGTACCATCAGCAAACTGGCTGAGGGCACGCTCTGTCCCTCCATCTAGGTCATTGATGAGTATGTTGAACAGGACAGGACCCACTACTGACCCCTGGGGGACACCACCAGCCACAGGCCTCCAACTGGACACGTGTCCCAGAGCTGTGACTTCAGGCCATCCTACTCGAGAAGGAAATAATGACGAGAGCAGCCCTGCACCTCACTTATTGCAATTGCTCCAACTCAGCAGGGCAACAACAGGACACCACTGCAGCATCCAGCACCTCCTTAGTGGTTTTCTGTAAGAAAAAAGCTGAGTCTGGCCCACCAGCACCACAAAAAACTCACGCTAAGGAGTTAACGAAGAAGAAAAAGCGAGTTCCAGCTCTGGTTATGGTGGTTAGAAAGTGAACAACAGGAGCAGCCAGAGGCACAGCAGTTGGAGAAAGTTCCTCTCTCTCAGTGGTTTAGAAAGCACAGGATAGATGAAATCTTGAAACAAAAAACTACCAGCATTGAGCAATGTCTTTATGGGCTAAGACCCAGCAGGCTCAGGGACAGCCCTGATCTCCAGCGTCTGCGCCACCGTGGGGGCTCCCCCAGCCCAGCCCTGGGCTGTGACCTGCGCCAAGGAAGCAGCTCCCTCTTGTTCACACAAGGTCCTGGTTTTGTAATGGGAAAAAGATGAGCCAAGCAGGACATTACCCTCCTGCCACTCCCACCCGGAGACAACAAAAGATGGAGGCTTCTCTTGGGCTATAACTTCATCTCTGAGAAAACATATCTACAGAAAAACCACTCCCAAAGGAGCCGTAAGGAAAGGTCCTTAAGGAGAACAACAGCAAACAGAAAGCACAAAGGCAATTGGGGAGCAAGGGCTGGGTCACCCTGCGGCTCCTGTCCCTGCCCAGGGACGGGGCACCTGCAGAGCAGCTGTGTCACAAGAAACTGGCACCTGCTATCTCCTGGGCTGCTTTGGAAATCCAGACCAACTGACAGCCCAAACACTTCCTTTGGGATGTTGCGATAAGGACCTGCTGGCTGGTCCAGGATGCCTCGTTCATGCCGAGCTCCCCAGCTCTGCCCAGGAGCCCCAGCTCCTCCCCATCAGGGTGTCTGAGCACCCAGCAGCTGGTGGGTCGTATTGTGAGACTCCAGTATGGAGCTTTGGTGAAAATCTGGCCAGTGCCTGTGGCAGGACCCGGGTGCCCGAGCCCCAGTGTGAAGAAGTCACTGGGACTGGTTGTTCCACAACCCTGTGGGGCTCCTGTGGGTGCTGATGGGCCGGGTCCATGTCAGGAACTGCCCTGCCCACAGCCCGGCCACACCGGGCATTGCTCAACCCCGTGGGGGCTGTGAGCAGCCGGTACCAGGTGGAGGAGGCACCATGCTGGCACCCAGCTGACGTGCACTGGCATCAGGGCCTGGGGCAGGAGCCCGTGTGGCCGGGCTGTGGCTCTGAGCTCCTGCAGGAGATAGGATCTTGTGGCAGAGCTGCTTTAGAAGCAGCACAGGAGGAGCTGCCGGGTGCCTTGCCACAGAACATCGTGATGTTCCTCAGGTAGCCTTTCCTTCAGCATTAACATCTCAAACCACGGGACCAGCTACTTACTGTCACCCGCTTTCCTTCGACACCTTTGCCTTCTGTGCAGGGATTATGGGTCGTTGGCACCAAGGGCTCCCCATGCCCTGCTGTAGCTGGTTCTTAGGAGCATGGCTGGAGGCAGGAGCTCAGGCTATGTTTCATCCACACCCTTGGAGCAGATGTCTTCAGCTCCAGCTGGGAACAAACAGCTGGAACAGGCAGAAGTTTAAAAATCAAGTTCTGCCACTGTACAGATATTTTCGGCAATGAAAATAAACAAAGACATGGAAGTAACATGCTTCCTCCTGCTACTCTGCTTCCTAGGAGGAGACAGGCTGTAGGAGAGCAGAGGACCTGTGCAAGACCCAAGCAGGAGATGGCTCACATGAAGCTGTTTGTGTCCAGCCTTGCAGGATGCCCGGCAGACACTGCCGAGGCAGAAAATGCTGCCCAGCAGTGGTCCCTGGGGGAGAGGAGAGCCAGGGCCCCTCTCCCACACACCACCCTTAACCCCTGCTCTGCTGGCTGGGGACTGTGTGGTGCCTCTGGCATTACCACATCCAAACGCTGCTCATGTTTCTCCTCCTCTCCCCACCAGAAGGCAGCAGGACTGGCAGCACCTTCCCAGTGAGCCCAGGGAGGGGGAGAGTTACCTGCCCCTGCAGGGGAGACACCGGGCACATTGGGCACATCCAATTTACCTCCTCCTTCCTCTGCCAGGAGGGGTCTCAAAGCAAAGCCGAGATTGCCAGGGAACCAGATTCTGTTGTTAAAGCCTGGATAGATCCCACCAGGATTTGAACTCGTGGTTCTTTGGCTGTCAAAGCTGAAAAGTGCCAATTCCATTAAAGCTGCATCTCCAGCGAGTGCTAGCAACACTTCAAAACCCCAAGCACTGGTGCATTTACTGGCATTACTGGTGCCTATAGCAACAGCAAAGGTGACGTTGGTGTACCCAGGCAAGAGAGGAAAGACACAGTTGGTGTGCAAAGCCTCTAACCACTCCTGTAACCCACGAAAGAATGAGGGGATGGCCAGGACAGAATGTGCACACTGCAGGGCATAAACAGAGGCGTTGCTTCCAGCAGCCTCAGAAGATGTGTTGTATCTCCAGGGTGTGTACTTATTTTTAACTCCAGCTACAAGGCCGCTATTTTTTAATGATAAATGTTCAAGTCACATTTATAGAGAGAAGAAAGCAGCAGCAAACTGTTGAGGAGCTCTGTGTGTTTGTGCAGCCAACAGCGACACAGCGAGCTGCTGCCTGCCCTGGGGGTCCACAGATCCTCCCGGGGTTAACTCTGCTTTAAACTGCACAGTAAATACTCCTCCCCTCCTCTGCAGAGCCCCTAGTAATTATGCAAGGGGTGAAAGACACCGTGGTACTCGGGTGGCTATGGCTTGCCTCCCTGCAGAAGTGAATTAGCCTTCCCCTTTGTTTTGGGAAAATTCAGGGAATTACAGAAAAGCAGTAACAATACATTGAAATTTTGGCTAGCAAGTGCTATAGCCCAGTCTAGCTGGAGAGTTAAAAAGGGAATCAATTCTGGGCATTTTCTGGATGCTGCAGTGATCATAGTGCTGATTTTACTGCTAACAGAAACCTGCCAGACCCCTGCACAGACACATGGCCACTGGCTCACCTCACCCATCCCCATCAGGAGGACACTTCCTGAACATCACCTGGGTAACACAGATTTCCATGTCCTCTGCCTGGTGCCCTCAGCCAGCTGAGTCCCAGCCTGAGCAGCACTGCAGGGGACCTGGCAGACCCTTTAAGGCAGCAGAGCACAAGTGTGGGTCACCACTGTCCCACAGCAGTCTTTTTTCCTGCTGTATCATTATTACTTTATTTTTCTTGACTGCATTATATCGTAACTTGAACTTACGTTTAATAAAACCTTAAAAAGACTTCTTAAAGACCTTTACAGCAGCCCAGAGGGACAGAAAAGGGGGATTGTACCTGGGCAGATGGGCACAAATACAGGAACTCGTAGGATAGGAATTGGAAACACTCAACTAACGTGACAAACTGCTCTGCAGGTGAGTTTGGGAGTGAACGCACAGCCCAGTGCAGGGACCACAGCTTTTGTTCTCCTCATCAAATATCACCATGGATCGTCAGGACCACTGTCCCACCTTACTATCACTTGTTCTGGGCCAATGACACTCACAACTGACGAGACAGCAAGTTCAGACACAAATTCCTATTTGAAATTATTAATTCCATAAGAGACTCCAAATGAAATGGCTGCAGCACCTCTGAGTACTGGGAAGCTTGCCCCACAAGGGATGATGCCAAGTTTGAGCCACTCATCGTTTATACACTGGCCAACACTCATACTACAATGTACAAAAAAAGGGACACAAAATGTACCAGAAGTAAACTGACATACTGTATTTATTGCACAAATTTCCCCTAAAATTGGGAATGGTTATTATAATACAAGTGCACATCTTGGGAAATATATACAAAAACAGAAGAGATAACAAGTATGTACATTTTACCCAGCATTTTACAAGTACCACCATCTAAATAATTTAGAGAAAGCAAAAAATTGTCATAAAACATCTATAACAACTAATAGGGAAAACATACGCAAGTGTAAAATCCTTTCTTTTAAATAGTTTTTGTTCTTAGCAGCCCAGAGTTTGCCAATTGCAACAGAAACAAATTTGCTAACTGGTGTGCCTAGTACGCTTAGTTTTCAGCCAGAAAATTAAGACATGTTAATGGAGATTGGTAATAGTGGAAAAAAAAGAAATCAACGTTAGTTTTCTATTCACATAAAACAAATCACGGTATACTTTTAAAAAGTTGATGCTATAGTCCTGTAAAAGATCCCTTTTTGTATTATTTAACAAACAGACATACGTACCACATTGCTCGTGTACCCTAAAAGTTAACTTACAGAAAAACTTCCCATCACAGGAGGGTTTTGGTTGTGTTTTGACCCCAATGCTGCTCAGAGGGTGCCCCCAATACTGCTCTGCAGAGACTGGAGCCAGCAGGACACGAGGGAGCTGTGTCTGTGGCTGCTTCATCTGGGACTGACCGAACACATCGATAGACATTAACGGGTTGTGTTTGGCAGAAGAGAGCAGAGAAGGATGCTGCCCAACAACCACCTTTTTCTCCTTCTCAAGTTAATACTAATTTCAAGCTGGGCAAGGGCCTCTCTCGAGTCAAATCCATTTTAAAGCAATACCCACAATTCACCCACTAATGGTTAAATGGAGGAGAACACAGTGTTTTCCTGTAAGGATGCGTTATAAGCACAGTCCTGGGAGGTGCCAGGATTAGGGTGCGGCACTCCCCGGCTCTTTGGGCACATCCTATGGGTGAACCCTGGCAAGGAACCTCCCTGGAGGAGAGGGCAGGAGCACGTCCTCGGGGTTCCTCAGCCCCCGGCAGCACAAACAGCATCAGGTTACAACTGCAAATCTGTGTACAATGTTCAGAGCCATAACTATTGGCTATACAACGTATCGTAGCAAAGAGTTAATGATTCATATTCCGAGCTCAATCCTATATTTCATTAAAAATGTGTTTACACGACTGGGCTCCTACGTTTTGTACTCATTCCAGAAGCCAGATGTAATACAATTTTGTGGTGAAGAAAGGACGTTTGAAGAACAGGGGAGAAACACCCTCAGGTCACACATTAAACACAAGTTTCTTCCCTGCAGCAGTCAGCGTTAGATTTTATATACAAGAGTTTCAAACGACACTGCCGATATTAACGCTTGGTTTACTTACTAAGGCAGACTCAGTCCTGCGTGGAAAGGGCTGTGGGTTTGCCATGGAGATCTTCCCTGGAACAGAGTCTTTAAGTTACAGATTTTAAATATTACTGAAAAAAACCCACTCTGGGTGAAACCCTGGCCCTAGCAAAGGAAGGGAGGAGAGTTTTGTCGTTGGCAGCGATGAGGCAGGGATCTCTCTTATTGTTTTCAAGTTTATCAAACGGTTAAAATAGATTTGTATTTAAAATAACTCTGCAAACAACAATAGCAGGCGTGCTGTACTATTGAAAAGATGATTACAGAATGACATATTTATAGAACTGTTTATGGAGTTTAGCGACCGAGTGAACACGCATCTCCTGCTTCTGTGGATAACCCATGGATTTCAATACACCGCACGTAATCAATGGAAACAGAACCTAAAAATCAACAACATTAATTGGCTGCTAGGACAAATATGCAAAGAAAAGCCTATGATGAAGTGTCCAGTTAAACTGAGGTAGTAGAGCCTTTGAAAACATAATCCACCTACCACTGTATATTTACATTACTTACACCAGGTTGGGTCCATCAGCTATTCGTGCAACTATTGTATATACAAGGACAAAACAGTGATGGCTGAGTAGAGGAGAAATGCTGAGAATAAAATAAACAACATTTCCTGCTGGTAATTACACAAGTGAGTAGAAAAGGGGTTAGAGTCATTTGCATCAAGGGTGCATTTGTCAAAAAATAATTTTGATATTACTATCCTATGGTGTAATCAATGTTCATTTTTTGTAGAATGCTTTTAAAAAAATGTATCAATTCGTTACCTGAGCAATTATGGGTATTAAGTCTATTTCTTTTCTTTTTCCCCAATGCTTTGGTACAATTATTTCTAGTTCATTATTTCAATAGCTGACTGACTGCTGTAAAAAGAACATGGTGTTGCAAGAACATTGTAGACCATAAAAAAGTTAGAGGTAATAGTCACGTCACCCTGGGGACACCACGGGGAAATTTCAGCCAACGGTCTCTTGAGATTTTGTTTTAACATTTTGATTACGTTGTGGAAGAAGAGCATCACTTAGTATAAAGCAACATTTAAACATTATAAACACTTAATACTGGTTACAATATCTGCCCAAGAAAGAGGAGAATCTCCATCGCTGGTTTGTCTGTTGGCCTCTTCCTCCCTCCTCCCTGTCCCCCGCTATTCCCTCTCCCTGGGAGAAAGATCATAAATAAATTCTGGAGCTGAGTGTCATTAATAAGCTTTTTACAAAACCAACCAACCCACCCCAACCCTTGTTCTTCCTCTGGGAAGTATCCAGAATTTGACCATGACATGAAAAAGTAGAAGTTGTTTACAAATCATCGCAGCTTGAGAATCACAGATCTTAACGAGATCCTAATCAGTGGAAGCCAGTCTGAAGGCAGCTGCTGCATTCTCCTGTGAAGTTTAATTGGCGACAGCATCATCTGTTTCCCAAAGCAGTTCCTCCTCACGTTCCCCAGTATAAATTACAGTTAGCCACTGTGGCAGAAACTGATAAAAAAACGCAGATCTTCAGCTTCTCCTAAAATCGTCACTTTTTTTGTGGCTGAAATCTCGGGCTTACTCGTTTTTCTTTTTTCCTTTCTTTATCCTTTTTTATAAACGACCAAGTAGGAGTGGAAAAGTCTCCAACTGTTTGCATAATGTGCAGTCATACATGGAGGTGCTGCAGCTCAACCAGCAGTTTGTTTTAATTGTTCCAAAGAGAAAGGAGCCAGAACAAGTTGTCTTCCACTTTATTTCCAGGGGGGGGGAAAAAAGTCAACGTCTGTGGCCTCTGGCATTTTAAAGTAGTATCTGCGCAACGTACGGGGAGTGAGTGCTCGCTACAGCTGCCAGCAAAGGGAGGTCACTGGATTCAATCCTAGAAGGAAGCAGAAGAGTCACATTTAGCCTAACCCAGAACGTGGCTGGGCTGAACACACGCGTTAGGACCCACATTGCCTGCTCAAGCCTGAGTGTCTGTGCTCAGGCCATGCACACAGCTCCCAGGGGCAGGGCATTCTTCAAGGAAAACCAGAGGCAGCTGCACTCCCCTCCTAAGGCAGCACTGCCAGCTGGGCTCCACGCTCCAGCCACCGGCTTGGCTCCAGCATCCCCTTCAGACGTGTGGATGAGTGACAGCTCCAACACTCTCAGCGCTGCCCCAGCTCCTACCTGACTGCTTGGGGCTTTTTTCACAAAGCCAATGAACTGGTGAGACAGCAGATGGAGGAAGGAAAAACAGCAGATGCCTTCCTACCCTCAGAGTAAAGGGAGCAATGGTTGGGGGATGAAGCTCAGGAGCAGAGGAGGCGGCTGAACTGCTTCTGCAGCTCCCAAGGAAGCCCTGGCACCATGCTGCAGCTCACCCCGCTGCAGCTGCTCCCCCATCTCCACCTCCACACGTGCTCCGTGTGCCTCCTCCTCACCCTGTACTCCTCTGCATGAAACTATATTCAGAGCCTTCCTATAAACACCCCTTAAATAGCTTCTCTGTGTGTGCCCCACACCCCCAGAGAGGTATTATGTGCCTTACATGACACAGAGTGTTTACTGCCATGTAGGGAAAGTCAACCTGGAGGAATCAGGTGCCCCACATTGTTCAGTGCTGACTGACCAACTAAGGAAGGAGCATGATAAGCTCTGGAGTGCTGAGCTCATCTTCCTGCTTGCAGGGCAGAGAGAAAGGCTGGGGGATCCTTGGGATCAGCTAATGGCTAAGGAGGAGCCTGCAGCCACGGGTGATTTATGCCACACTACGGTTCCAGTCCCATTTAGGAATCCATTCCACTGGGCTTAGAACATGCCCAGGCAGAGGATCTGGCACCAGGAACCCCAGGGCAGCACCACCGTGAGGAAGCTGTGATCGTACCCCAGCACCACGCCCAGCTCCTTGACGTGAACTCTCATCTGGCCCTTGAGATACTCGGACAGCATCTTGCTTTTGAAATACAGCTCCTGCAGCCGATCCTCCAGGTGCATGACACACTAGAAAGCAAAGGGAGTTGTGTCAGGGACAAGACAGCACCGTACCCAGCCTCAGAGCAAAGCAGCACAGACCCCATACACCTATTGCCTCTCCCGTGGCCGTGTCTAGGTGAATAATTAGGAAGATATTCACTGGCAAGCCTCACTTTTGAGCAGAAGCCTTTGACTGCATGTTAAATCAGAATTAATGAGACAGCTGTCTCGCTCACAGAGCAGCATTTAAATGGGCAGCTCAAACAGCTACACCAGGGGATGCAGCATTGGCTACTGGAATTGTGGCTGCAGATAAATAAACGAGGCAGCACCTTACAGCCTCTTTAACCCACCAAGTGAAAGGATGCTTTGAAAACCATCACCCTCTCCCTCCTGCCATTCATACTTACAAAGTTTGGAGATAAATTATGCTTGTACAGCTGAAGAGTGGAATGAAGCAGGTTGGAGACGAGACTTGAGACTAACACTTCTTTTCCCAGCTTGTTGTCAATCATCCGTCTCTGGCTACTGGCCACTTGCACTGTCCATTTGTCTGTGTCTGCAATAATGCAGACGGCTTCTGCAATTGGCTCGTCCAGAACAGGGTGCTAGAAACAGACAGTGAACAGCAAAACCCTGAGAATGACAAATGACAAGAGTCTCTTCACAAAACATCACCATCCTGGATAGCAGGGATGGCGTCCCAGACACTGCTTCATCTGAAATACAGTCCCATGTGCTAGGAACTGCTCTCCACCTATTAAAAACAGAGCCTTATCACAAGCGAGGCAGTCTAAGGACAGGCACCACCTTGCCTTTTATTCCAGGCTTAGAAGTGTGTCACTGGCTGACAATTAAACCTTTTGATATTTCATATCGAGATTTCTGACATATCTAAAATATATTTTAAACCCCTAAAAAGTGAAAGCACTGAAATCCCAACTCGCTGTTCAACACAGCAGTGCTAAGGAGGCCGTTCTCATTCCAGTTGTCACTGGTTTCCCTCTGTGGGAGGGCCAGCAGAGGGAGTCAGGAACCAAGCCTGCGCCCAGCTCCTCCACTCCTTCCAAGTAGCATTTCACCCCTCGGAAGCCATGGAGGCTTTAAAAAGGGAATATTTGGAACCCCACTGTCTGTCCCCAGCACATTGTTTGGGCTGGCCTGTTAGGAAGCATCCCTTCCCAAGGAGTCCCGCAGGGACTTGATGCAGGGCTGGGATGCAGTTATTATTTTATTTGAAGATAAGCACATAAAATCTCGCTCGGTCCCTTCGTATCCTCTCTGTCTTTGACTCTGCAGCTGAAGTTTAAGTCTGCCGACAGACACGCTGCTATCAGGCTGTACTCCAGGTACACCAGCTTCACAGCAGCAGCTCCCTCACTTCACAAATGGCTTAAACATCTGCTCTAACACACAACAGCTTCAAACAGGAACAGCCACACAGGGAGTGAAAACTGCCCCCTCGGCAGGGCTGGGCACAAGGAAAGGGGACAGGAGGGAAGGAGGGAGCAAAGGGAGCTTCTGCACAACCACTGCAGTGAGACTGCGTGCCCAGGAGGAGATGCACAGCAACCTCAGCGTTTGGGTTGTTTAACACCATCCCACGCCGTGGGCATGCAGCCATCAGCAGGCTGCCATGCTGCAGGAGATGATGATTCCTCTGTGGCTTAGCACAGAGATCCTCACAGGCACAAGCCTCTCAGGTGGCTTCAGTGGGAGCCCAAGTTTCTGTGATCCAGATTTGCAGTGAAATAACCACGTTTTCCAGATACATTAATTCAGAGAGGAGAAAAAAATTGGTGACTTGGGACCAGGGAAATCTGAAGAGAGCTGCAACAGTAAATATTTCCACTTCCAGCAGGTTTGTACATTCAGAAACATTTGCCTTCCCCTACTGTGACAAATACATTTACCAAATATAGCTTAATTACCTGCACAGCATGAGACAAATCTGATACCAAACAGTGCCTCAGCTTTTCATCACTTCCTATTCCTTGCAACACAAAGTCAGGGACATAAGATGAACAGTAGCCGCCTAGTAGGGATCTTCCAAAATTGGCAATACTGGGTTGGACAGAGTTCACTTCAACTAATTTTGACCTGCAAGAAAGGTGTATCAAAGAGATGGACAACAGTAAACACCAAATTCAGCTTACGGAGAGGTTGCATTCTCACATCTCCCTTCTAACTCCCACTCAAGCCCTTTTTAAGAAGAAAGTTTGAAGTCAGCTTTTGCAGTCAGACCATTGTGGAAGGAAAGGACATGAGCCAGGATCGCAACGCACAATTAATATTTTTTTCCAGACCACTGCTCCCTCTCTATTCTTTTAGAACCAGCAAGCTCAAGAGACACTTTTCCAACCACTGATGCCAAGTTAGGCTGCATTCCTCCAAACATGTGACATGAGATCGCATCTTTTTTAGGCTCGATTACTGCTGAACAGGACTTACCCAGGAAAAGGAATCTCATATTCTTCTGCCCAGTCCTCTTGCTCTCCTCCATAATAATTACCACTTGGTCTGGTTAGCTCGTGACCTGTATCTTCACTCTCACTGTCACCCAGGGCACTATCTGAGCTCTCATTTCTTGGAATGTCCCAATCAATTCCCGGGGCGACTTTTTTCTCTACGCTTTCTCTGTCCCCATGGGGGACGCGAATAGAGATTTTCTCTCTTTGGTCCTGCTCATTAAAGCAGTTTTTGTAGGTCTCCTGTCGAACAGAGTCCATGAATTTACAAAATTCACTAGGTGGTTTGCTAGTCTTTGTACACAGCTTTTTAGAAAATTCTAAACTACTGTTGTGAGCAAGGTCTGTGGCTGCTTGCCCTGGAATATCATCAATAGTCCGGGTTTCAATTGAACTGTCATCAGTAAAATATTCGTCAAACAGACTCATGCTCTCAGCATTGTAGGGGTTTGGATTCCAGCTCTGATGCTCGCTAGCAACTTGAGGAAAGGGTTCAGCTGTCCCACAGTCTCTATTTTGGTCCTCAACAGTTTGTTTAGCTTCACAGTTCTGATCAGCAGACACTCCTTCCTCCGTGGCTGGCGGGCTGTGATGCCTAGCAATTTGTTCCACTACTGCCTGGCTTCTGAGTTCGATGTCTGAATCCGGTGACATGGAATCTCCAATGAGGAAAGTCACCTTTGTCTGAGCTTCCGCAGCACTACAGGGGAACACATCGCAGAAGAGCTTATCTGGTGGCTTCTTCTCCACAGCGATACCAGGTGACTTTGTCCCACCGACCACCTGGTTGCCTGATTCCAGAGACTCTTCATTCCTCCACACGTTTGCTGTTGGCTCCAAACCTGAGTCGGTCACTACACGTTTTTCTGGTGTAGCTGACCCTGTGCACACCACAGTCTCTAGTTTTGCGTCCAGGCAGGGTCTTGGTTGCTTAACATCACCAGCATCTTCCTGGCAATCGTCAGGAACAATAGTTCTGTTCTCATCTGAAGAAGATTCCAGCTCTACCTTAGGAGTGCTTTGAGCATCTTCTCTCTCTTGCTGTGAAACACCTTCTATGTTTTGTGCAAGGGAGATGGGACATTTGCAATATTTACAGCTACAGTTAGGAGTTCTCGTTTCTTCAGACTCCGTTGGCAGCAAGTTGCCCCTGTTCTTGTGCATTGTGACAAGCACATACTCAGATTCTTCTACTTCTCCTTTCTCCAGTGTGGTCGTTATAACAGTTCCGGGCATGACGATGGCTTCATCTTCCCCATTTTCTAGAAGATGTGTCTCTTGAAGTTCAGAGCATCTGATGAAGTAAGTAAGGAAATAAAGCAACCTCTGTACCAGGTCATGCCTTTTGCCAACCACAACCGTTTTTGCTAATCTCACAGGTGATCCAATAGCCCCATACAGGTCACCTAGAACAGGAAATAAAGCAGATCATTATTTTGCATCTTTAAAATAAATTATTCTTCTAACAGGCAATTGTTTGGGCCAGTTTGCAAAGGCCAGGTCTGCACCAGAAAAATACCAAAGCAGAAGAGTGAGGACAGCTATGCCAGCATTTTGTTTTCAATACAGAGAATCCCAAAGATGCTGCTGGTATCGCATGTAAGGTGACACGCTGGTCAGGGTGACATCTGATCTCACATATTAGGGAGCATTCGTACCACCTAACTTCAGTCGCTAGCTTTGGAGGCTTGTCTCCTGGGTTCCTTATATAGCCATGGGACAGGGGAGGCAGATAGTCTGGAAACTGGGCTGAACTTTTACCCACCAAGAGAAAGTTGTAAGAAGAAACAAATCTTCACCAAGAACGAGGGCAAAAAGGGACAGTGGTGGGTGCGTAGTTGAAGCCAACCTCTTCCCTCACCCTGAACTCTACCATGGGTTGTTTTGACCGCACTCCAAATTCACCTGGGGAAGTGCCTGTGCATGGGTTGTTTGTGAATGCAGGGATCAGGGGACGAGGGATCCAAGAGGCCTCGAAGGCAAACCTAACCCCAGTGGATCCCTGGAGTGCCATGAGCTCTGAAATCAAGTCTTGCCAACTCCCTGGCCATTCCTGCCTAGACCAGAATAGCACAACCTCACAAAACTTTCCTTTCCCTTCCCCAGCCAAATTCCATGAGAGCTTGCATGCACAGCAGGACAATCTGACCAGAGAGTAGGAAGCTCATCTCCTCTTCTCTACTCAGCAATTAGTAGACAGTGTGAGTAGCTACTCAATCAGCTAGGCTTTGAGCCCCCACCCAGGGGGTTGCCAGCCATCATTTCTGTGCTGTGCTGCTCCTTTGCCTGCTGTATTGAGAGTATGTTAATTTTTTATCAAAAGCTGGATTTCCTTGATTTGCTCTTTCCAGAACAAAGTCTTATTGATAGCAGCATGCCAAAAAATAAACATTTATTTTCCTTATAGAGGGAAGACCAGGGGAGGACTGGAATTCTCCACCACCATAAGGGCAGCTGACCTGAAGAGACCTGCCACAGATGACTAAAGAGGGCTTTGCCATTCTATAATTGATATTTTAAGAAATTACAGCACATATAAAAAAATACAGCGACCACCTCTAAGTGTGAGATGCACACTTTGTCTCATTTTGTATAAAAAAAGAGATTTAACTTGCAGGGGAAGTACCAAACATCCATAAAAACCACCGCGCGCATCCCCACTGGTGTAAAGCTGTTGGATGGTTCAGAGACATTCGCCACATACCGAGCTGTGCCCACAGGGGGTTGTATGGATGGGTTTTGGCCAGCATGTCCACGCTCTGGGAAGAATGCTTCTCCAAGAAGATCCTTATAGGCGGTTGGCCATTTGGCATGACGGTAGGAACCCAGGCCAGATGGTTTGTCAGGACTGCAGTCAGTAAAGCTGGTAAAAACCTGAAAGCAAAACGTTCAACATGTGGGTTTTTTTTTCCAGGTACACACTCAGGATGTCAAACCTACAGCAGTTCCATGGTCTGTACAGATCAAGGATTGCAGAAACAGCCTAACAAAGTCGGCAGAGATCACCCCCTGGGTCTTGGTTCTTTGAGGAGAGAAGTGAGGGCTGCAGCCTCCCCTCCCACCCCTACAAAGCTCTTTTTTAGAACACATTTAAAGTAAAATGAAGTATTTTAAACTTGTGGCATCTCAGTTCCTCTGTTTGGCAGTAATTATGAGACTTCCTACTTTGCAAGCTTTATATTGTAAAACGTCTCAAACCCAATTTACTTTGTTTGCTGTAAGAAAACAGTGGCATTGGGTGGCTCCTGCACTTCGAGGAAGAAATCCCAAATCCTTAAAATCTCTGATTATTGATGAGAAGGAAGGCTGTTGCTGCCAAACCTGTAAATATCCGAGTGCTGTGTTCTTTCATACAGCTGTTATGCAATTTAAGCACAGGTGGCTGCTCCTTCTCAAAAATAAAAGCCCCCAGAGTTCTCTAATGCCACCAACAGAAGAAGGGAGCTCAGCCAGAAGGAGTAAGGCAAAAAACTTACACAAGTAAGGCAAAAAAACCCTTCTGAAAAATGTGAACTATCTGATTTATTTTAACAACAGAGCATGGTTTCTGCTCTGTGGAGGGAAGACTTTCCTTCCCAGTCCCTTTCGCAGCAGGAGGAGTGTGCAGAAGCCCAGCCCAGGAGCCTCCTGCATGCCGACAGATGGTGCTGGTGGCCACTGTGGTGCTCAGGGAGGAAAACACTCTGAGCCTCAAAATAAAGCTACTTGAACAAGCATCAGGAACCCCACAGTTTAAATTTAGCCCCACTTCCTGACTGGAGACAGCTAAAAGAGCAAGAGAGATTTAAACCTGGATTGAAAAGGATGTGGGGGTTGATTTTCCTCTTGCTTCCATCAATCTTATTGTATTTGAAGTAAAACAAATAAACAAACCCAAACAAATGACCACTTAAACATAACTAAGATGTGCAGGGCTCAGAATGGCAGGGACCAAAGGGGCTGATCCCAGGAAAAAAGCTTCCACTGCAGTGGGAACTGACTTTCAGAAAATACATCAGAACCCCTCATGACTCCTGGCCGTTTCTCCCATTGCACTGGGGCAGGAGAAGCTGGACCACGCTGACCACTGCCACCCTCCCACCAGGGGAGAGAAAAGGTGACAAAGCTGGTGGCAAAGGGAAGAAGGGGAGCAGCAGCCCCCTCCCAGCCCTGCACAGAGCAGTTTCCCCAGAGCTAACAGCTGGTCTTTCAATACCATTCCCACTCACACTTCACATGTTTGTGCTCATTTTAGGATTTCGGTGGAGCCAAATGCTTTAAAAACTTCCCCTATTCATGCCCTGGGGAAAGAGGATGAAGTGTTGACAAACGAGTAAATTTATCAGACTCCCCAGAGTTTATCAAGAACATTTTCCTTCTCAATTTTTAACAACTGCTCACGGCTCTGTCCCGAGGGCAGAAAGGTGAGTACTAATGAAGCACACGATTTCTTCAGTGGCATCTTACAGAAGTGGGGTTTAAGAGCAATTTGCGGTCAGACAGCATTACAGAGACAGCTCTGACTGAACGTCTAACCTGGCTCATCATATGATAACTGATTTTGAAAGGCAGATTAATGCATTTCATAAGGTATGTTCATCCCCTTCCAGACATACACACCCATCACGCGCTTCCTATGGACATGTTTCAAATGTTCAGCCTCTACCAAGATTTAGAGGACTGTGGGGAAGCAGGGATTTAATCAGATACTTTCTTATTAGTTCTTCTTTTGTTTTAGAAATGAGATATTTATGTACCATCTTTTGATTCTTTAATTACCCAAATCTTAAAAACTGATTCAAAAATTGATTTGAAATACAAACTCATGTGCAATTTAAAAACTAAAATCCACCATACTGATTTTTAGAAGCATTTTCCATCAAGAAAGTGAATTCCTTCATGAAGCGATGGCAAAGCTGGTTCTTCTCTGGTGTCCCTGACATCATAGTCAGCCAGACAGGCTCCCCAATCCGTGGCATCGTGTAGAGATTGCAGATAGTTGTTCTGGAAAACAAAACCAAAAAATCCATAAGAATAAACAAAAAAACCTAAAAGGCAGAGATCCCAACTCTGCAGAATTTACTGCAATTTAGTTCCAGCTGGCATTTCTATCAGAAACAAAGGATTTCCCATCAACCATTACCCAAACCATGTTCATTAAATAGTGTGAATTCACCCTTCCACCCTGGGGAGTTAAGCCCTGCAAGTTCTTAGCTCATCTGCCCTAACTGATCCCAAACACAGGAACATTCACTGTCAGAAGCCAAGGGCTGCTCTGTTCTGAATGGAGAAGAAATGAATGATTTGTTGTTGTTGCTGTTATCTCCCTGCTTTCTCTCCATTTCATTCAAAACGTAAATCCTCCATGGTTCTGACTGATTTATGACCAGGGCAAGTTCGTGTGGATCCGATTTAACTTCCTCCTTGCTGTAAAAAAAATGGTGTATCTCCAGGTCAAACCCACCAAAGTGCAGATTTGTAGGGCAGGGGACCAGGTTACTTCTTTAGCTTTAAATACAGTGCATGAAAGTCAAAGCTACCCCACGGTTTCAGGGATCACAAACCTACCCACATCCTTTTCGACTCTACAGACAACAGTGAATGTATGATTAAACCCACTCAGATTACTGTTAAACTCCTCTTAAAATCTAAATTAAATTACAGTTTTAGGTACAATGCCTATGTTATGGCAGTATGGGAACCTGTATTTTCATCACAGTAAAAACGTAAGCCTGAAAAAACCCAAACCAGTGAAGGAAGTGGCTGATCAGTCCAGGTTCCTCCCCACCTAATGCACTGCTTTTTCTAGAAGAGATCTTTCTGCTTCGTAAGACAAAGATTAACTTTATCCCGTTATCCCTAGTACCAGCCCTGGTTTATAGAGATCTTCTCTGGATATGTTGGTCTAAAAAATTTGCAGACACTTCCCGAAGTGAAGCAATGGCTGTGCACGTCAGGCAGGCGAGCGCTCGAGCAGCAGCTGCCAAATCCTCCCTGGTTCAGTGTTTAAAGTGTAACTCCCCAGGAAGCAGGAGCCCGGCACGTCAGCAGGGAGCAGACACAGTGCTGGGACAGGGGCACTTGGGAGGAAGGGTTTATTGCCTGGTTATTCTGCAGAGAAGAAAGCAGCTGTACAGTGACAAGACCCCCAGAGCAGCCAAGGTGGCTACGGCCGTGCCAAAGCCACTGGGACTGCTCAAGGAGAACGGGGGTGAGGGGGGCAGTGGCATCTTCTGCCTTGTTTTTTACACCAGTTCTCATGGAATACAAAATCCATCCGTGTGCTCACAACAGTCCAAACCAACCCTGTCCTCCTCAGGGGCTGGATTTCCAGACACTCCACTGCCACAGGCACGATGGGAAAGCCAGGAGACAGTCAATGGGCTGGAGAGGAGGAAAGCCAAGTCACCTCTGTGCTTCCTGGAGCCATGGCACTCCCGGGGCTCCCTGTCTGTCGGGGCTGCTCTGCCTGACCCTCTGCTGCTGGTCCTCACCTGGGAGGGGAGCACGGTCCCATTACAGACCTGGGCACGACAGTCCTGCCGTGGGGACACTGGCACCACGGGGGAACCGGGGGCTCTCTGGCAGGGCAGCGCTCCAGGGGCACTGGGATTTCATGGCTGGGCAGCAGTGAGCTGGGACTGGGGGTGGGATTATTAAGGTAAAGCTTTCTGTTCACAGCCCATTAACTGGGGGGGGATATTAAAGAGGCCCAAAGAAAGGGAGAAACCCCAAGTTCAGGGGCTGCAGAGCTCGATGAGTTTCAGAGCTGGTAACAAGTATTGAAAGTCACACCCCCAGACACAGCTGACCTGAGAAGCTGAAGATAAACTGCACAACTTAATGTAAAATACAGCTTATTTCTCCCTCATATGCAAACCAACCCGAGCCACACCTCTCACAGCTCGGTTGTTTTGGAAGGAAAAGAAAAAAAGAAAAAAGAAAGTACTTCTATACTAAACCCAACATATTAAAATATTTGTTTTCGTTGAAAAGATAGACCGAGTCTTGTGATTCGTTATTTACTATTCTGGTAACCCTGGCTGCATCTGCAGCTGATAGTGTTTCCTCGGAGAGCGATCAGATTGCCCTGGCTGGTGGCCAGCAGGCATGTGACTGCAGCACAGGGAACCTCCGTGCCAGCGCCAGCAGCGGCACAGAAACCAAGGGCAAGGATTAACTGCTTCCCAGCTTCCCAGCTCCACGGAACGCTCGGCTCCCACTCAGCACGGAACAAAAACAAAACCAAAAAATAAACCAAAAGAATTAAAACACAAAAAAAATAATTAGAAAAAAATCACCACAGCCACCAGCCCAAAATACTCCAGGGAAGTGAACCAGATTTAAAAAATAACTAACCATTAAAAAAAAAATCAAATTGACCCCCCCGGCCACCTGCAGCAAGCAGCCCCCTCCCCTCCCCTCTACTCGCCACCCTCCAACTCTGCTCGCCACCCTCCTGCACAGCAGCACCAAGGGAAAGTTCAGGCAATGGGAGGCTCTGTTCTTGTGAGGGCTCCAGGATGGTTTGTATTTGGAAATGCTGCTGGGAGGCTGAATGCCAGCCTGGAGCTCACAGGCATCTCAGCACCAGCAGGGGCTGGGGGGGGCTCCTCAGGAAACAACTTAACATCAAACAGCAGCTTGAGACCAAACAAAGCACAGCCTGGGCAAAGGAAAATGAGAGCAGAACCCCCCTGCAAGGCCACTGTGGTGCTTTGCTCTGCGGGCACAGATGGCACCGAGGGGAGCAGGGGAACCCCTCCTGCCTCACCCTCACCCAGCACTCGCCAACAACCCGGCCGTTGGTTTTAGCACCAGTCCAGGACGTCCTGCCCCAGAGCTGCACAAACCAAAGGAGCCCGATGGCTCCTCCTGGACAAGGGCATCCCTGCGAGCCCCCTTCTTCCCAAGGGAAATAAAGGCCCCCGACGGCAGTGCCGTGCCTGCAAGAGCCACGCTGCTCCTCCAGAGTCACCATGCAATGGCAGGGCTGAGCATCTCTTCAGGGGTTGTTTCAGAAAAGAACAAACATCAGTGGTTTATAAAACTTATTTTGCACACGTTTGCTCCCTACCCTTGCTCTTTCCTTCCAGAGATGGTTTTTCCTTTTAAAGGAAAAATAAACCCAAGGCAATAATTGCTGCAGTGAGTGTGGGAGCGGGGCTCCCCGCGGCCCCCCCACACGCCAGGCTGAGCACAACACCCACTCCACAGCAGCACCAGCTGCTTGGCAATTCCTGGCATAAAACAGGATCCAATTTGGCTGCCAGGAAGCAGGGAGAGGAGCTCCCCTCGGCCTCACACTCAGTGCTTCTGTGTATTTGCCACACAGGTATCAGAGGCACAATCTGCATTGCCAAAGAGCTCCGTTGGGCTCGGGGATCAGGGGGGTTGAGATGTTCCTGCAAGCACAGCAGCTTATTCCACAAGTCATGTGTCTGCCCAGTGACATGCAGAGTTGTCAGCCTCTAAGTCGAGTGCTCGCAGCTGAACCCATCAGCACTTTGGGAAATTAAAAATTGGTGTAAAGTGAATAATGCTGCAAGGGTCAGCCTGGAGCGGGGCACCAAGCTGATGGTGCACTGATCAATAGCATCAACGTGCAGGAGCAGCCTGGGCCCTTCAGAGAAGGCAGCTTTTTCCTGGGATGAGATGACACGAGCAAAGGGAACGGGGCTGTTTCACTGCTTTTTCTCCAACCCTGATAGCAGCAGATGAGTGCCTGTGAATGCCTGGCTGACCCTGCCTGCAGGCTGACCCACAGCCACAGAGGGGGGACTTTTGGGTGGCAGGTGGCTATGGTAGCACCCATCACAGTCCCTTCTCAGATCAGCACAGCACCGTGCAGCCAGTCCCCCAGGCCCCAGTGGTTTGAGGCTATTCTGATCACCACCAGCACATCAGCTGCACTTGAGAACCTCTGGAAGTTTAAAAAATTAAAAATTCTCCTTGAAAAAAAAGAAAAAAGACTGCAATGAGTTAAACCAACAGAGGATTATGCTTGAGAAACACCAACCCACTGAAGTCAGCACCCTTCTTCCCTCCAGCACAATTTGCTAAGAGGGCAGGAATCAACACAAGCCTCAGGTTCACCAAAGGACGCGGGCTCCTGACTTCCCCGTGACTCCAGCGGGAAAGCAGACGCCTGGAGAGATAATAGTGGCCTAAATGGGTTTGCTGAACCTGTGCCAAAGCATCTTTGCACCCAGCCTGCAGTATTTAAATATGCCTTTTTTTCCTTACCAGACACGTATTGCATTGCTTTGAAAAGCAAGTGGGCTCCTGCCTGTCACAGGAACCCTCTTCTTGATGGCAGCACACACTGCCACCGAGGTCCTGGGGGGCATGGGACCCTGCCTGGGCCAGGGGCTCAGACTGGTGTGCACCTCTGAGGGCTTAAAAGTGAAAAAACCAGAACTGCCAAAGTCTGCTGCCCCAGGAAATTCATTTATAGGAAATTAAACTGGATTTAATTTACCTCGTTACACTATTGCAAAGAGTAATATTTACATCACCATGGAAACCTCCGCACAGGAGTGGTGGTTGGACACCCGTGCAGGCTGCACAATGGCTGTGTCACGGGAAGGATCACATCTTGGGGAGAGCCCCAACCCTCCCCTGTCCAGTGGGATGGTACCTCCCTCCTCAGCCCAACAACAGCAGCCTTCCTCACCCCATCCCAGCTCAGCAGCACCCAGCTTCCCTCCAAGGAGGAGGAAGCTCCCAAGAGGGACCTGGGCTGTGTTCTCAGGGTTATTTTTCCTGTGTTTGACTCGGGATACACACCCCTCCCCACCACCCTGCAACTGTTTAACTTGGAAGGACAAAGGAGAACGGGCAAAGTCCACTGAACGTATCTCGAGGGGCAGTGTTTGGGGGAAATTTTGGAAGACAGCTGGGGAGGTGGTGTTAGCAGTGGAGAAAATGCAGAGAAATGGCTCTGGGTGAGAACAGGGAGAAGAAGCTGAGGAACCACCGTGGCTGCTCAGAGTTGCCGAACTTGTCTCGGCTCCCAGCAGTCACAAGCTTCATCTGCTCCCTCTCTTGGCACTGTTCATCCCATCCACCTCTCACCACAGCCCCACGTGCTCTCTCTTCCCTGCCTCCTGTCCCTACCAAACATACCCTCTGCCCTCCCTCTGCCTGGAGGTGAGGTTCTAAAACATTTTTAAAAAATTAAAAATCTACTGTGCCTTCATCCTGCAACACCACCTAACCATGGCATATGGGCAGTAAGTGGAATTGTAGAAAAATGAGTGAGCCCTCAGGATCCTTCTCTGCTCAGTAAAATACATCCTGGTGTCAGGATTTTCTTTTTACAACATCAGAGCACCATCTTCTATAATGTCATTAAAAGCAGCTCTATACTGGTTGTAAAAGGAAGCACCCTGCCACTCCCATCTGAGAGGAAATGAATCACTTGAAACAGATGGGTTGCATCCTAATTACGTGCCCATGACTTCAAACTATGGCAAGAAAATACAGTTAAATGCCAGGGATGTGCATTATTTTGTGTATTAACTGTTGAATAGAGACACCCTGCAGGTACTGGTACAATTACAGCACTGAGTACCTGTTCACACCGAGCCCCAACGGATACACCTGGCAAAATCTAACAACACAGACTACAATGCCTTGCTATCACCTATACCTTTATTGCACTGCTGCAGAAGACTTTAGGCATCATAAATTACTCATCTTGCACTAAGGAGAAGATCCTTCCAAAAGAGACTTGAATGCTTTTGAAGAAACAAGACGCAAAAGACAGGGGACAAACTGCTCACCTGAATTCATTAAGGGCATCAACAATCCTGTTATATGCCAAACTCCGCTGGCTGGCATCAGCTGATCTGCGACTCATTTTCATAGCCTTGAAAACAATCATTAAACAGATAAGTAACACAGCTACAGAAGCACAGAAAATGGAAAACAAAGTCATGTGTTTGACTTTATCTTTCGTGCAACTAGTCATGCAAATAACTTTTTTTTAAGTGATAAAACAATGGTACAAGTGCCAACTTTGGTATCTGAGGAAAGATAGGTAAGGCACATGCATGTGCAGCCTCTGCTTCTTCTGTGCTTTACATCATTCAAGGCATAAAAGGGGTCAAAGTTTGCACTGCAGTGGTGAAGTAACCACTAAGTATTTCCTAGAAGAGAGATTTGAAGCAAATCTAACCACACATTTGAAACATCAGACTTCAAAAGTTTCCTACACATCAGAATCAGGGGGTAAAATAAAGGGAAAGACAAAAAGCTCGGTATTTATTTACAGCCTGGGATAGGCTACAGAGGTTCTGACCACTAGACTGGGATACAGCTGAAGCAGGAGGTGGCCTTAACAGCACCTTTTCCCCTTGGCTGATCCAGGACTTGCTGGGAGCTCACACAGCCTGGTGACTCTTCCAGCTTTCAGCACTCCCTGTAGCTAATGCAGCACGCTCTGTCCTCACCCTGTGCTCTTGCCATTGCTAGCAGTAAGGAACATCATCAAAGTTGTTGTGGAGCAAAGCTCTTCCCTGGTGCAATTCCAATACCCAACAGCAAGCTGATACCACTTTTGTAAACCAGTAACAAGAGCTGGGAATTAAATCTGACAGGGCTGGGGGGAACATACAGCAATACAAGTGCGGCAATCAGAGGGACTGTGTTTACCTGTTCTATTGCACTCTTCAGCTTGTTCATGTGACTCTCAAACAGAGGGAAGTGTGAGAAGAAGAACTCATTGAATTTGTTGTTTTCATCTTCATCTCTTGAGAGTGAAAATATCACTCCAATCGCGATCTTTTTCTTCCTAACAATTCCTGGGCTAGGACCAGAGCTGTCATCTGACAAGTTGAAGCTTTCATCCATAGACCTTGAAGCATGAAAAAAACAGAAAGTTAATGTAATCCTCTGCTTAGAGTTGTGCTGTGGTTTCCTGTGTAATTCAATTCTTGAACATTGAACGTCAATAAACACCTTTTGTCTGCACGTGTTGCCAAATCATCACCTTTGATAACATCCACTTTGCAATTTTTTTCAAGCAACCATTAATTGATCCTTCAATCACCAAAGCTGGAACCAGATCCAAAGCCTTTGTGGGATCAGAATACGGTATCGTAGTTCTCCCACATCTCTGCCAAGACTTTGTGTTTTGAGTGGGATCTTAAGGCTTCTTATCCTCCAAAGTACAGCCTACAGGTTTACGTTTTGCTGAAGGCTCTCTCGTTAGTGCAAAAACAATGAATGCCACGAGGAACACAGATCCTAAAAAAGATCAGGCGTTGATGTGCAGCCTGACTTACACCTCTGTAAATACCCCACGGAAAGCAAGAGCAGATGTACATAGGCGAGAGCAGAATCGAGCTGACAATGGTGGAGAATTCGTGGGCAGCAAGCAGCATGTTTATTCCCAGCTTACCATCGAGGGAAGACCCCATTCTCCAAGCTGGTAGTCTGGCTGCGACGCCAACGCCGCTGGTAACTGCTAGCACAGCTTTTGTTAAACGAAGAGCCCGGCGATGGGAACGGGGTGATGAGCAGACTGCTAAGAGATGCTGCAATAATGAGAGGAATAAATAATAAAAATCTCTCCAGCATAAAAAGCATTTGGAAAATAACACCAGCGACTCAATGAAGCCCCTCAAGATAAACTGGTGTGGCTTATCAAGTGCCTTCTCCTTTGCTTATCTATATTTCTTATCTAAAAATAACCAGTTTACAGTAACATGAACAAGATACACAAGCACTACAAGGGTGGGACAGTCCTGCAGTGTTATGCAATAGGCAACACACAGGCTGCACCTTGCTCACCAACCCTGAGCACCGGGAAATAAATTCTTTGTGGAAGGAAGCAATGTTAATCACATCCTTTAACAGCCTTTCCAACTCTAACTGCCCAATATACTGAAACCGAGGGAAGGGAGGGCTGTTGTGGAGGTGAATTCATGCTTTAACATCACCATCCTCCATTCGGAAAGGAGATGACAATGAGTATTGTTTAGAAATGCAGCAAGCTCATTTCAATATTTAATTTGGCTTGCTCATTTGCACAGCATGCTTTAATAAGCCACACCACTGTGCAGATTACCCTGTGAGGCTCCTAATGCAACGCTCCTGACGCCTACAACATTTGTATGTGTACATACAGGCATGCATTCATGCTTATATAGAACAAACAGCACAGGAGAAACTATTTGATAATGTCTAGACATCTCAGTGATGAGTATTACTGAGTATTTTTGGAGTCTACAGGGTTAACACATGGAACTGGCATTACCAGATCTTGCTATACCGCTGTCTCTGTCCTCATTCTGGTCCCTCCCAGGCATATCCATAGGGTTGCTGTGAACTGTAAAACAAGGAATACCAATTAGCAGGGGAATATACAGTTCCTTTCTTGTTTGCAGATCTCCATGTAATTAATGAAACAAAAACATGCTCATTAATTCAGATCAACAGCACCGCACAAAGCCATCACCGAGAAAGGCTGCTTAGCTGAACAAGCCAAAACACTCATCTGAGCAGTTTGTGTGTATTTTTCTGAAGTCCATACACTTAATTTAGTACAAATTAAAACCAGTAAACTTTGTTTCTTTGCACAGATATTTTTCAGTGAAATTTCAATGTACCAAAAGGATGTTAGTCACATAGGTAGTAATCAGTGTATAGACAAAAAAACCCACCAAAAAAATCAATATAAACACTACTTCATTCTTCCACCAGCTTTCCCAGGTATTATATATGTAGTTTTAAAAGGATTTTACAATGCTGTCTTGAAGAAAGTAAATACTTTTAAATTGTGAGCAATGCATTGGTTGTTCAGCTCAGCTGTAAGCTCTCCAGATTCACAGTCTGCATGTACACAAGATCGAAAGTGTCTCAGGCTCAATAGTCTTTAAATGTGATACATTTTACAAACGTGTGTGAAATAAAAGCTACTCAGCCATGGAAATAAGACCCAGACACTAAACAAAAAGTTTTAAATTAATTTCAGTTAACTTTAGTTTTTATATTTTGGTTGAAACAAGCCCAGATCAAAATAGCTTGACATGATTGTGAAATATTATTTCCAGAATGATGAACTCCACCATTAAATATGTTAAGTTTCCAAAACAAGACAACACAACCAACTAACCCCAAAGAGGACCATTATCCTGCTGTCCTCTGGGGATGTGAAGCATGTATCCGAAAAGATAAGACAGCAGATAGCACTGCCCATTTGGTATTTAAAATAAAACAAATAAATAAATTAAAAATCTTATTTCCAGGGCTAAACTACAAATCCACAGAGTTTTGTCACCCCAGCTAGACTAGCCCACACAGCACAGCACACAGCAAACCTGCAAAGAAAGAGGCGCTCCGGATCAGGCGGAGCGGACCTTGCTCTGAGAATGCCCGCCTAGGGCTGCAAAGCTGTGAAAGACCTACATGGCAAAACGTAAAATACACATGAAAGAATGAGGTTAGTAAAGCAGAACAGTCTGTAGGGAGGGGGCCAGGGCAGGGAGAAGATATAAGCCAACATAAATGCGGACCAGCATACGCAGGAGAACAGCTCTTACGCTTCACAAGAACGCTGATTGAAGGATATGCTTACAGTTGGACTATATAGTATTTACAGAATTAAAATAATAGACCCAGCTTTACACTGTCTCCCATACAAGGATGGGTTTTCTTTCCAATGGCTTTCTTTTTTTTTTCAGTTGAAAAACGATTAATTTATGCAGGCTCAAAGCCCGATCACAAACGGGAGATTCATCATGGAGTACAATGTTTGTTTTAATATCCACACTGGTGGGGTGGCTGAGGAACACTGCTGCTGGAAGCGACGGGGAGGAAGGGGGAAGAGACAGGCAGGAACGGGTCTCAGTAGAACCAAGGGAAAATTGTAGGCTGGAGGAGGAGTTGTGAGAACAGTCAGTCCACCAGTTTAGTGACATGATCGTATAGAAAATAAACGCTAGCAGTCTTAGTAGTCCATTTTGAAGGCAATACTGGATTGTAGCTAAACCAGGGGAGGCGTGCATTTATTGTACACAGAGCCAGGGAAAACACATGGGTATCTTTAATGAGTTAATTGCTAGTCCTTCTCTTAAATTTGAAGCTTCTGACCATACAAAACATGAAGGCTGCACCTCAACAAAGCTCCGTTCCATTCTCGTAGCTCTTCACTCATTAAAGAAAAGGACGTGACCAGTGCTGCTTTATTTTTAAACCAGTGTATCTAAAAAAAGCAGCTTGTAAATAGTCCCCAACCAAAACACATAGACCTTTCTCCTGTCACAGCCTGGGGAGAGCCCGTGAGTCAGGCGCAGCCTTTGCTCTTGGACACGGTTGTTAGAAATGCTGCAGTTACAGATTAACTTCTGTACCTGCTTCACCCATGGTTCCCCCTGCGCTAAAACAGGAACTGTAAACAAACACCTTGGAGCTGGCTCTAAACTTGTGCAGCTCAATCACAAAGGAGTTTCAGCATCCTCTTCCAGAAGGCCATCTCATCCCTTCTCGTTGCACGCCCTCACACCGAGGTGCCCACACCCCCTGGCCAGCTCTCGGGGCTGTCACCCTGTCTGCTCGGTGGGGAAGAGTCACCCTCACCATGGAGGGTGCCCACCAGGGAGGACATGGGTGAACGTGTGGCACTGGCTATGCCTACAAGACTTCCACATTCTAGAATCTATGATTACTCATGCTAAAGATCCCAGGAAATAAAATCTGTTTGTAATTACCTATATTCCCAAGAAGTCCATTCATAATTGTACTGTGGTCAGGCTTTAATGTATTGCTGTCTTGATTAATGAACTCAAGACTGTCCTGCAACCTGTAACAAACATAAAACATACAACAAAACCAGTGATTTGCATTTCAGTAGAATATAGAGTTATTTCATTTATAGCCTGAATGGAACAGACAAGATAAGAACGTGGGCTTCTGCGAGAAAAAGCTTTCATAGCCTAAGCCACATTCTCAGGTGGGTCACAATACACAGAAACTAAACATTAAATGTCTGGCTTCGGAGGGTTCTTGTAACACCTTTTTCTACATCTTGGACTGAATTCCCTAACTCCAGTGTTCTGCCCTCATCCGTTTCCCTTTGGTGGCTGTAGGTACTTCTGTACCTTACAATCTCAAGCTTCACCACATTGGCATTGAATGGTTCATTCATTCATTTAAAACAAACTGAGGTGAAGACAACCACAACAGAGAGGTGAGGACACCAGTGACAGGATGTAACAGATCAGGGAACAAGTAGTTATTTTTCTAAAGGAAGAATCTGGAGGGTCCAAAAAAAGTCTTCTGTGTTCTTACATTCATCTGCCTATGTGCCATAGATACAATCTGTAATGGACTCACGTGTTCAGACTTCCATAGATGCTGCTTCCCGTGCGAGCTGTGAAAACCTTGCTGAGCATGAGCTGAGGAGGTGAGCTGGAGGACAAAAAGGAAGGTATCAGTCAGAAGCATAATGCCAAGACAGGCTTTGCTTTTCATTCCACAGCCCTCCAGATTTTTTATACCTAAACATGATATAACAGCCTCTTGTGTCAAAAGTGACACAGAATGACTTTAAAGCAAACCCAGAAATTCCTTTTACCCCACACTTGTGACATTCAATTCATTACATATTAGCACTAAGGAGTGAGTATTCTAAAAGACCAGCAGTAAAAAACTAATCTTACCGGATCTGGTGAATTTTCAGTGTGGAGCCCTTGTAGCTCATGGCCACAGAGCCAAACATCATCTCTCCAAGCATGTTAGCATCCGAGGAGCACCGAGAACCCTGCCAGAAAAACCCACCAACATTTGTTTTTAAGCATTTTAGAAGCATACTTCTATTAAGGCAACATAAGGCTAAGGAAATTCCTCTTTATTTTAAAAAATAAACACGCAAAACATCTTGCTGTAACACTGTGAACTCACTAAGTTGAAAGTTCAATAAAGATACTGCTAGCATAGGAAGGGATCTTCACGTTGGCTGTGAGCTAAACCACCAAGACCATCCAACAAACCTAACCCATCTATAGGAGGGAGGGGAAGCAGATTCAAACCATGCTGAGTCAGAAGACTAAAAAGTTTTAACCCAAACCATTCTATGATCCTGTGATAAGAGTGTGATAACACACTTTACTGAATAACCATTGAGCCCAGTCCTTGTATCTGCTTGACAAGAAGAATCACAAGGTCACTGGAGATCTTACACAGACTGTGGAGTGGAGCCAAGTTGGACCTGTGCTTTCTTTATCAAGACTGATTCATGACTTATCATGGAAGGTATTTTCCATTTGATGCACCTCTCCCTGGTGCTCCTGAGATGGTGCCACCAAAAGGCATCATGATGCCAGGCTTAAGTTGTGCAATTCCTGCTTCTCAGCTGGTGAGAGCTTGCTGTGGGGCACATTGGCTAAACACAAAGGAGGAACATCACTGTGCTGATCACAGGCTACATCAAATACAGCAAAGAAAACCCTAAAATTAAAAAGTTACTCAGGGCAATCAACTGGAGACGACGGCTCAGCTGACAGGCATCTTATTTGTATACTTCCAATGACTGAGATCACCATCCCTTTATCCAGGGCTGTTTCATCTCTAGGCTAGCAGAATATTACTGCTGGCTCTCTATTTGTGCCTTGCCCTGAGTAATTTAACATACCATGATCACTCACTCTCAGAGCTCAGGCAGTTCATAGGTGAGGTACTTTGGTACTGTGGAGGAGAGCACTACATGTCCTTTGAGGCACATGATAACTAACAACACCTCCTTGGAGTAATCCTTCCAGAAGGTCCCTAAAACCAGTCACAGAAATAACCTCGTCTTTGGAAAATGCTACATGCCATGTCTCCATATCCCTTACCCAAGCTCTAACAACCAGGATCCTCACCTGGATTCCTACACAGGTTTGGAAAATATCTGAATATTTCATCCAGTGTCAGACAGCGAGCTCAGAGCACAACCCAGGGTGTCCACACCACGGATTCCTACCAGAGCAGTACAGAAATGACTGCTTGACGTTGCTAGCCCACAGAATGAGGGCAGGAACAAGGGAATATTCATCGGCCAAAAGGCAACACACTTTAACACTTTTCAATTTTTAGCTCTCCTCAAGCACTCTCAATTAGGATGATGGTGCTTCAACAGCCATACCATCAACCTCTACAACCTACTACCCGTGCAAGGAAGATAGGGATGACTAAAAGTAGCAAGCACAGTTATAAAAATGAGGACAGGACTGCAAGGTTTGTTAGTGTCTGTACAACAGGGCAGAATCTGCTCATTAGCTGGGTCGCAGAGACATTTCCATCTATACCTCCCAGGGTATCATACACTGAGGCACACTGTAGGCAGGATGGGAAAACAGACTTTAAAATCAGTCAGTATGACCCAGCAGCTCTGAGGAAATGTAAGCGTGGATGTTAAAGGCTCTAGGAAATGATAGGTCTGCCAGCATCATGAAATCTTGAAGTAAGAAGACTGCAAATCACTACAGCCAAGTGTTCTGATCGTTATTTTTAAATCTGTTGGGGCTCTCCAGCTGAAGGACTCTGAACAAATGTCAGGCCCTTGATGGCTGGGTTTGGGTTCAACGTTCTGCTGTTGTGAAAATCTAATTCTAAAGCTGCAGCAAAACACTTGAAGATAAAGTATTGATTTTCTTTGTCAAGCAACTGAATTAAAAAAAAGTGAAAAGCAGCTGCTTTTGAATTTAATGACAGGGGTTTCCCTTTCCTCTGAAAGACAGAGACAAGCAATGCTAAAGGCAAAGAGCATAATAAGATGCACACACGGCCTGTTTCAGTCTAGCATTTCATCTACACTTAACAATAATTTCACCACGCATAACAAAAGACACACACATATTTAATGCATTTAATATGGAAACATTGCTACAGCTCAACTTTTGGGGCCTTTAACACTGCAAAATAAAGGTCACTCAAGACCAAAGTAGAGTGTAATCAACTGAGGAAAGGGGTTAAATATTAAAAACTCAAACAGAAAATAGCCAAGGAGCATCTGGCAGAAAGGGCACAACCTCCGGCACTGGCAGCCTGGACACAAATCAATTCCCTAGGTCACATTTATGAGCTCACATAAAAAACTGATCATAAAATGCCCACAAGTGTTTGTTCTTACATATTAGCATACTAGAAGTAGTAAAACTTGTGTGATTTGGAAATTATATTTCTGAAGATATTTACAGCATTTAATATCCCACTTACTGTGCATGTTGTCCTGTCAATAACTGAGTACATATGTGAATTAAAAAGGCAGTACAGAAATAAATGTCAAATGTCACCATCAACAGATCAGAAAGACTTTCAGTCCTGACTACACTGACAAGCAAAGCAGGTACAGAGGTAACAACGGTGTCATGCTGTACAAATTATTGTGGGTGAGCTTAGAACCACATCCAGCTTCGCCTTAATGGATTCTAATCACATTTGTGAGGGATCTGGATTGGACATAATTAAAAATGCGGAAGCCTGGAACAGAATCCTGTATTCCACCTTGCAATTAAAGCTGCTCATCTGTAGTGAAAATGTATTTAAACAAGGAAACATAAAAAACTATTTTAAAAGTCCTATAGTAGTAGTTGGACTTCCATGTTATAGCTTAAAAAAAAAAAATCAAACCCAAAACTAAACCAACCAACCAAACTTCTAAATACTGCAAATACCCTGAGTAACTTCTGAGGTTACCAGACACAGCAGTTAGAGATAGGAAATGCCAGGCTGACTGATGTCTGGGCAAACTTACTCTGGCCCTCTGCATACACAATACAAAGTTTTATTGTGCAGTAAAGAACTCTGTGTTTACAGCTCTCTGCTCACTCGCTGGGGAAGCCTGGAAGGAGCACAGGGAACGCAGTAGATAGTTCACAACAAACACACTGTGGAAGACCAACTCAAGTGTCTCACACACTTTCTGAGCCACTCACAGAGCCAGACATCATTCCGGCTCAACTCAGTACGATTTTGGCTACGTGATACGTGTCAGGAAATGGGGACTTAAGAGGAAAAAACTTTCCACAACTTTAAAATACACTCATGAAAACCACTAAAATTAATTTCTTTTAATAACGTTGCCCATTGTTTGCACAGAGCCTGCCCAGTAGGAGAGACAATTTCTGGATAGTGGGGGGCATCATTTTTCTTGGTTGCACAACGTGCCAAGGAGGTCATTTTGTGCACGAAGGAAGCTGCTGACAGAAATGTCTCTTCCTTTCATAACCACAGCTGAACGCCCTTCCAGGAAGGGAGGGATGGAAAACAGATCTTCAGCCACCTTACTAACGCCGTGGAAGAGAGTGTGATGAGAAAGAGAAAACAAGAACATGCAGCTCACCAAATACAGCAAGAGCTAATGTGACAGTGGGGAAGTCAGCACTGGAAGGTTCTTCATCTATATCTACGGTAGATGAAGACATCAGTAGTACTGTACTTCAGAAGAGGGTGTGGAGATAGCAGCTTCCCTCAAACACACAATTACTTCATTACAAAGAGTGGAAGGGCTTAGTTCTATTTTAGGGTGGCTTAATATAAAACACTTGTGATCCATGGAAGGAGAGATGACAGAAATATATCCGTGTCAGATGACTCCAGCTACTCCCATGGCCAGAATCTCTTATGTAAAATGTAACTCAGGTGCACTGAAGCCCTTGTTGTAAGGCTGTTACACAGACTTTCCCTTGGAGATAGCACATTTCTCTGTTATTTCCCTGGCATTTAGCAATAAAGCAAAATAAACTATCTCATCTACACCCAGATAAGATATCTGTGCCTAGTCTGATCGTACTGAACGAGTTTTATCAGCCAGGTCACAAGACAGAACAAATGCCCTGGAGAAATCGCTGCCATTCAAGACACATCCCAAGAGAACCAGCTGGTTGGTTTTAGACTTGTTCAAACCTAAAGCTAAGGAATTAAACATTACTGAATCAGAACCAAAGGCTGATTTCAACTGAAAACTGCTCTCCACTGCCAGCCTCTGACTTCAAGCCTTTTAAAACCCTCAGACCTCACACGCCGTTAGCGTTTGGCGTGGGTTGTGCAAAAAGTTAAACAAAAAAAAAGGAGGAACAACTCACCTGGTATTTTGGGCATTGTTCTTTTGGATCAGAGAACGAGGAGGATGAATTGATTGAACTATCCAAGGAAGAAGAGCTGTCTCCTCCAGGCTTCAGTTGGCAACATTTCCCAAAAACTCTCACCTGAGCATCGCTGCAGAGTTTCTGAAATACAGACAACACATGTGACACATTAAGAACCATGACCTGAAACCACTGTTTAGCAGCACCATACTTACCTGTTCAGGTGAGATACTGAACAGCTGAAAGGCTTATGTCCCAGAGTATTTATTAGTGTCTCTTGCAGCCTGGCTGTACAGAAGCAAGCTGAGCTGGTTTACTGCCAATTAGCCAGGAGCTAACAGGTCACTCCAGCACCACTTTCCTAAGTAGCCATCTATCCCTGAAGCTTTACAAATGATTTTTTTAGAGCCAGGATTAAGAGAAAGGATGGCACCAAAGTGTTTAAAGGGAGGATGGCAACAATAGGCTCCAGCTGTCTTCGTCGTGCTCCCTGTGCCCACTGGGACAGAGGTGACAGCAGCGTGATGGGCAGAGCCCTCCAGAGCGATGGTGGTGGCCAGATCCAGACAAGGAGCAGGTCACGATGTACAGGAGAACACAGTGATTGGGAATAATTGAGCAAGAACACCACAGAATTCAAGAAATTCATGTCACAAGGGTAAGTGAAGAGATACTGTTTTTATAGATCTCTCCCTAGCTGTGTCAAGCCCCCTCGTCTTTTTAAAGCGTGGCACAGAGGTGACACGTTCCTCTTGTGTTCAGTACAAGGAAATTGTGAGGCTGAAAATGGACCAAGCTGCAAAACACAGTCAGTGTTACACAGAAGCTGGAGAAGTTTCACAAAACAATGGAGAAATGGTCTAAGGGGTGATTTCTGATAGAGACTCAGACAGCACAGCAAGAAAGGGAGGTCAGAGGGCTCATGTGGAGCTGAACTTAGAGGTAGGATGGGTGGAGCGTGTCCATTCTACACACACAGTGTGTTCAACCACTGGCACGGGAGATGCTCCACCTCTGTTTTGTTCACTATTTAAAAACACTTGTGATTTCCCCTGTGAATCCCAGCAGCCCAAGGAGAACCAGCATCCACGGTAGCTAATGCCATTTACACCAGCGTAAGGCAACCCTCCTCACTGAGAGATCTCAACGTGTTTTCCAAACACTCACTACACTCCAGCACACTCACAGCAGGTTGGCATTATCTGCATTTGCTGGTGGGCAGCACTAGGAGACAGAAATAGCCTACGCTGCTCAAAATGACACACTAACTCTGCCCTGAGACTTTCTTAATTAACATTTCCCATACAACCACCAAACCAGTAAGAGCAAGCTGGAAGCAAGCCCTGCTGGAAGCAAGGTTCAAGGGATGGAAATCCGAGGTTCAGGATGGAAATGCTCAAGTGCTGTTACATGGCACAGCTTCATCCCTGGACTCCCAGGTTCACACTACAAGCTCCTCCCTTCAAAAGCATCAGTATGCCTCAATCTTTCATAGCTATGGAAAAAGAAAAAGGCAAAGGCATAGAGAATAGTGTGAAATACTCCAGGCAGAGGGTGGTAACTTCATGACTCTGCTCACTGATCAGCACCAACTGTACAAAAAGACAACTGCCCTTACTGCTGGGGAGGGATTCTGAGAATGGACAATATGGGAATCCCACGCCCCTGCCCTAGGCTGTGCAGGTTATTTATTTATTCTTTTTTTTTTTGCTAAATCTCACCCACAGCTGACAGGTGACTTTTATTCGGCCCCAACTGTGGGTATGATTTAGCAAAACAGCAGAAAATGTCAGGGATTATGGAGCTCCACTCCAGCCTGCACTGCTGCTCCCGTTAGAGCTGTGCCCTAGAAAGCCTCAAGGAAAAATGTGCAGACAAATCAGTAATTCTGTGGCAGAGGGGAAGGAAGCTCTCAGCAGCCACCGAGTCCTGTGTTTCACTGACATATGCAGCCTCCCCTAGTAGTATCCTCATTACAACATCGTGGTGAGCACGTTGAATTCATGCAATATGTAGATTTGCTAATGGCTAGTATCTGTGGCTGGAGCACAGTACACAATGGCTGGGACACGTGAATGATCATCATATGACTTCAGTAGGAACTCGTGAACCAGAATTGCATTTTATCTCTGACACAAACAACAATGTCCTAGGCTAGGCAAGCATCATGTGATAAAACCACATAAAATCCACAGGGTTACAGAAGCTTTTGCAGGCAAACCACAGTTCAGCTTGCATTTTCCATCAAATGTTGAAAGTTCCTTCTAAAAAGTTACAATTATAACTAAGCTTCCCTGAGACTGCAAGGCCAGTAAATGCATTTCTACAGGTGATAAAAATTCCCGTGCATTAAAAATAGGCTAAGTTTGAAAATTACTTATTTTAAATCATTTCTTCTCATGATCACTGCGTTGTTCTGCACAGCAGCTTCCCCCAGATCCACTGGGGAGTGTGGTACCTTGCAGCAATACTTGCCTCATTTAAATAGCAAACCAGGAAAATGGCTGTTTTGTTTTTTGCAGTGGAGTTTAATGAACCAAGACTCCTGCAAGGGATCTGTAAAGGAGGTCAGGATCTTTCAGATACCACTTTTCAGAACCCTGGGAACAGTAAACCCTTCCTGAAATGCAGCTCACTGATGAATTTTAGTGTTTGCTCTTTTACAAACCGAGTATGTGCTTAAGAATAACCCCCTGGACAAGATCAAATACCTGCAATGCCCCTCTCTCCTCCGCAGTTTCTGACTCCAAATGTCAATGAAATTTCAGATGCTATGAATCTCAAGATGTTATGCATCAAAGGAGTGGGATTACTTGCATTCCAGTGTAATATTCCAAAGATACTCAAGCCAGGCTCGTAAATATAAGATGGTAACCTAATTATTTAAGAACTGTACAAGAGGAAGTTTCAAAGTTGGGGATTTTCTTTCCAGCTAGACACAGTTGTGATTAATCAGCTCCCTAGGCAAAGTGCTGCTGGATTCCTTTGCAATGCTCCCTGCACATCTGCTGGAAGGATGCCGTGGGCAGCTGCTGCTCCTGGCTGCCACGCTGCTCTCCCCGCCGTGGTCACACTCTTTGGTCTTTCTCTGCCAACTCGCTGCAGATGCTGCCCAGCTCCAAAGCCTTCCTGGCAGTCACAGTTCTGACTTTAGAGGTTGTCATTTGCTGGAAGTCTTGGAGACGTATCAGGTAGTACTGGAGACACTTTAGAGTAAAATGTCTTTATAGTATAACAGGGTACAAAGTAGTTTTATTCTACAGTTCCACTTCTGGAATCTCTTTTCTCCACATCCATCAGCAGAGACCTTTAACTCCTTGCCATAAGGTCTATAAATTCCTCAGTAAGTGGAAAGAACATGCCCGGTGCTGTGCAGAGGAAGAGGAATTTCTGCTGGGCAGGTTTTGGTTTGGGGATAATAAGGAAGCTGAAAGGAGCCTGGTGTGTCGAACTCAATCCAGACTGTGTGCATGTGTGTTAGGGCTGTGAGTGACAGAAGGGAAGAGAAATGTCATCATATGCTTTACTCTTTCCTACCTCTGCAACAGCAGGTGCTCAAATACAACTGCGGTGGCAGTGATAGATAAATCTGTATTTCCAAGCAAAGTTGCACTCTTCAAGAGCTCTGTGCCTCATTTCTAGAACAGGCTTTTCAGCAAAGCTGAAAAATTATTCCAGAATAGATAAATTCACTCTTTAGCTTTATTAATATGCATTGGTCTGAATATATAATTAAATGTATGCATCCACCCAGGGCATGAGAGTAACCTGGGTAGGCACTGATTCCTTCCCTTCAAGTGCTGCTGTAAAATACAGGTATCTTTGTCAAAATGCAGCTGCCAAGCATTATGTTCTCCCTTGGTGTTCAAGTTCCTCTATTACTCAGAGGTCAGTGAAAGAAATAAAGACAACCCTATGCTCCCCCACTCCACTAATCTTCTTCCATTTCTGTTTAGAGGGGATAAGCAGAGCTGAGGAGGTGGGACTGGGTCTCTGTGCTTGCTTTACCCATCTGCTCAGCCAGGCTCCCTGGGAACTTGTCTGCTGAGAGCCAGGCAGAGAGCAGGGGCTCCATTTCACACAGCTCCCCTAAAAGCAAAAGGCTCACTATCCAATTACTAATCCCTCAAAGCAATTTGCTGTTCAACATTTACCCAGGGCTGAAGTATATTAGAGCACGTGGCTAATCCTGGCTTGTTTAAAACAGCATGCCATTTTTCTACTTTGGGATAAATATGACATTTGGAGTGAAAGAAATTGCCACAGTAGGAGATCAAGTCTCATATGACCTTTCAGCTAAGTGATCCCAAAGAGAAAGACAACTCAGTTACACGGCAAGAGTGAACTTTTTGCTCCCCGAATCAGAGTCCACTGCTGCAGCTCTGCATCTCAAATTCTGCACCCTGGGCCATTCTTTCACTTTCATTTCTTCAAAAAACCAAAACAACCCCTGCTTCTGAAAATCCTCTTCTGACTCTGGACCAAACCACTGCCCTCCTCAGATCCCTTGTCTTTCCCAGCCAAACACCCAAACTCTCGATCCTTGCTCAGCACAGCTTGGCTCTTGCTTTTTTTCCTCCCTCCTCTTCATGGTCCCCTGACCCTTCTTCCTCCCTGGACCTTCCTCCAGGCTGGATCTTTAGACTCGGGAAATCTGTGAGGCAAACCCCAAATGGTAACCACCATCGTGTCCCAAGTCTCCAGTGAGTGACACAGAAAGGAAATGGAACCCTTAAACATGAGAGTTAACCCTGGTCCAGAACTCAGCCTGTTCCGAGGAAAGCCCTGATGCAAGGTTCTCCTTCCCAGCTTCTTTGGTTTACTCCCCACTTCTCCCTCGTGGCACCATTTCTGTGGCATCCTTATCCCAGCCAATTGCTGGGAGGAAAACTCCTCAGACTTCAGCTGGCCTCTGCACGCTGACCTTTATGGCCACACAACTCCTGTGCCGCCCTGCAGCACAGTAAAACCCAACCCTGCAGCGTCAAGGTTGGGAAACCAAGCACACAGGGGTCAGGAAAGGCAAGAGCCAAGGCTGAAAGCTCAGCACTGGCCGGGCCACCTGGCCTCTGCACCTTGAAAAGGAAAAGGAACTGCTTGTCTTGCTTGATTTGAAATTCAAACCAGGCTCGGTGTCACAGCTCAGAGGAGTGTACCTGCGCTCACACACGGTGTCTCCTGGTGTGGAGACAGTCCCACCTGATGGGGTGGAGGTGTGTGGGGCCCTGCATGGCCACCAGGCACCACGCAGGGAGGCGAGGGGGGCTGGTGGTACACGGGAGCCAGAGCAGGTGGGGAGGTGCTGGAGGAGAAAGAGCAGAGAAGCACAGAAATGAACCAGTCACAGGCTGTGACAGTCACCTGCAAACAAGGAACACAGTCCCACGAGAAACGAGACACTGGGAGGAGGAACACACTCTGAAGGAACTCTCTAGAGGCGACAGTGGATGAACCCCATGAGCCTGCCCATAGCAGCACTCGGATACCCCAAAACCCAAGGAGTGTGGGTGTCTGGGTGCGGGCTGGGCTGTTCAGTCAAGGCGTCAGCAATGCTGCCTCTCCTCTCTGTCCTGGTGTACTCAATGTGCAAATACCTCTTCTGATACACTTGCTCATGCCCTAGTGAAGGGCAGCCCCTCTCTTCTGGGATACCGTGGCAGGCAGGGGGGTTACCCAATGTTCGGTTGCTCCTGAGGCAGCAGTCCTTCGGCTCTGCTTACAGCACCCAGCTGATCAACAGCCCAGCCCCTCGGAAGCCGGGGAAGAACCTTCTCCTGCTCAGCACCAAAAAAGGCATAGGGCTCACAAAGGGGACCTCTCTGCCTCCCCCCATGCCAAGTGCCCACAAGTGCTCTCGCCTGGCCTCGGTGGGAACGCCTGGCACAGCCCCGGGCCAACATTCCCGGTGCAGCAGCCGCCAGCCCCGCGAGTCACCAGACCGCTGCTGGGCTCCGCTCGCCAACTTTAACCCCACCAAGACCCAGGGAAAACACCACTTCTCCTGTGCAATTAAAGAATTTTAATGGCCATACCGCAAACTCTCAGCTGCCTTCTGTCTGTCTCTGTGCAACACCCTCCCAAAATTCTTCTTTACCTAATATTTATTGAAGACACAAAGAGGCTGATTTAATATCCAATGAAAACACAGATATGAGCACAAACTCTGCAGTTTTCACTCATCAAAAAAATCAAAGCCTACTGTTTCATTTCTTGAAATACGCATCTGGAAATGTTTGCTCTGATGCTCCTTAAATTCTATAACCATACCTTCCCTTACAGAATTCAAATGACTGAGCCACATTCATCCTTGGTCCACCACACAAAACTCTTGACATTACATAGAGATTAGATACATAAAACACAGCAAAGCATATCTCACCTTGCTGCAGGCACACAACTCAAATTGTAATTGCTTTCACGTCTCATGAGCAACAGAAGATGGGAACTGAAGAGCACAGCAACATAAAGCAAACTGAAACCCTCTTGGTTCTCTGCATTAGACTGCTTGCACTTCAACCAGAACAGTCTGGCCACTGCTAGGTACTCTTTCAAATCTCCCCTCAAGTGTTTTTTGTAAATCCAGAGGTATAAATCACATGAGGAAGTAGGGGGAAGGGAAGGGAGGGTGAGAAGATGCAGAAAGCCTTGGCTGCTGTGAGGCTGAGAACAGATACCCTTTCAGAAGGGAGAGTGCCCAGCCCACACACGTCTTGCTGCAAAAGGGCAAGAGTGTCTTGGAATGTGCTTAGAGCCAAGATCTGGCTTTGTATAGGCAGGGTGTGTCTTTGTTAATGAAAATCATGATAAAGAGCAAGAAAAATAAACAATGCAATTCCTTGGAAATGGCCAGTGTGTGCTGCTAACTGTACAAGCCCGCACGGAGCTCGCAGCAAGCTGAGCCGAGGACTCTCCTGCACGTTTTTACCTGCACAATGTTTCTGCTACTGCAAAGCTTCGTTTTACGAGGAAAGTTTTGCCTGACATGACATTATCCGAGTGCTGCAGAAGGCAGATACCATGTCAAGCAGATGTTTCAATATATTCTCTTTCAAAGCCTTCTAATACCACAAAAAAGAAGAAAAATATCAAGTTACTAGAGATGAGCACAGGGCATTTCAAACACCCTGGGAACAGCCTTCCTCCACTAGTCTCACGTACTCACTTCAGAGAGGTGGTGAACAGCTATTTCCTTCCCCCTTAACAAAGAAAAATAAAGGGGAGATTAACATGGAACCGTATTAGCTTCATTATCAGTCTTTATTCTGTTGCTGTTGAGCTGCCGTAGTCAATCTTTCTGAAATGAACCAAAGCAGTGAAGTCTGCAAGTTCACTGTGCAAGTACAGCTCTATCTGAAAGAGGTTTTAGGCTCTCAAGAAATCAATTGAAATATGGCAAGAGGATTTATACTGCACAACATCTCTATTAATGAAGTAATACTTTATAATTAATGGAGTAATAGTAATAAGCATAGCCAGCAATTCGTAGCAACAAACCACTTCTAAAGATCTCTTGTCTTTAAAAACCTGTTTTCCTGGCAAGAACACCTGGAAGAACAGGAACTTACACATTATAAAGCCATTCTAACAACCTAAAGATGGATTCTGTTCAACGTTTGTGAAATTTGCTTCACTTCACAAATTCTGAAGAAGAACTAGGAAATTGGGATCTTGATTCACAGCTCTAAAAGCACCAGAGTAAACCTAGAAGTTAGTGCAGAGACACAAACTGCCTCCCAGAGGTTAGGATATGCAGAGATCAGGAGCACTCAGGACCAGGGCGAGACACATCAGGCTGGCAGCATTCAGCAATAGGCAGGGAGAGTTGACAAAGCTGGATGAAGAATCTTCTGGCTGTACTCCAACACCCAACATGAAAAGCAGGGCTTGGGGGTAATATGTTATTTTGTGTACTCCTGCTTACAGAACTTCGTAGGTCCTAGAGGTAAAAACAACTGGGATCATGAATTTCAGTTCACGCAGTGCTTTCTGCTTGTAGAGTTTGAAATGGTTTGCAAATGTTTTTAGAGATGGTGAAAAGGAAGGTCAAAGAAGCAAAGTAAGTTGTCCAGCCTCACACAACCACTTACAATAGCTCTGTGGCTAGAAATTAATCTTCTGGCCAGAGCTCTTGGAAGGAAGTATCCTCATCTGACTGCATCCATTACAGTTTCAATCAATAGATTACCACGCAGAGCATGCCAAAAGGAAAAACAGAGGAGAAGTTTTCAAGTAACTTTGTTTTCAAGTAACTTTGTGTGGAAAAAAATGTCAGCAAAGCATAGAAACAACATCTGGCAAAAGCTAACCAAACAGGACACGAGAGGACACAGGACTGGGAGGACCTTCCGATTAAAAATTAAGACCCCCACCATGCTTGGGTCTTCATAAACCCATAAATACCAGTTTATGCCCTGTCCCAGCTCTCCCCAGCACTGCTGGCTGCATCCCCAGGAAGGAATCCTTCTCTCTGAAGGAGCAGAAAGTAGACAAGCCCAGGAGTAAAGAGATCACTGTAGTATTTAAAGCTGTTCAGAGTGAAATCACTGAAGCTTGAATAATTTGCAACTTAACAGGCACTTAAATATAGCCCTGCATATAACCAACATTTAAATGATAATGTGAGTAAAACAGAACATTTGTGATTTATCAATCTTGCCATTCAAAAATATATAGACTATAACCATGTAAATGAGTAAAATACTGTAAATGAGTAAAATACTCACCGACACCGAAACATCTTCTATTTTTCTTTTAGCACTGGAGTCAAACAAGACATTCCTCCCTCTTCTTTCGCAGTCCTGATACACAATCAGTCGGATCTGACTCGGGTCAAACTCCGGCAAAGGCCAGCTTGAATTCAAAAATAAAAGAGCAGAAGGATCAATTACCACAACTCTTTATTACACTGTTCCTTCTACATTATCTGCATATACAACCTAATTAAAACAAAGTTGAGCAAATGGAATGCCGTTTAATCAAACCCTTTGATCCTGTGGCCAGAACTGTGCCTTTTTTTTCTCTCCTTTTCTCTACATTTGCCAAATTACACTGGCATGAACAGCACCAATCCACACAGCCATATGCAGTGACGTGCACAGCACTGCTAGCTCGTGTGCTCTGTCTCGTGATATTTAATGTTTTCTTCAAGTTCCAGTTTTTTGAAACCTAAGTCACAAAAGAACTCAGCTTTTGTGTTTAAAGACAAAAGAAAGAGTCCCTCATCATTGCAAGCACTGGCTTGAAAGCATTCACAATTCAAAAGAAAAAAGGTGTATATATATTCACAACAGCTTCTCCCTTAAGCAATGAATTCTGCATTTGCAGTCATGGGTTTTCAGCCTCATGGATTGGCAGAGCACTGAACTCCATAGCTGAAAAAAAGGCAAAGTACCTTTTCCTGCCCTTCTTCAGGTTTCACAGACACTGCGGTACCATACGTGTATAGAACTAACTGCAGTATTATAAACTACAGCATTCATACTAACATATGCTTTGGTGGTGAGGAGCAGAGAGCCATGTGTAGCTTGGTCCTGACTATACTCAGGTCCCTGTTCCATTCAGACTTGGGAATAATCTCCACTTAAGTCACTGTGACTCAAGTCTGTGCTGCTGCAGGGGTCAGCAAACCCCACACAGCAGCCCTAACACACCTATCCCCAAACTGGTTTTGCAGTCAGTAACAAGGGAAGGAGCTTTGTCTTCCCTTGGAAGTTCTTGGAAGATAGGCAACAGGACACCTGCTCTATCCATGAAACCAACAGGAATCATCTTTCAGCTGGTGCCAAGCCATTTCCTAGATCAAATGAAACCCTATCCTCTCTCTCCTTGGCTTTTAGGCAAGCAGCATCAGCATGAAACCCCAAGTGAGAAACAAGGCCCTGGAACTTTCCAGCCATTAATGAGGGACACAAGTTTACAAGACGGAGCTGTACGTTTATTTCAGCAAAAAGACACCCATAAGGGATAATATGGATTACAGTAAACCTGGTGTGTCAGACTCCAGGACTACAGTAGATGTTCCTCTCCTCTGTCCCTCAGATCCACCAGCCAAAGAGATTCCTGCTCTGCACCCATGCTTCATGCGATCAGTATGCCAATGACCATTTGCAACCCAACAGCTTCTCCAACAGGTCACAGCAGAGAATCCATTTGATCACCAAAGCCATGGTTGCCTACCACAAGTTTTTAAGACTGTCCAAGACAGGTTCACAGGCTTTACAACTAGTGTAGTCCCAGCAAGGTGAAACTAAGCACCAAGACGTACAGTTACTCGGTCTCTTAAGAAAGGAAATCCATTTCCTAATGTGCTCAGCCCCACCATTTAGCAACAGCAGAGAAAAACAGAAGCTGCAGAGAAGGTAGTGTGCAACAGATGTCAAAAGCAGCTTATTGCAAGAAAAAAGCTTGAGCAACTTGAAACTGAAATAACTCGATGTCTAGATTTAGGGGCAAAGAGCCATGCACCCTCTCTGTTTGGGCACCTAAAGCCAAGTGTTGCCCATGGAGGGACGTGTCCACATGCAGAACAGACTGCAAACAGAACAAGTTCTGTACCAAAACCCAAGCACAGTGACAAGCTCAGGGCAGAGGTTACATTTACTGGGGAATGGGGGGGAAAGAGGTGTCTGCTAATGAGCCCCATCTTGCATTTTAGAAAAAGAAAAAAAAATCCATATTGTTTGACACCTATTCGGAGTGATATTAACTGAGAGGCTGAAGGGCACTAGATCTGGGGATGATGACTTGTAAGAGCCTGGCTTTGGTGAGAAGGCAAGTGAGACCACTGGCTGAACGGGCTTCCTGGGGGAACCATCTCCTTATATTGATGTGAAATCAGTGGAAGTCTGGAAACTCATTTTGTTTCCAGATTGGCCACTGTGGTTTGTATAAATAAACAGTATGTGACAAGAACAATGAATCACTTGCCAAGAAGGTGCTAGCACTTGCCCCACCTTTGCAACGCACTCCAATTTCCTCCACGCTCAGACAAAAGCGTGTCTTCCATTACCTACTACTTCTGATATTTGTCTCTGAAATTACTGGCAAAGAAGGGCAGTAGCTGTTCCAGATCTTCGGAAGTCTGCTTATAAAAAGCTCCAAGAGCAGATTACACACTAAGAGGAGAGAAAGCTAAATATAAAACTTGCTGTATTCAGAAACGTATCTGATCCAGGTAACAAGAGCTTGTTTACTTCTCAGCTTCTTCACATGACATTTCAACTTTCTCTAGACCAGCGTTTAGTAGCTATTATCCATCATAATTTGTGCTAATTCCAAACGAGCGTTATCTCTGTTACATAATAAGAGTCCTTCAGCACATTTCAGCCCCACAAAAACATTCCCTGGCAATAGCGGGCCACTTCCCAAACCAGAAGAAACTTGGAGAGCCAGGGGAAAGTTCACTTCTACAGACAGTAAACAGAGGCAGACTGGCACCCCTGGCTCACCCCACCGACTCCAGCGAGGAGGAAGAGGGACACTCAGTACCTTTGCTTCTGTTGTCAGCAGATTTAAATACCGTTAGGTTTGATATCTGGGTGGATTATCCCCAGGAACACACAAATTCCTGCGTGCAACGTGCAGGGCACGTTCTCAAAACAAATATAACGGGGCAATACTTGGGTGCTGCTCTTCAGGCGGATGAAAACTGACCTAGATCTTCTGAATAAAATTAGCCCTGTTTATAAATGGAAACTGACTTTGACATTTAACTGATGTTTTGTTGAGATTCTTATAGGAAAACCGGGAGACGTAGACTCAGATGTTCTCGTGATGCTAATGAGAGGTGAGGCTCCATCTCCCACACTGGTCTGGAAATGACAGTTCTCCTAATGAGCACTTCTTCCTGCATGACCTACCTATCGCTCTTTGATCTTTGCTTCAAACTGATTATATTTACAGAAGATAAACAAAACCAATCCCAGAACAAAGAAACAAACATCAAACCCACTCCCAAGACAACCCCAACAACCTTTTCACCAGTGGGCTTGTTTGTGACTTTGCTGCACAGTGCTGTGAGCTCACACATCAAGCAAGAGAAGAAACAGTGATAAATTATTTCTGAGCAGGACACCAGTCCTGTGGAGATCTCCACAAAGAGTGATTCTTGTAGAATGAGATGTTCAGAAATACCTGTATGAATAGAACGGGGTAGGAATCCATTGATGTACAAATGCTCCAGAGAGTTGGAGCAGCTCTGCTCTGGGGACAGGCTGAGACTTGGGGGTGTTCAGCCTGGAGAAGGCTCCAGGGAAACCTTAGAGCACCTTCCCATGCCTGAAGGGGCTCCAGGAAAGCTGGAGAGGGACTGGTGACAAGGGCAGGGAGTGATGGGACGAGGGGGACTCTCTCCAAGGATGGATTTTCTCATGTATCTAATTTCAGGAGTTTATCACTGCCATAGACATTCCTCACCGAGAGGCAACTGAATGGCTTTAAATTGGTGGTATGACACTCTGTGCAAGTTTTAATAGATGAAATGACAGCCACAGAAATCCTTCGTTACCACTCCAATTAAAATACCCTGTAATCAAAAGCAAGTACATTCCTTCCCACTTGTTTCCACTCCAACACGGACAGCACTTCTTCATTACATTAAGGGTTTAGTTTAATGCTATTTCTCCTCCTGCCTGTGACTTTACTTTTACAACAATTTCACACTAACACAACCTAGGTAGTATCCAATTACTTTTTAATAATTAACACAGATATTTTAGAAGTCTTAAAGGAAAGCAACTGAAGCAAACTGGTCGAGACATTAAGCAGGCAGGAAACATGAAATAGTTTGCTAAAAAGTAAAGTTGCTCCAAACCAGAATGTGACTAATCATAGAAAAAGAAAGGTGAAACTATCAGTCAAACTATTGTTTTCCTACATCATGTTACCCATAGTTATAAAAACTGCCTGGTGATGAATCACTTCCAACTATTTTTAAATGCATCTACGCAAATGATATTTATAGTTTATGCTAGCTTATCTGTTCTGCGTGTTTTTCATGTTAGCACCTTTTTGCAAGGCTAACAGGAGCAGCCAGGGCAGAGCAGATGGCAGGTCCACCTTGCCCCATGCCCTCCTCGCGGGGCTCCGCGTGGAAGGAAACGTCTTCCTTTACTCCTGTTAGCACAGGGATCCTCAGGGCTTATCTCCAACTCCTGCAGATGATCCTCTTCATGTCCTATTGTTGTTACAGTGGTGCTTAGACCCAGCCAGCTTATACACAGCATTGGACAGAAAGACTGGCCCTCTCTTGAAGAACTCACACTGTAAATAGAAGCTCGTTCTACTGGCTGCACTGGGATATTTTAGATGCAGATTATCTCCACGCCCCACAGAGATGTACACTCACATCAAAGCACGCTCACCTGCACGTATAAACCTAGCAGTAGTTAGGATCCTGCTCTGTTATAGGAAGGATGATCAGAAGCAGAAGAAAAACAGTCTTTGCCTAGTCCAACCATCACGCCACACACCTCTCACCCCTGACTGGGATGCTTTTTCCAACAAGGGATTCCCCTTCTCCTGCCCAAATTCCTCTGCACATTTCTATTATCTATTACTGGATTTTTTTTTTCTTTGGGCTTTGAGAAGATACAAAAGTTCAGGATATAGAACACAAATACATATTCTATGTGTTTTAATACCTTCTTACTGCAATTCAATAATTTGCTTAGAATTTGACCATTATTGTACAAAGACAGCCTTTCTGAAAGAGCACAACTCCTGTGAAAGCAATGAAAACAGCCACGTTAACAATGCCTCCAGCTTTGGGAGACAGCTTTTTTTAAAGAGGCATGGGCAGTTTAGTTTTTAATAACACCTGAAGTGCCAAAGAACTTCAGGAGGATTCCCACAATAAGGATGATCCAGACTGCATCCCTGAATTGCAAATTTGGCTTTTTCAGTGGGAGATTCCATCTGTGTGCTGGTGACATAACATGACCATAAGGCTGTGAGGAGGAAGAAGATCCCTAAGCAGAGAAACCACGGGGTATACTATACTTAGAAAAAAATTTTGCAAGATAATTGTCTTTACAAGAGCTGAGGTCACTTCAGGGTTGTGTGACTGTTGTGGTGAAGGCTTGCTGATTCTGCAGAGAAAGCTGGCATTTGTGACTTGCCCAAAGCCAGGGAGGGAGCCCGTGATGATGGACTGCAAGGAGTTTACCCAGCAGTCTGGGTGACGCTGCCCTCCATCGCCCTGACCTCGGCTGGGCTTTCACAAATGTCAACAGACCTGCACCCTGAGGAGCTTAGGAGAACTGATAGACTGTGGGATCATCTCAGGGACAACCACTCACGATGGGTGACTGTAGCAATTAAATTTTTAAGGTTTACCACAAGGAAATAATGTTTCTTTTTTAAAAAAAAAAACAACAGAAAATAAATCCAAGCCACCCCCTTTCCATTTCTTGAAGAAGGATGACACGGGCACGGGCACTGCAGCACCGTAGAGGTCAGCTCCATGCTACATCTATAAATCTGTCTTGTTCATTTACCAGCTTAGCAATCCTCACCTTGAATAACTGCACTACTTGAGCTCCAGGAAACTTCTGCTGCTTATACTAAGCACATCTTGAACACTAGGCACATATTCAGTCCATCAGGTATCTCACACTCGGTATAATAAATTTGGACCTAAACTTCAATTGGCTTCCAAGATCCTTGGCTCTGTCCAATTCTTTAACTGTATATGAAGCTGACTTTAGTTTGTTTTCATTTTTTTTTTTCTCCCTTCTACCAACTCACTTGGCTCCCACTAAGACACCTAATTTATACTCTACAGTCCAATGCACGAGCCAAGATGCCTTTTCACAAGCAAAAAGACTTAATATATACAGGTTAGGTACAGCGTAGTCCACACATTAATCATAATCTGGAGTGTGATATTGAAAATAAGTATGTTGGAAGGTTTTGTTAAAGACGTGTAGCATGTTGAGTACCTTTGCAATTTACACAGCTTCAGAATTTACAGTTAGTATTAAATCTCAGAGTATTTTCAGCACTACTTCACAAACGTAATTTCAAAAAGTACCTGTTCAGCTTTTAGCTGCTTTAAGCACAAACATGCATGCAAACATATGCACACAGGCACACACACACACAAGCCCCATGCTCTTCTGAAATACCTGTCTTAATACAAACACACACAAACGAGACACAGCTCCTTTCAGTTAAATTCCCCAGCATTGAACACGAGGTTTTACATTATTCAAGCAGACTGCACTTCCCTTTGCAAAATTGCAACAGAGAGAACCAATTCAGGGGGGAAAAAACCCATCTGTGCCATTTAGCGTGTGATTATAAGAATCATCATTAAAAAAATAAATCTCTAAAAGCTTCACATTTCTGGCAAAGAAATACTTTCATCACAGTGAAAATATTAAGCTTTCAAACAATTAAAATCATCTGGAGAACTGTGCAGTGACCGTACCTGGGAAGCATCTTTGTCCCCCGAGCAGTTCCACTTTTCAAAATCCCTATAAACTCCTGTCGTGCCCGGCTGCCAACTCAGGTTAATAATAGCAATGAGCCATATTCATCCAAAACCACAAGACTGTCAGGTGACATATCAAGAGGTCTGAATTTAACTCAAACAAAAGACTCTCCATGCTGCAATGCAAAAAAGGCTTAATCCTAGCAACAGGATCACAAAAACCACCTTAAAGCGAGCAGCTGGCCGAGGCGCGGTGTGGACGCTTGCACCAGGCTGGGTTTGCTCTGCCCTGGAGTTTCATAACCCAAATCCCGTGCCTCCATTCCGTGGCACAGCCCGGGATTCCTGCTCCAGGGAATATCGCCCGTCTTCCTCACTCCCTCCTCTGCCTCTCCAGGGTCTCGCTGCAGAGCGGGTTGAGCTAATTCCCGGGGAAGCTCAGCGCTGCCCTGGCAGCCGCCGGAGCGTGCATGCCAGCCCCATCTATCCTCCTCCTCCTCCTCTAGCGATCCCGGTCGGAGTTGAGTCTCATGACCCAAGTCCCCAGCAACTGTGGCTGCCGTCCTGCATCTCCACCAGCTGCGGCCCTCGGGAATTCAGCCNGCCTCTACATTCCTGGAAGCGGCGGGATGCTTGTGCCGGAGCCCGGGAAGCGGAGGCAGCGGGGTGGGAAGGGAAGGCTGACAGCCATCATGTGACCCTGCTGTCAGCGCGTGCCACCTGGAGCCGCCATCCACTGCCACCAATCCCCGCCGTGCCACCGCCGACCCCGCCGCGCCATCCCGCCCCGCCAGCCAAGGCCTGGTGATGGCTAAGGGCACCGGGGCTGTGTCTGCGTGGTGCTGGGGAGGGGGACGAGGGGCCCAGGGCCACCAACACCCGCTGTCTGCCTCTGCATCGCCCGTCCTTGGGTCCTCAGCACGTCCACAGGCTCAACCAGCTCCGTTCACCGCTCTGCTCCCCCTCCCCATCGGCTCCTATAAGGACAAAGAGAGCACTGTATGCCCCGTAAGGGCTCATTAATATTACAAACGAAGCATCAGGAACACGCAAGGACTGCACAGCAACATATAGGGGATTTTTAGGGGGAGAAAAAAAGAACAAAGCTGCGAAATAATGCCCACAAAGAAATCCTGACCAACCTGATAGCTGCAAACAAGGTTTGGGGATTGCTCTCGTGGGAAGCGGGCCATGCTAGGAAGGCTGCCCGGCACATCACAAAAGCAGAGAGCTTGTTATTTAAAGAACTTTTTTGTCTAAATGGTGGGGGAGGAGCAAGAGAGATGGGCAGGGAAGTGCAGAAGGAACCGAGCATCCAAAAAAAGCAATGCACATTAAAAGCCAGCAAGCACTGTCACAAGTGTATCTGGGGCTAATCACTCATACTATTAATTTTGTATTGTCTTTGGACAAAGATCAAGGAATACATAAAGGCAGGAGCCTCTAGCATCATAGCTCCTAATTTGTTTTGTATTTTTTTCCCCAGTGTCTGAAAACCTAAAGGTTTTGCCAATATTTCAAACACAAAGGCAGCAAAAATCCATTTATCACCAAGATCTCCTGTTCCACAGCATAGATGCTTCCTTGGTTCCAAACCCAAACCCACTACCTTTTGGGACCAGGAGTGTTTTATAGGCAATTTCTCATTTAGAAGTGCAGAGCTGAGGTCCTGACCCCACACAGACACACATCATGGGCTTAGCTTGTCCTGTGCGACTGGTGCCAGGGAATTCAATGGAATTACTCACATGAGTAAAATTGGGCATGTGCTGTTTACAGGACCCATGCCTTAAAATCCAACTCACTTCCCAAGCTGAATATGCCGAGCCTTGGGAGTTATAGGCAGTAACATTCGACCTCTCCTACCTTGTTGATCTAGTGAAAGGAATGTGCTGTGCTCTTCACCTGTGTGGCAAACGCATCACTCCCTAAAGGTTACTGATGTCAAAAGTGACCTTTTTTCCTTAAGACATGCAATGGTGAGAAGTTCAGCCCAATGTATTATGTAAACATTTATTTACAGGAGTAACATCTAAGGTTTCCATTTTACCTCAGGGTAACCTGATGCGTATTGAAGACAAGTGCTTTGCAAGTGGACCCAGGCTCCATCCAACAACTGACCAGGAAAAACACTGGAAGGAATTTCTCTTCAAACAGAGACAGACTCGAAGCACGCAGAGAGCAAACAGTGCTTTAGCTGGATCAGTCAATGTGTATCGCTTGAGGAAGAACTTCAGCTACTCAATGTTGGTTCAAACACTGTTACCATTCCCATATCCAAGAAAATACTCAGGCCTCTAATATTAAACATGCACCATCCTCCTCTCTGGGGGTACACGTAGACACAGCTAACATCCTATTTACTGATCTGGAACACAGAAGATAAGTGTTCAAAAACAACGTCCAATTTTAGATTTCCAAGGACAGTGAAACGTTCTGGTCACACCAGTATTGTGCCTATGGTATTTTAAATCTGGGTCCAAGCCTGCACTCAAATGCAGACCTACTGGCTGTCAACTGCAGCTGTAAAGCCACACTCAGAGGGTTCAGGCTCTCCAGGGATGGAGGAACCAGAACCACAACCCATCCTGCTGAGCCGACAGCAGAGGGGCACAGCATGGCTGAAAATACCATCCAGCTTCAGAAAAACTCAAGTTCAAAAAATAAAGTGATCAAACCCTCCTGCCTTAGCCCATCACCTTCCAGAGAGGTGCCAAGAGGGCACTGCAGTATCCATGCACATCTACCCAACTGCAGATGGGAATGACGTGGTGGTGTTCAACTGCATCAAACAGCACAGAGGGTGAAGGAGATCCCACCCCAGGGGTTCTGCACAGACCCCAGTGCCAGACTGGGGCTGTGGCTCATTCTTAAACACACATAAGCCAAAAAAACCCCAATCCTCAGAATAAAAGAGCTCCGACAAGAGTTACATTCTTCATTTCAGCCAAAGGCATCTCTGAAAACATTCACAATTACTGTAAAGGCTCACATGCACCTTTTGGGTATAAATCATCTGATTTTAAACTGAGGAGACAACAGTTGCTTCAACCACAAGCTAAAAAAGTACTGAAATGATTCATTTTTGTTCTCCACTGCCTCAACGTGTTTTTTTAGTCTCTCTCCTGAAAGACGGCTTCCCTCACACATGTTGCAAATGCACACAACAAAGAGCCAGCAAGCAAGCCAAGAAATGTTTATTGCTTCGTAATGCACGAAGGTAGGAGCAGGAAGCCACACTAGACAAAAAGAGAGAAAACCAATTAGGATTTTATTTAAAATCTGCCTAGAAATACTTGGATACCATTTCCCTACAAAATACTCCCCTTAGTAGGATTAACACCCAGCTAGACTTTAAAAAAAGGTGCTTTCTGTGCATTTTCATATCCCTGCAAAAGAAATTCCGCTGAATTCCTCCCTGCTGGAGAGGAAGAGAGGACAGTATTAAAGCATAAACCCTCCGTATACAAGCAGGGCACACACACATACCTGCACGCACCATAGACATGTGTGCACAAACATAAGCCCAGCCAAAGGTCAGTAGGAGCCAAAAAAATGGGAAAGATCACTAAGAGCAGCCCGCAGGTTTCTCAAAACCTGGACCCCATCCTCTTTAAAGGAAAACAGATTTTTAAACACTGGAAGAAAATGCTTTTCATATAGGGGAAAAAAATAAATAAACAGAGAAGCAGAGTTTATAAACTCTGCATACAGAGGATTATCACTAAGCAGCGAGAGGTCTCATGACTGGAATAAACTGTCTCTCCAGGCAGTGCAAAGGAGCATCAGCATAAACACAAATCTGCCTGGGAGCATTCCTGGAGGGTGCGACACGGAGCATTACCTTTCCTTTAGGAATGTGGATGCTGAGACCTCGGCAGATCGACTGCCCCATCACTGCTGTCATTTTTCAAGTCACGATAAAAGATGCTTAAAATAAAAATAACTATCAAAGTAAAAATCTGATGCGTGGTTAAACTACTGGAACATTACTGTTTGTTTTGTATCACATTCCCAATTGCAATCTACTATAAATAAGACACCGAACAAACCTCCATAATACCAACTGGTACTGCAAGACAACAGGGCATTTTCCCCCTGCCAAACAGTTATTTTATTGTGCCCTCTCGGGAGGGCAGAGCAGAGTAATCTTTTGCTGTTAGCTATTAAAAATAAAGTGTAAGTAGTTCAGTATTGTGTATGTTTAATGAAAAGTTGGCAAGGAAAAAGTTCCTACACAAATTGCTTTTGCTGCACATAAACAGTTGGCAGAAATAAAGAATTTTTTTAAGTCACACAGAATTATCTAGAGCAGCAGGGGAGGGTTGTGGGGGAAGTCTTTTTTCCCCGTTTATGTTAACGTGGAGGTGTCTAGCTAGATTCTTCAGTCCCTGAATCCACACATAAAACTAAGTTCTGTTTTCCATCCCCTCTTCAAACCACAAATGACTGACACTCAGTGACACACTGCATCTAGCTTTGCCTGACACACCAGAGTTTCCACTAGCCAACAAAGTGAACTTGGCTGTGAAAACCACCATCCGTGCTACATCTGATCCACCACTGCTGAGAATTACCAACACAACAAAAGAGTGACTATTTCAGGGTGCTAGACAGAACAAACCCAAGCTCACAGGCTGACATGTATCAACTGCAAAGTTTATTGCTTAGGTAATTTAATGGTGAATTGCTGCTTTTTATTTTGGAGATCATGGATGTGAACAGATGATACAATGAAGAGGAAAGAAGATTTATTAGAGTCAAGGTTGACTGCAAGAACTGTTGCCATGAAAACAAAGACATCTTAGATGGATCACTATAGCCCCACTAGTGCTATCAATTCTAATAATAACAATAATAAACCCTTCAAGGACTCCTGATGTAACAAGAGGACTTTGGTTGAGGAATCCTGACATTTTCATTTTTAACAGACAAACACTGAATTCCCTGTATTTATCTTCAGCTTAATGAGTCTTCAAGGCTTTTATTTCCATACTCAGCAGCTATGGGACTACGCCAGCTCTCTTTTCTTCTTTCTACACCAGTGAAATCTGAGATTCTCAATACACTACTTGAGGAGATATGAAAGAAAAAGCTGCAAGGCACACAAATTGCTAGTGTGCTCTGGCTATGCCTGACATGCCATGTGATTTCTGCATCGACACTGAGTAAACACATCTAAATAAGCATGTTTTTTTATCAGGTATATCAAGAAATAAATAACTTTTTAAAGGCTAAAAGACCACAATGTAAACAGCTGCATTTTTTTATGTCACGCTTTTTAACCCCTGAGCTGTGCAGCTGTGCTGGGGTGATGCTGTGCCCGGGGTCCCAGGAGGCAGCGGGGTCCATGCTTTCTCCTGGGCTGAGCACCGCCCCGAAACCCACTGGCCTTGCAGTAGGCAGGCCAGGATGACCCCTCCTGGAAACCTTCAGGCTGGAAATACTGCACCATGGACCACCCAAACCACCACTACCTCGGTGCCAGGGCAATGAAATCTCCTGGGCATCTGCTGCACAGCCCAGCGCGTCCCACCAACTGCCTGGGAGCCATCTGCTTACACTGACTGAAACATCCTGCAATACTTGTTTCGTGAGTTTTATAAGGGGAAGAAATATTGCCTTGGTGGTGAAAGTCATACAGCGCGGGGATCTGAGCATTCCTTGGCCATGGGCCACGGCCATGTCATTGATTAAGGTGGCTGCACTTGTGACTGGGTGATAACTGAGAGCCCAATAAATCTCCACACAAGTATTCGCCACTCAGAGATGGAAAGCAATGGTTACGGACCCCTCGTAAGAATTACAACTAATCCTAAAAAATACCAAGAACCTCCCCCCCCCAGCCCACTCCAAAGAGGCTGCTGCACTTCCTTGCCCAACATTCCCATCTCCAGTTCAATTACCAGGAGCGTCCAATGCACAAGGACTGCAACCTCAAGCTTCCAGCTAAGTCATCCTCAAATCATTCCAATTTCTCAAGACTTTGTCCAGTACTTCCAAGTCTTCTCTCCCCTCTACCCCAGGTCTCATTTATCTGCACAGACAGCATCGCTTTAGCCGAGGTTTACGTGATCTCTGTGCCCTGGAGAGGGAGAGGGGGGAGAAGAAAAAAAAAGCAAAGCTGCAGCTGTTCAGGGTTCCTTGGACAAGGAGGAAGACAGATGTGAGTAGTTATTCTCCAAAGATCCACAACGATCAGTGCCTGAGCAGCATTTTACTCTGTCCCTCATGTGACTGTTTAATTAGGTGTTGATTCACTCAGTCATGAGACACAAGGAAACAGGGCTGCAAGCCCTCACGTCAAAGAAAAAGCAATGCCTGTTCTGCCAGTTTCTGTATTAGCAAAGCACAAAGGGGACATCCAGTTCTGAGAAGTAAAACTCATGTTTCCTTGCCCACAAGCCAAACCATCAAATCACTCCAACCTTTCCATACAAAAAAAAAGCAGCCATATGAATTATTTCAGAGCACGGTGCTGGTGAACTCCCTGATTGTTCTCCACCAGGAGAGCTGAGGCCAGCATGAGCTCTGCCAGCCCTGGGAGCAGGGTGTGCCCTTCCAGCTGGTGATCCAGGTCCGAGCTGCTCCGGGATACCGTGCTTTCTTCTGGGGTGGGTTTGTTTGTTTGCTTTTGGGGAAAAAAATACAAGCTATTTCACTATGGCTTTATTGCTGGCTGTTAACTGAATTTCTTAGCCGCCTTACTACCAAAAAGCTGTTCTGTTATGGGGTCCTGTTGCCATAGCAACGGGTTTTTAAAAATATCAAAGAAATTTTCAGCACATGGTAAACCAATTTCACAAACTGTGTGTATTTGTAATAGGAAAAGCTGGCGGACAATTGTTTACATGTACTCAGTTCAACCGAGGCTTGACGTAGGGATAATCCCAAACTGCTGCTTTCAGCGTAAAGCCCGGTGCCATAGAGGACTCCAGTGAACTTCAACTTGCTGTGTTACCAGGTCAGTTTTATGTGACCATCTTAATAACTAACACAAATTAACAGCTGATGATCATTTTTCCAATGAAGGCAACATTTAAGCTCGGTATGTCACTAAAATCCATCAATGCCAAAAGGTTTTTTCCTGGAGAATGCTACCTGAAACCTTTGATTTGTAGCACTCCAAGCATTTGTAGTCTTACCCTCCTCATTTATGTAGATTTTACTCAAAAAAAAAATTAGACTCTGGATCAGCAACTTATTTAAAACACATGCCTAATGCTAAGCACATGAGCGGTTTGGTTGGGAGCAATGAAACTACTTACATACTTAAAGTAAAGCACATGGCTTAAGCAGAGTGCTGACTCAGTCTTATTCCCCCCTCAGGTTTCACCAAAAACCCGGCTCGGTTACACAGGAACAACTGCAAACTAAAGGCAGGGGATGATTGTATAAACAGTACAACAAATTAATATCTCTGGCAGGAAATCCCAGCCTGGCCGATCCGTGCGTGATGCTTGTGTGTGCAGATATCCCCTGCGTGCTAATGAGAGATGCTCCTCAGGGATCAACAACTGGCTGACACCACCATGGTTGTCACTTGGGATCCAAACGTCCTCCAGCACCTTCAGAACTCCGATGCGGTGCTGGGTTCCCTGCCCCTGGGACAGCTCTGTGCCTGGCAGCCTCTAACCAACCCGAAGCTACTAACTGGGATGGTCACTGCATTTCAAGACAGCTTCCACGCTCTGGACCAGTAACAATTAGGAACACTTTCACAGACCTGCCAAATGACATTAATGAGTATCTAGGTGGACTGGATCTATCCTCCAACTGCTTTTCAGGAGGGAAGACTTTCCTAACTTGGCTCCAACCCACGGACTGAACATCCCTCCCTTACAAGCTCTACAAGTTGAACGGGCCCCTGCTTTAATTTGCGGAAGGGATGAGATCTTGATTTGCACAGATATTGCAAGAGCCCCAAGACTACCATGAGGAGCCTAGACTGCTCAATTCTCCGAGGCAAGAGTCATGCTGCTCAATTGTTTTCCAAATTAAGCATGCAAAGGTGACCTGAAACTATTTCAGGTAGATCTATATAGAGCAGACACTAAAGTCATTGCTTGACTTCACTTTTATGTAACTCATGAGGACAAATAAAAATCAGATGCTTCAACAAGCCACGTGGTCATACAATGTGAGGTCCTGAACACTTTGGTTCCCCCAAAGCAGAAGAGTGGTTTTAGCTGTCAGCCAGCCAATGGTCCCCTCTGATTTTAAAGGAGTTGCTCAATCTTTAAACCAAGCTTAACAGAGTACTCTGTGGGGTTTGCAACACTGCCACACTGAACTCTGGACTCACAGATTTTCTGCTGTCCCCTTCAATTTTCCAAGTCTCACTACAAGCTCACCGTCTTGGGTTTCCAAGAATGGTAGGAATGAAAAATACCATGTAGGACTGGCCATTGCACTGTGATCATTAAACAAAATCAGCTTTTTAGCACAACTATCCATCTAGAGGGCTTTTCCACTGCAGAACAACCAAACCGGTCAAGTCTCAAAGAAAACTCAGTAAGAGAGATACAGGCAAGCTCTGAGCATCAGCTGAAGCCAGCCCCTGTGTCCACGTGGCTTTTCTTACTCTTAAAATCTTGGTCTGTGATAAAGGACTTGCAGGTTCAGCTCGGCATGCCCTCCCTGGGTATCAGCACTGAAACTCACTCCTAACACACACCTTCCTTATCACGGGACTGAGCTGGAACACACACTCCAGACCAGCTCTGCCTCACAGCTCACAGAATCAACAGAAACACTTGATAAAACCCACGTTGTTCCACTGGGAGAGGTTGTACTTAATCAAGATACATATGAATATATTTAGTGTGTGTTCAATAAGCCCCTTTTTGCTGGTGGTAATGGATTTGATGAGAACATGGCTCTAGACACTCCCAGCCAGTGCACCTTGCCAGCAGATGCAGCTGGGGCAACCCCTGCCTGTCTCCCAGGGCTCTCCTGGGGTTGCAGCACAAGCCATTTTTGACCAGCTCCCACCAGCTCAGCATCAGCTCTTGCATTTTCTGTAGTTCACACACCACAGCCTAACACAAACAAACAAAAAAAAACCCCAAACTCATTTACTGTTTCCTCTCATTTCTATGGAGTAGCAGACTCAGCTTTGCTTTCTCATTCAGAAGCATTTTCTTGCCTCATCTTTTTTCTTCCTATTCAGCCCATCCACACATGTCTGTAAGATGTGGGAACTCAGAGCAGCCGAGTGCTGGGGGTATCCTGCTGTGAACCAGTAACAGCACCACATGAAGCTATTTATTCTGCTGCATCAACAGGAAAGAAAGGCTCACGTGCTGGGCAGCAAGAGCTGTCAGTGCCACCAGGACATTTTGGACTGGGTTGTTTTGTTGGGTATTTTTTGTTTTCTTTTTGAAAGGAGCTGTTGGCAAAGTAATGGCTCACTTGGCTCCTCGTTTCCCTTTCCCCTCCGCATGCTAGCACACATCACTCGAAGTGACACAGTAGTAACCCCAAACAGGATGCACCCTACTGCTTGTGGCAGGAGGAGAAGGGGGTGGTACAGCACCCAGGGGAAACCTTCAGTGGGGAGAGGCATTGAGTCGGGTCTCAGCTCAAAAATAAGCAGAGAACAGAAAAATGGAAGGGAAAGTGAGCCGGGTTTTAACTCTTTCCTTCCTCTCTCTCTGCATCCACGTGTAAATACTGCTTTCCAAAGCAGAGCTCCAAACAACCGGGACAGTGATGAAGAGGGAGAACATTACGAGGCACAGGGAACATTGAGCAGAAAGAATCCTGTAAAACACATTCATTAAAGTGTCCTACACAGGGACAGGAGTTGGACTCGATGACCCTGGAGGGCCCCTTCCAACTCGGAATGTTCTATGATTAAATCGCGGCAGCACCATCCAACTGCTTCCAACTCCACTTGCACATGGACCTTTGTACCTTCCCCAACACAGGGAAACTCCAAAACGCTTTATACTCATCACACTCACTTCCCACCCAGCATTCCCAGCCTGACCTTTATTTTCTGGACTGTCATGGTCCATGTTACACCTTCCAGACAGGAGCACAGTGCACCCCTCTCCCTGTGTGGGTGTGGACCAATGTCACCTCCTGGGTGTAGTTCACCTGATTTGTCCTGCTGGCTACCAATAGAAAACACCAGTCTTTAAATGAGTATAAACCAAATCCAGGTGGGGCATAAACCAAAAACCCAAACAAACAAAAAAATGTAACACTTAGTGCCTTACCTTCTGGCCCCAGTGTGAAAAAAGTCTTAGGCAACAGCCAAACACAAACTACCCAGCAGTTCCAAAAGCATTGGTCAATTGAAAGAGAAAATCTGATGACACATTTAAAAATGGACACAATTTCAGACTAACCAAAACAATTCATTTAAAGATAAGTTAGCATAAGATACTATGAAAAAAAACACTAATATTTAAAGCAATTAAATCAATCTCACACCAAAGTGATATTTTTGCTTATCTGAAAGCTTGATAAATATTTCTGTTTATATAAAGATACAATTCTGTTACAGTCTCATAAGAATGTGTTTGAAGTTGCTTTTATTTTTATTTTTAGTTCTATATTTTTAAATCTATGTGTTTTGGAAAAATACAGGTCACAAGTTCACGATTAGCATCTCCTGTATGAGTAGAAAATACACAGCTAAGAAACCAACACGCTCATTTTCGCAGCTTCTCAGCCCTCCATGCTGTCAGAACAATTTCCTTTTCTACCAAGAGACCAGAGTAATTTCCAGTAACTCACAGCAGCTGAAATATGTTTAAGTACTGAAAAAAACACAACCACCTTTTTCTGTCTGACTATTTAAGTTATATGTCAGAGCTTGGATGCCTTTAAATAGAAGCACAGCACTGCAAGCCAGTTCACTGTCCTGACATTTGAGGCGTTTCTTTAACTCTGTCTTTTGGGGTATTGCTGTTATTTTTCCTGTAAGAACAAGAAAATTCTGGCAGACTTCTTCCTTCACAGCTTCTGAGATGTTCAGATAATGAATGTTCTTCACCCAGAAGAAGGTTCTGAGCAGATCCCCCCATGTGTCGCAGGCTCTGTTCCCTGCACACACAACCACAGAGCTCACCACCACCTGCGCCTGTTTTTCATTGACACCTGAACTAACATTGTTTTTCCACCCATTTCTGGTATCGAGTTTCACAATAAGGAGTAAACAAACTATTCAGCTGACTCTCCAAATGGCAAGAACATCCTCTAGGTAGGTGGCAAAAGGCACACGAGGAGGATCTCATTCCTGTTTGATAGTTCACTCCACAGCAGACCGCTCACACGTGCTTCCTTCTGACCTACTCATAATTACCCCAAAACGTGGCAAACTCAGCCCTGAGTCTGCAGTCTTTGGAGGTCTGGTTTTGCCTTGGAACAAAGCCACGTGAGGAACACACAAGGTGAGAGAAACGTGGGTATGCAGCAATGTGTGTTTCAGTGCTAGCTGGGAAGCAGAATCATTCTGCAAGCAGAGGTTCTGATCTTCTGGTACTCACAGCAGTCCAGGACTGGCCATTCTTGTGGTCACACTAGAGCTGTTCCCTGAGCAAATGATGAAGCTGCATGTCTACTGCCTCCCAATATGACCATCTTCTGGCTGTCCCCATGTCCCTTCTGGCTGGGAAGAGCAACATGGCAAGGTGTAGCCACCTCAGATGAGCTTCACGGGTACCAATGAGCAGGAGGCATCCACAGCAGATGCAGCATTTTCACTGAAGTTACAGAAACCCAGCTCACTTGGACTTCTTGCATTCTCCACCACGCACGACTGAAGTCAATCAAAAAGTTTAGAAATTACTAAGAGGGGAGGGCAAGACCAAGTGCAGCACTGGCATGAGCCACCATTTCCATAGGTACCTTCACAGGCTGCCCAGAGAGGCTGTGGAGTCTCCTTCTCTGGACACATTCAAACCCCAACTGGATGCATTCCTGTGTGACCTGCTCTGGGTGGTCCTGCTCTGGCAGGGGTTGGACTGGATGAGCTTTCAAGGTCCCTTCTAACTCCAAACATTCTGTGATACCGAGGCTAAAACTCAAAAAACAAAGCAAGCCCAGGGCAAAGCCACTGCTCCCATGGGCGATGCTCCAACAAACAATGTACCTTCTCTCTTGAAGTGGAAAACGACCCAGGAACTGGGACGGAGACGCTGCTCTGGCTTGAACAGGCACAATGCCAGGACCTTAAGTCAGGGCTGAACTGAACTCAAAGTTTCTTCATTTATCAACTAAAACAGATGGCAGAGAACTGCAATTTGGCTCCTGTTTCCTTCCAGTTATATATCACACAAACTGAAAGGGTAGAGGGTTTGTGGTGCTGTTAGAAGTTTTATGTTTTGTTGACACTTTGGCTGGAGCAAGGGAAAGACATTTGAAGACACTGCTAATGAGACACACGCAGAGCTGGAGGAGTATCAAATACCATGGACGTGCAGGGCACCAACAGTACCTGCACTGAAGGAAATACAATTGTTTCTGTGATGTATTTTACTCATTTTAGGCCAAAGTCATTGCTGACAATGTTGTGGAAACATCCTGGAGAAGCAGAGCAGGATCAGCAGTGTGTGATGGATCATTTCCATGCTTCAAGATCCCTGCTTTCAGCAAAGGCTGCATCCCAGGTCCACGCTCCCGCTACAACCCATCACGAAGCATTGCTGGGTTGCCCAGGCTGAAGTGGCCAGGGGGTGTCTACAGCCGAGCTGCTTGTTCCTCAGTGACACCAGCATCGCTGCCAAGAGTCCTTCACCTGTACAAAACGGGGGTTTCTCTCAAGGCCATAGTTCCAAAAATAATACATAAAAATGCCCGAAGATACCCAGATTATCACCCCGAAAGCGTCAGGCAAGACTGTTTGAAATAAAGAGCTTGTGCAGTCAAACTGCACAAGTCCAGAAGTTTAACCACTTGATAGGGACTATGAAATTACTTTTTTCAGAAGAGACAGAAAACTTTGTGCAAAGACATTGCCCTAGCAGATGCATCTACATACACGCGCTGTTAACACTCCCTATGTAGTTTGTGTAGTTATCTTGTTCTGCAATTCACGTGTTTGAACAAGTTTCTCCGTAGTGTACTGTACTCCGAGTAGTAGCAACTACACAAGCTATTGGTTTGAGAAAAGAAAAAGGTCATATTTCTTACACAAATGTGCAGAAATACCTCAACTAAAAGCTTCGGTTGAGCACCGAGCAACAGCACAAGGCATTGCTGTAAAAATAAATCAATCTTTTCTATACAAAGGCTATATAATAACTGTTCACACTTCTACAGGACCGAACACACTCAGGCAAGTATTTTTAGAAGTGATTAATCCTGCAGAGAGGACTGTGATTGTTATGGTCACACTCCTAAGGCACAGCAGAACCACATGTGTATTTTGGGCAAATGAGTTTTTCAAAGGAATATTTCCCACATATGACTTCTGTTACTACTCGGTGTAAGGTGGAGTAGCTGGTGCCTTAGCAAGCCATTTACAGATGACTAAAATTGCTTCCTGTTTTTTAATGGGCATAACTTTTTTTTCCTCCAGCAAGTATTTTATAAATTAAAATTCTCTATCAGTACCACAAATGCAAAGTTTTCGGAGCCCTCAGAGACACGTTCAGCTCTCAGCCGATTCTGGAAGCCCAGCACAACCACGCTGTGGATTCACTGGTGTGACTGAGCTCTGCATTTTTCCTGTCGTTACTCACCAACATGTGATCTTGCAGACATTCTGCTCCAGATGTAGCAATAGGAGGGAGCACAGCCTCTGAGCATGAAACCACCATGTGCGTTACTTTCCACTCGTAAAACACGCTTCTGAAGTGGTCACCTCCAGCACTCAGCCAGAATTACAACAGAAATTTCAGGCTCCAAGTCGCACTGGACCAGTTTATTCCAGAATAGATGCCTGGATTCATCCAAGCTGTCACCACGAGCATATGCGTACACACAGCAAGGGATAAACCCCTTGGAAAACACAACCTGGGTCAACCAGAGGGGCTGATCATCCCAAGAGGGCAAGGTTTACAACGTGAGACACCTTCAATCACTAGAAGATGAATGGTAGAATTGTTTCAGAAAAGGAGAAGACCTCACAGTGGGCAAACAGGTACACACACCCCAAGGGGTACCTCTGGGCACATCTTCATATCCTCGTGGCCTCACCTGGAGGTTTGCAGAAACACCTTTGTACAATGCTTGCCAGCATATCCCAAGTGTAGAGCAGCACTTTTACCCTGGGATACCCACACATACATTTTCAGACACACAGAAACCATGGCAAAAAGTCAAAATACTCTAACACAGTGGAGATGATGGGCCAGCTCACCCTGCCTCCACACAACAAGCACGGGAGCAGGGTCTGCCCCAGTCCTGTTGGGTCAAAGCCATGGGGAAGAGGACAGCAGACATCCACACCTTCCAGAGGGATAACTGCCACGCTCACTGTCTGCCACGTACAGTCAGAAACCCAAGAAAAACTCAAGAGTAAAGTCCAAGGATTCACCCGATCAGCTGGCAAGGTCCAAACTGGCCCCATGGCCTGAAGGCCTGACCAGAGGTGACCTGAGTGGTACAAAGGCACCATGTGATGCACTCACTCCAGCCTCTTCTCAAAAAGATCTGTCTTAGAGGAAGGAGTTGAAAAGCTGGAAGAGGAACTAAGAAAGTGACTGTACCAAGGGCAGCTCAGCAAGGCAAGAGACCACAGGCCACCCTCCGCCACCCCGTGCCACCCCAGCGGGAGGAAGCGACGGTGCAGGCTGGGGGGAAGCCAAGTGCACACTGACAGCACCGACCTTGTGATGTCCACCAAGGGCAGCACAACCTCATGATGCCAAGTTCTCAAGTCATCACAAGATCCCAACCACCACAGGAGGCGCTAGGATGAAAGGCAATAAGGGTGACCTGTGCGTTAGCTCATTTTGTATCTTCACCTCCTAAAAATATAGAGAAAAAACGAGCAGGGGGGTTTTCACTCCACTGTCCACTTTCCCTGTTCCACAGGTGACAGGAAGAAGCTGAAGTGAAGCAAGGGCTAGGCAGGGTGTGTTCCCACCAGGGCAGACAAACATTTTCCAAGGCACAAAGTCAGGTAGGCATGAATACCCCAATAGTTTCCAAATTATTTGGTCATTCACATGCACCTGGAACAGTAGGGGTACTGATCCAAGTTAACTCCCTTGGATCCCATGATAATAGAAGTAAGAATCACTGGCTGGTTGCTGACACTGCCCTGCAGCTCCTTCAGGCACTGCACAGACCCAGCTAACAGCATTGCCTTATTCAGAACTATCACAATCTTCAAGGGTTCTTTCAGCAGCAGCACATGCCTACCTGGAGGAGCACTTGGAAACCTACAGAGTGGTGTCAAGGAGGGCTTGGAGAGTGGCCCTTCCAGAAGAAATTGTCAAAGCTTTCTCCGTGTTCCAGAGGTGCTTCCCAGAACCTATTAATTTGTAGGTCTCTGCTTCCAAGATGGAAGTTGACTTCAGGCACTGGAAGGTACATAAAAGCTCAGATGATAGGAAATCCCAAACAGCATTTAGCAAGGAGGACTTCAGAAAAGAGCAAGATATTTCAAAACAGGACAAAGTCATCACAGTGATAAACTGTACATAAGTCAAAGTGAAGTATTTATTAAAACCTGCTACACTCAAGCTAATGAATGTGACCAAAAAGCCAAAAACTCTCCCAGAGATACTGCAGAAGAGATGGATTTTTTTGATAAAAAAAAACTTAAAGGATATTAAAGGGCAGATATGAGTGTAATAAAAGATGAGGACATTCTGAATGTTTAAGAATTTGAATAGTCTTAAAAAACTATGGGACAAAAGCTTTTTAAGTTAATAAGATAATAAAGGTACCTGCTGTTGATGGAAAAGCCTTTGGGTGGAGTGGGATACCTTGTCTGCTACGGAGGGTTAATTTACTGCAAATTTTGCAGTGTTTCTGGCAGTTCAGTTGTTTAAGCTCTCTCAGACCTGACGGTACCACAGTGTCCAGACACCACTGGCTCCTTGTGAAGCCATACCTTAAAAATGGAAGACAACATGGCAGGCGATCTGTGGTGGTTGCCTCTGCTCTGGGCACAGGAGGAACAAGCCCAGAACAGTCCCTGTAACACCACCACATCATTTATGTCACCAGTGCCAGCCACTTTCAGAAATAATGCGAAAACTTACCAAGAAGTTTTGTGGGTAAAACTTTGGAAAAATCAATGTAAAGACAACTTGCATGTTCCTCCTTCCCCCTGCTCCAGCCCCCACTTTAACAAGTCCCCAGCTACATTCATTAGATGTCTCCAAGTCTCCTTGAGCTTCATTTCAAGAGATTAGCTCCTGGTTCAAGAAGCAATTATGCCTTTGTAAGGAAGCACATAGCACTTTTACTGTGCATGAACAATAGCTCTGCAGAGGAACTGGCTCGGGAAGCATCTTCGTACCACATTACCCATTCCCACCTCTAGATTTATTGAGATTCCCTTGATGAATCCTACTGCCAACAAGTCTCAGGATAGCATTTAAAGTCAGTGCCATGGAGAATAGAGAGAGTCTGGGCTGATGGGGGATACCTGCCCAGACAGATCTCAGGAAACACTACTTTGCAGCCAGACTTAGGCCTTTCTTATCTCAGAAACCTGGCAAACTACTCACTTAATAAAGGAGCAGCACATATGACGGAAGGAATACGATGGGAATAAGGTTGGATTTGATGACTCTGGAGGTCCCTTCCAACCATAATGATTCTAAGGACCCCAGGAAAGCATGTTTCCAGGCTGATCACAAACAGCCTTCTCCATAAATAAAGAAAAGAACATTTGAAGTTATTAATTTCTGTACCTGCCCACCTGGAAAGCTGCGCTTGTCCTCAGAAGTACCCAGATAACCAAAGCCAACCCCTAGAGGAAGAATGTGCCCAGAGATACCCCGCACCGTTGGTGAGACTCGAAACTGGAAGGGGCTCTTTCAAGCTTGAACAATCACCACACAGCTGTACCTCTACAACAGGTGCTTTAACAAGAGCAAAACAGTTTGCAAACACCAGTGGAATGCCCCTCGGGGTGAGATGGTTCTTTAGAGCTCCCTAGATTAAAACAAACCCTGACAACACTGAAACTTTTATTGAGCTGTAGTGTAAAAAGAACTCCTAATTAATAACCTCTCTATCCTCAAGGTAGGTGGGAAGGATGTCTAGAGGTACAAGGCAATGAGTATTTGAACTTTATGTGTAAGATGGAAAGAAACACCGAGTTTCCCTCCTACATACAACCCCAAAATGTACCAGTGCCATCAGTCAGGTAATAGGTTAATAGTGCTGGGGGCTGAGGACCAGCACAGGCTCCTGCAGCCCTCACAGCTGTATTTACCATGGGCAACACTGCCCACACACCTGAACAACAGAGACACACAACCACTCCGTAATTTGCTGAGCTTTGGGGCTGCTTCTGCTGAGCCCATTTCAGAGAACAAAGAGGTGGTGGGGTTATCAGTGGCTTGGCAGCTCCCTCTTCTCCAAAGCATGGAGGCAGACCCCTAGGAAGCCAGATAAGAACAGCAGCTCGGAATCGGTATCAGTGGCAGTCAGTAATGTTAACAGGCAGTGGGATACTTTGTGCACCCATATGATATTCAGCAGAAATGTGTGGTTGCTTCTTGCTCAGTTTAAGGAAGTTTTTGCAAGATTGTTTCCATTTTGTTGGGGAAATGGATCAGAAATCCTGGAATCAGGTTCATGTAATTGCTATTTAAACGTGTAAATACCTTTTAGACACGTACAGCACACAGTTCACACGAGCAGCTTCATCTGTTTCTACAACAGGAATACTGGGATTCTAAGATTCTAGAAAACAACATACCTGAAATCTCACATTCCCAATAACTGTGAGAGTCCAAGCCTGGGCTAAGCTCTCCTGTCACCAGCAGCCGCCAGTGCCAGATGCTGCAGCATGGCCAAGAGCTCCTATTTATAGTAAAAGTTACCCTCAGGGAAAATCTACTCACGTGAGTAGTATTTGCAGCAGACAGCGGGTACTCTACACCTTGGAACTTAAGGGTTTGTCTCTTCTCTAGAATACTTGCAGCTGTTTCTGTGTTTCTCGTAACCAGATTTTAGTAGTAAAATTTTGAATGTTCTTGTTCAACACGTGAATGTCGAGCTGCACCAACAGACTTCACTCTAAGGGCCAAGCCTGCCCTTGGTTAAACCAAAGAGCTAAAATACTGACATGTACTGGACCTATTGTGGTTTCCTAAGGCTTATATATATTTTTAAAAAAGGGCAAACTAGTACAACAGCAAATACTCCACAGCTGCTAACTCCCTGCTCACATCACTAGAGCCATTAAACTCTCCAGCACCCAATTCTGAAGGATTTTACACAGCTTGGCTCGCCAGACTCATAAAATTTCTGAGCAGGAAAAAAAAAAGCCATAACAAGCCAACAAACAGCTAAACAAAAGAAATTTCACCTGAAAAGCATTAATTTTATTTTTGAAACAGCGTAAGCTCAGAGTAAGAATTTACGTCCTGGTAAATTTCCACAATAAACCTGACAGAAATGCAAAATATATTCATGGTCAAATAAAAAGGAGCATCACAATCATCTGTGAGTGTTCTGCTATACTGATATCACTGCCAGAGTAGCTGGGCTCTCCTCTCCAAGCACACATTATTCACAAAATATATTACGAGAATTTATGTGGTTTTTTATGGTTGCTCTACACAGCCCCCTCATTACGAGGACCAAGCTTTCAGAGCAAAGACAGTCAGAAATAACAGCACCCAGGACATTTGGAAAGTGTTCTGTTACTTAGAATATAAACAGATAATAACATAATCAATCCAGAAACATCACCCTGCCCCCCTGAAACTGGTGAGCCTGTTGCCTTCAGGTTTACTGCAACCAGAACAGCCTAAAATTCCAGAGCATTTTTTTGCAGTCACTAAAGACTCAGCAGTAACAAATAATGGTCTTTACTTTGTGTACTATCCAAAAGCTTCACCAGGAACTGATAAGACAACACATCGTGAAGATTAACTAAAGACTTATCCCTGTTTGGAAAACAGAGGCAACGTGTCTAGAGAGCACCTGCATTAGTCTTGAAGAAATAATACCTGGCTCTCCTAAGCAAGAGCCAGGTCTCCCACAGCCCAGAGCCACCAGCAGAGCCCTCAGCCTCCTCGTGGGATTTTATACCTGTGGGTCTACCAAAAATATAACTGCAAATTGGCTTGTTACTGGGTTCCCATGACAGTGAAGCAGCAGTACGTAACTGGAGGAAGGTAAGAGCAGGCAGGGTGAGCCACCTTTTTGAATTTCATGTCCAGTTTGGCAAAGCCTGACACAGGTGAAGAAGGAAGAAGAGACCTCATTAAGGTCTCCCTCTTGCTCCTTCCAACACAGGTGTGATCTCCAGGGCCTGCACTGGAGCTGCTGGATTGACCACCAGGCTGCACAAACCCATCACCACCATGTCTTCATGGGGGAGAGCAAGGCAGTCACACAGAGCAGCCCTGGTGCCCCTTCCCCACCACGGGGCCTGACCCCAGGACAGAGCTGATTGAGAACATAAGGTGGCACAGACATCATTAACAGAAGGAACCACCTTTGCAGCCAAGGGCAGAGAGGGACACCAGCAGGATGAGGAGCCTTCACAAGGTGTGTGCTGGCAACCACAGCTCCAGAGCTGGGCAGCGTGTGGGAGCCATCCTGGCTCTGTCAGGTCACAGAGACCCATGGATACCCTGTGAGAACCCTGTGCTGGGACTCCTGCAGGTGCACGGACTGTTCACCACCCCACTGTGGCCACAGGAACATCCCAGCAGGTAAAACCCCAGCCCATCAGCCAGAGCTGCTACAAGCCATGGTTTGCAGGTGATCAGTGTCAGGGCAGGGGGGAGCAGAGCTGCCCCACGGCGTGAGAGGGGTTCGGAGTGGTGAACTCCCTGCTGAAGCACCCGGTGCCTGCACCCAGCTCACCAACTCCGTGTTTTAACGTGGCTTTGCAGCTTCCCTCCGCCCGCCGGGACCGGGGCCCCGCTCGGGGAGCCACCACCCGAACCAGCACAGCCCCAGACCGGCCCGGGGG